>CANSZD010002355.1:0-196001 GCA_947648045.1 Beta corolliflora
TGGGGCAGTCCACAACCCACCACAACCCAGCCAGGTTAACCCAGTAATGATTTTGAGCCAAAATTTTAAAGAGAACACCAATTGGTTAACCCACCTTACCTAGACAGACCCAGGCCACAGCCCAGCCAGTGACCTGGCTACTCATATACAGATATACTTATTGTGTGGTTCTGTGTCCAGTCTTCCCAATCAAGCCTGGCCCACCCAGTAGCCACCTCTAGACTACTAGTCTATGAAGCACTTCGCTTTCCTGTTTAGGGAACGTTTCTATTCCCGAACACCAAACGTTCCAGTGCTACTGAAGCATGCGGCCTCAGTTTTGAAAGCAGCATGTTTCCTAAACGTTTTTAAGCTACATAGCTGCTCGTCAGTAACTTGAGGAGGAGAGAGAGAGAGCGCGCAAAAACTTTGTTAGTAGATAAAAAGAAGGTAGAGCACCACCACTCCTAAACTTCAAAATGATACATTCAAATAATTGGATGAAGATAAATCATAAAGCAACAATAGAACATACTCCCTCCGTCTTTTATTAGTTGCTACATTTTGCCATTTAGGTGTGTCTCATTTTAGTTGCTACATTCTCATTACTTTTTCATTTATAGTAAGTAGGACTTACTATTTTTTACATCTTTACCCTTATTTTTGTCCTTATTCTCCTAATTAATCCTCTAAACCCCATCTAATCCTCATTCGAAACTTTCTCTCTACTCCTCTCTTAATCTTCTGCAACACCTTTTTTCACTCTCATAAACGCAACTTCATCTTCAGATCGTGATTTCCCTAGTTCGAGTTTGGTTTTGTAACTTCAAATTAATAATCCGCTTACTATTTTGCACACAATTCAAAGTACCTATTTACACCATTTTGGTTTCACAATCTAATTTCTAATTTTCGCAAAGCATTTTTTCTCTCTCCTAAATGAATTTTAACTTGAGATCTTGCTTTGATTTGTTTGATTTTCGCATTTTCCACTTCAATCTAACATTCTCTACATCATTTTGTACAGATTGATACCCCATTTTAGCCATTTATAGTTTCTTAATATTTGGGGTTTTGTTTCTCTCACCCCAACGAACCAATTGAACCCTTGAAGAGTACATCTGGGTGAAGATTCAAGTTCATGAAGATTCAAGTCTTGTTTGGGTGATTGAGACCAGATTTGTAAGACCCAAATTAAAAATGGTGAGTGCAATCAACTTGAAAATCTTTGTTTTAGTTTATCTAATTTTTGCATCTTACAAACAAAAGCCATCTTTTTCTTTTTTTTACTTTTGCCTTCGTCTTTTTTGTGGTAAGTTCATTCAACATTCTAATTAATTTATCATGATTTCTCTAGTTTATTGATTGTAGCAATCTTCTGCCATTATAGCTATGATTCTTGTTTGCATATTTTAACTGTTCGTGATTTTTTTTAATTTGTAACAGAAACATCTCAAGTTCTTAACGTTTTTGGTGAAGAATTTCAACTGAAGAATTAAAAGATTTGTAGAATGTTTTCCAGATTTTTTTAAAAAATTTCGTATGTTTTCCAGATTTGGGTGAAAAAGATTTTCCAGATTTTTGGTGATGATTCTAACGTTTTCCAGTTTTTTTTTAAAATTTTTCGTATCGTTTTTCAGATTTTGGTGAAGAAGCTTTTCTAGATTTTGGTGAAGAAATTTATCAGATTTTGGTGAACTTCAACTAATATTAGTTCAAGAACTGTATAATTGGTATATTTAGTCCCTTTAATCATAGTGTTTAAACCTATTTGCTTTTTGCTAACTCTTGTTATGGGGGTGGGCCCCCACTCCCTCCTCTTGGTCCGTGTGATGTGCTAAATGTAGCAACAAAAAAGACAGAGGGAGTACTAAGATCTATATAATCTAGACTCAATTATCAAAAATTTAATTAGCAAACTTTGAAGTACAATAAGTCTAAAGATCCAACCGTGTTAATTAAAGGTTCTGAATCCAGAAGAATGGTTCTACCTGATGGTAACCATCTACAATCAAATCCTGCTGAGGCAGCCTTGCCCTACCTTACTACTAGTTGGTCTACAAAGGACCGTTTTACCTTGCTATTTGAGCTCAATGTAGCATAAGCAAAAAAATGACCAATTTCAGTTAAATAGACAGTGAGTCTGTCTCACTTAAGAATAGTGACCGCACTACTCTAAAGACTATTATAGAGGCGATTTACTAGAGACCTGTAAGGAAAAAAATTCCCATAATGAAGCATATAACTAAATTTTCTCCTGAAATAAGACAGATGAAACATAACTATACAAATCCATCGAAAAGTATCTGATAAAATTATAAGAACATTGAAAACAATCAGTAGTACTACCAACAATCATAATATCAACCACAAGGATAATATTAGTAAAACTAGCAACAAAAGGAAGAGCAATGACAGGAAGTCAGGGTACATAGAAGGAAAAAGAAAAGGTAAACAAATATACAAACTACTAATTTAATAGGTAATGAAATTGATGCTACAAAATATTAGAGAAAAAGTTAAATCATTAAAGTACAAGAAACCCCAACAATTATGAAAGAGAGAAGAGACAGGAAAGGAAAATGCATATCTAAAGAACTCTCATTAATAAGAGAAAATTAATATCTCACGATTGGAAACAAGGTGAAAAACTCAAAGTCTTCCATCCAAACTATGTTAGCTTCACAACTTTGTGAGTAAACCCTTCAACGGCAGGCAGCAACAGAACATGAATACTGAAATATCTAGAAGAAGTGGACAACCACTACATGACTTCCTTTTATGGGAAATGAAAATTATCTAGAATGAAGATTGTATCTATTACTATCTTAGCAAGTTAGCATCTCAACTTTTGTGAGTAAAGCCTTTGAACGGCAGGCAGCAAGAGAACATGAATACTGAAAAATCTAGAAGAAGTGACAACCACTATATCACTTCCTAAATGGAAATTGAAAATTATCTAGGAATGCAGATCGTATCAATTACTGCCTAGAGGTTTATAGACGCTGCTATTACCCACTCTCTTCTGTTCTTAGCCAAGAAAAAACATCATGAAGGGTGTTACAATGCAACACGTGATAAAATAGATCAGCCTCAATCTTTAAGGCAGTCCAGCAGAAAAGCATCAAGTTACCATGTCCTTGATGGACTATCATACCGCTCATATTCATCCAGGCTTCATGGAGCCAACCAAGATAGCATTGGTGATGGTAATCAATAATGCCAACTGCCAGGTCTGGCATCCAACACATTTAAATGTCTAAATAAATATCAGGTAATTAACAAAAACGTGACACCAAACATGAAGGAGCAAATCAGACCAATTCCAATTATCTACTTCAACCATTATGTAGCAATCCAGGGAATAGGACAATTATACAAGAAACTGGATCAAAGTAGGTGTGCACTCTTGTCTGTTTTCTTTTAGATGCTAAGCAACTATGAAATCATATTAAGAAAACGTAAAAGAAGAATAGCACTAAGATAAGATCATAACATGAAACCAATATGGATATTTACAGGAAAATAGGGGTAACTTTTATGAGTAACCTTTTTTAGGCGCACAGGTAATTTTCAAAAGGATTAGAAAATGGGTGACTTGTGTAGTCATACATATTAAGTATATCCACCCACATTATCCTAAATTTGTGGAAAAAAAGAAGTAATCAAAGGGAGTTAATGCTCACGAGACAATAGCAATAATCCAGAGAAAGGTACAAGAATCAAGATTATGTGACAATCGCTAGAAATGACGTTGTCACAACTCACAAGTTCAGTTTTCATGGAATATGACAAAGGTTTCATTAGTTAATGTAGTGACCCACAACTATATTCACGGATACAAGAAAATTAGCAAATAAAATAAGCACATCTACTAAACAAAAATACATATTAAATGAAACTTATAATTCTGTTAAAAATAGAAACTCCCCAAAAAAATTGTACGTTCTTCAACCCCAATGTATAAGTTTGAGAAACATTGAAACACACACACACCCCCCCAAACCTTTTATTCTTCTCACCAAACAGATTATGGAACAAGTAGACTTTCACCAATGTTAAACCAAAACAAAAGAAAGTAATATTCTTCCCAACAATTGTGGGGTATCCTCAAGACCTCGACCTCTTACCACTTGCTCTCCCCCAATATGTTCTTCCTCTTACTCTTTAAGCATTGCCACTCCTTCCCTCTCTCTTATATATCTGGTGGACAGTGGTCAAATTGAGAGTTATAGCAGCTAAGGGAAGGGAGATAAAGAAAAAAAATGCAGTCAAGAAGGGGAGGAGTCATCGCCAGACACAGAAAAAAAGGGGTGGAGAATCTCATGGCTACACAATCCCAAGATATGGAGATTTGATTTTAGTTCCACTCCTTCAGTTTATCCTGATAATAAATCCATTCCTAAAGGAACTGAGCTCCACCTGATGCCAGGTCCACCAGCAAATGAACCCACGCTAAGCTATGCTGCTAGAAAACTAAATTTGTAAGCAGACCAACTTTGAAGGCTAGACAAGTTAATCCTATCCCCAAAATAAAATAAAATTACACTTCAGGAAGATACAAGCAGGTTGCACACTGATTAAAAAATATATATTTACGTAGTAAAAATGCATTCCTGAAAACATCTTTCTACATTAAAGGAGTTGTACTCAGTACAGCAGAAAGACCAAAATTCCAAAGAAGAATAAATAAAGATGGACGACACTTTAGTCGCTCCTTTGTCTTGAGTACCTCATCTGGAATACATCATTGAATTTAAGAGCCAAAACTTGTCTGCTTAAGCTTCAGATAAAGTGCATCAAACTACAATTTTTTTCTTAAGGTAAGATGAAAAATCCTTGCAATTGGGGGAAATTTGGGGATCCCACTTTGCAAGGGGCAAAAACCAATCCCTGTCACAGGGGGTCTAGCCAACCCCTGATTCCTTAAGCATCACTACACAAGCTCTATGAAATATGAATAAGTCAATATCCTATCATCTAGCTTTTTCGAAAAACATCAAAGTTGATACATGCACTCTCTTTCCTAATAACTGTTCAGCATTCAAATAATAGAACAAATACACTTCAGCACAGATGACAAAAAGGCACTAAGTACATACCTCCGCCTCACCTGACAGGAGATGGTGACAAATCCCAGTCGTTTTGAATCAACCTTCCTGCAGAATGAATGAAAATAGGTTAGTGTGTAACAGAAGGGGATTGGCATGTACCAGACAGAGAGGAATAGAGCAGCTACTTAATCAACCTTTTAGAGTCATCTGATGCTTCATTATCTGATCCACCTGAAACTACATGCTTTCCTCATTTTTCCTAACCCCCTGTGCTGAGGAGGAACGCCTCCTTTTGTGTCTACTAGCATCACTTGAGATTTGTGTCTTGATTTATCACCTTTCTCATCCTTCGTTCTCTCTCTTTTCTTATCAGCATCATCTTTACCGCTTCTCTTCTTGTCTCTCTCTCCTTTCTTTTTTGCTATCTTTATCTTCAAGGTGAGGGGACCTCCTTCTTGAATCAGATTCCCTTGCTTTCTCGCTATGTTTATCATCTTGCTCCTTCAACCTTTCTCTTGAGATATGATAATCCTCTTGTCTTATCCTTCTTTTGACGCTTTTCATCTCGTCTAACACAAGTCTCTTCCTTCTCATATTCCCGCTTTCCCTTACCACTCTCTATCTCCTTGTAATTGTCCTTCCTCTTACTTTCATGTCTGTCGCGTCTTTTGGGTTCTCTTTCCCAAGAATCATCTTTGGCTGACTTCCTCACATGTCCTTTCTCAGTTGGAACATCTGGTGCACTAGAAGTTGTTTTACGACCATTATCTATAGACTTAGAAGCATCAGACTTAACAACAGATTTTTCATCATTGATAACACCATCATCTTTCTTACTCAAAGACACAGAGCCTCTAGAAGAGGCTTTCTGGAACCTCATCATCCAAACCCTTAGCTATCCTACGATCATTCAACTTAGAAGCTGGAGTGTCATGGTTGCCTTTAGCCCAGTTGAACTGCCATTACTGCGACCACCTTCAGTAGCAACCAGATTTTTTCCTAAGATCTTTGGCTTCTGGCTGCCGATGACCATTCTCACCAGCACTATTAACAACAACCCCGTCAGACTTGGGGATCACTTAAAGTCTGTATTACATCATCATCATCAGAGGCATAATTTGCAAGACCTAAAACATTTCCAGCCCCAGTTGTACCAGAGCTAGATTCCCCACTACCATGTCCCTCGAATTCCTTTCCCTTTCACTGGAATGAGAACCTTTGTGGAAGCCTTAAGAGTCGGAACAGGTGGACGAGTTGGTGATCCCTTGTGAATTGGGACATGGTTCTCAAGGTTAGCCATAGCTGTTAAGAAAACATAAATTCAGAGGGCCAAAATGTTAGGTATATATCAAAAAAGGTGACAACAAAAAACAGATAAGTGTGCAAGCATCCTAAGAGTTACCGTCAGCACTAAGATCATCTTCATTAAGTACTTTTGTTGCAATTTCATCAAATAGCTCATCAGTCACCTATGTGCACAAAGAGAGAGTCAATAAACCCAGATACATGAAACTTGGAAATAACTTCAAACTTCCATAGCAACCTTCAAGAGAACTTCTGTCAAAACACGTTTAATTTCCTGATTGATGGTTGCAGTTCTCTGTGCTTCCTCATAGTCCTGATAGAAAGGAAAATTTTGAGAATCAGGAACAACTCAAGATCAATTGCCATGATCGCAACACTTTAACCCGCTCAACACCAATGAAATATCAGATACCTCGTCATCATCCTCTTCTTCAGGTGACCTGGCTGAATTTACACTTTTACTGTCTGCCTGATCAACCTTTGCTGTTGACTTGCCAATCATTTCATCTTCATTAGACTCACTTTCATCTTTAAAGGGCTCCGCGTGGAGCTTGTGATTGTAGCTTTGTTCTTAATTATTTCTTCTCTTAGCCAGTTAGGCACTGCAGCCTAATAGAAACAAATGACGAGTAAACATAACATATTTTACGTTACAAGTGAGCAAGTCACACGATGATTGTCAATGTCAGAAGAGTGCAATACCTTTTTGGGACGATCAGAACCCAAGGGACCCCCATATGCATCAGCGGAAAAGGCTGCAATAGGATGAAGAGAACTTCCTGCACCCAAACCAACAGGTGTACTGATAGATGGAACCGCTCTGAAAGCTTGTACCTCTTCCGAACAGTGGTGCAGGCTGTCCAGGAAGTGGAGGTACACCAATAGACGGATCATGCTGCAATAATTCCAAAGATCAGCTTATATATGTCAGCAGCAGAAGCATAGGAGTATATTTAGTTCAGTTAAATCGAAGACCTGTGGTGCTAATGGAAATGCAGGTGTAACTGGGGGATATGATGTGCCAGGTGCAACTGGACCTGTCCAGCCATGCAAAGAAGACACGGCTGAAACAGATTCTGTTCCTCTTACAGGTCCTGATGAATCAGGATAGGAGTTCATCTTTGGGTCAATTTCATGACTGAATCTTGGTGCAAACTCAAGAGGTTGATCCATTGGATTCATTGAGTGGTTTCTATACGCGAACTGAGCATGATCCATTGGTACTGACCTACCATCAGCAGGAGGCAACGAGTGTCCATGTTGCTGCCCCATTGAGCCATTGTCCTGCCCTGCTACATAATTTAGAATCAATCAACTGACGATATGACTCCATATATAACAAAATGAAATGCACTCATGTTTTGCTTATAACCCTCCATTCTGAGATAGCAAAAACAACTTTTTTGAAGACTTTCAAGTATAGCTAGAAAATTCAGATACTGTTGTAAGTTGTAATGCATCTCTTAGGCCGAGGCCATAGATAATTTTGGGTCCTAGCACCCAAGAAACTAAAAACGCCTTAACAGTTACACCACTAATATGGGCGACCATCTGACAGGTGTATACTGTAGGGGTATGCAAGTGTAACTGTATCCAACATCATTGAACCAAGCCTGAAAGCTTATGAACAGATCAAAATCAGAAGATAAACAAGATTAAAACCAATAACAGGCACAAGCACAACTGTTCCGAAATCCCATCATAGAAGCGTTATTGCATCTTAAGTTATGAGGAAAAAGCCAAAACATCAGGACATTCATTAAAGAGGACAGGTCCTTACAGCAATTGATTAATAATTTCTGCACAAAGACCTTCCGTCAATGCAATGACATTTAAACGTTCACTGGTAAGGCATTGAGCATAGAGGTTGACAGTTGATTAGAGACTTAGCTAAGAATTGACTCATGAGTCTAGTCGTAACTTCAGGCATAACCATTCATGTGAGCTACTTCACATGAAAACTCAAAACTCCAAGTGAATTATTACCTGGAACAGAAGAATAACTAGAAGGTACCTCCTGCTGATGAACTAAAGAACTTGTTGAGCCTTGATGGCGAGGAAATGCAGTGTTCATATCTCCACCAAGAGCTCCATCCTTAGCAGCGAATGAGAATTGTGCATCTGGAGCATATGAGCTGATGGATGCAGGCTCCTGCTGATGAGACATCGGCAGCCTATTCATAGGTGCAGCTGGTCCTTGATAATTCTGAAAGCCAGCTGTAGGATTGGAACTTTGCTGAACATCTTGATAATGAGATTCAACAGGTTGTGCATACTGGTTTACATAGTGAGATGGCTCTTCTTGCCGCGCCACTGGCATGAACTGAGTCTGTGGATGCTGATTTTCCATTGCAGATCTGGCAGATGCCCAAGCCCCTTGCCTTGGCTGCCCAGTCTTCTTCATTGGCATGGGCTGTTTCAAAAAATACGCTTAATTCTTCTCCTTTTCTTTTTTTCTCTTTTGGGGGGGGGGGTGCGGAAGAGCAAAGAAGGATAGAAGAAAGTCCCAATAACAAGCACTACAAACGGTAAGAGCTGATATAGTTCCAAAAAAAAAAGAGGTTGAAGGTATCAGTGTGCCTACCCAAAATCCTAAACAATAATCCTGTTAAGTAATAATGATAAATAAAAAGGCGATGACTATGCCAATTGCCAAACAAGGATAAATGCAACATGGAACCAAGCCGCATAGAAGTCTGCTAGTCTGCTATAACACACACACACATACGCACGCAGGCACACACAAACACGCACGCTCGCTTACTAACAGACACACACACACACACACACACAAATGTTGCCAGATAAAGTAGCAAGAAATCTTCAGTATCTAGAAATGTTATGGTATCTGGAGAAACATATAAAACCAAATAATTATTTTCCAATCATATCAGTTTCCCTTCTCACATGAACAAATAGTTGAAAGCACTGCAGAAAACACATCCGAGCAAGCAATTATCTACCTAACCAGAGAAGACCAAATGTTCAGTAAAAATAGTCATTAGGCATCCAGTAACATATTGACTTACCTGGATATTCCCAGCCTGATTGATGGCTCCAATTGGCATTTGTCCAATCCTGTACATTTACAAAAATAACTTCACAGTTACTAACAGGAATTGCAAATTCATAAATCACAACAAGCCATCAGAAAAAAGAGTATTTTATCCCCTCCTAAGAACATTAAATATATGGATACCTAGATTATAAGATTAGGTTGATATAACAATTATTGGGAAAATTAGGATCTAATAATGGAGTTCTGAGTCATCACATCAATCCTCTCTCACAATATACCCAAATATAGTAAGAATGTTCTAGCAGCAAAGAAACACAAGTATGAAGAGTAGAGTCTTATAAATTTTTTCTATCTACAAACAAAGGAGAAAAAAGGACATTTCACTCAAAACAAATTATGGTTTGTCTCTTGCAACACTACATAAACGAACGAACGCAGTGGGAAATCCTGGTACAACCACGAATATGCATATAACAACCAAAGGAACTGGTAACGTTCTAAACGAACTTCCAATTTCTACATTCTGCTATATGAAACAGCTGAATGTATAGGTGAAAAAAGAGCATGTTGGCCAGACGAAGAGGCATGCAAGACATAACTCTTTCCATACATAACAAGAGGCATCATCTGGCCAAACCATCAATATAGCACCAAAAAAACCTTCTCGCTTTTCCTTGCTTCCAGACTTAAAGAAGCAAGGGGCTAAACGGTGCAAATGACTAACCTAGAGTTTAACCTACTAAAAACTTCGACTAAATCACCATCTCCAACAACAAAAACAATGTCCTTCACAAAAACGTCGCATATCGACAACAAACTCGAAACATAGATCATCCATTCCTTTGGCAACCAAAAAGCACTATCTCAAACAAATCACTTCTAACATAGATTACAGAATAAAGTATACAACTCCACATGTGCTTAATAAGTCCTCCAACAATAGTTAAGATTCGAAAACTGAAAAAAGTCAATTTAAAGTAAACAATATGAAGCAACAACACACAGAATCAATAACATAAGTAATCAATCAATCAACCACAAATGAACTTACTTTGATATAGAATCAATTTAATAAAATAATAGAAGTGCATTTCTATTTTTGATGAAAGAAACCCTAAAAAAGGAAAACCCTAGAAAAAGAATATATAGTTATATACCTGATGAGAGTAAGGGGAGGGGGAAGGACGAGGATAGGGTTGCGCAGGATAAGGCTGGTGAGGGTGCGCAGGATATTGAGAAGGAGGTGGTGGTGGTGGAGGAGGTGGACCCCACTGATTCTGCTGCTGCTGTTGCGGCGGCGGAGGAGGAGGAGAGTGGGAAGGGTGGTATTGAAATTGGGTGGAAAACCAGGAGTTGGAGGGCGGAGGAGGAGGAGGGTATTGGTGGTGGTGCGAATAATTAGGATCCGATGATAGTGAAGGTGGTGGTGGTGGTGGTTGTGGTGGTCTCATATTGTAATGGTGGTGCGGCTGTTGGTATGACTCCATTTCTATGTTTCTCTCTCCTCTATTGGGTTGTGCTGTTTGTTGTTTTTTTTTTTGGTGTGGTGCTTATATTTGCCTCGATTTTTAGAGTCAACTATGCAAGGACACATCACACAAGCTTGTTCGTTACCCTTTTTTGTTTCCATTTTATTAGTTTTGTTTTCGAAAACTTGAAACAAAAGAATGAAATTCATAATATGTAGTTTTCAGTTTTTGTTATCGGTTTTTAAATTGACAAGTTTAATATAAGTATGAATAGTTTTAAGTTTATTGTGCTACCTTATATCATAAGTATATTCATCATATGTTTAAAGCTTATTTTTGTACTATGTGAAAGTCTCCTTTTTTAGATATTTTACTCATTTGGATTATTTCTAAGGAAAAATGGATCGAATACCCCAACTTTGGCTCGTCCGCTTTTAATACCCCCCAACTATGAGTTATTTTTAAATACCCCCAACTATTGGGGAGGTCCCGCCAAAAATGCACTCAGATGACTTTAGAACTGTTAACGAGGTAATTTTTTATTTTTTTTTTTATTTCTCTTTTATTTTTATTTTCGGTTCTACTTCCACCACCTCACTCCCACCACCCATTGCCAAGCCCCCCTCCCCACTCCCACCACCCCAGCCCCACCCCCCCCAACCCTCGCGGCCACCCCTCCCCACTCCCACCACCCCAGCAGGCTCGGCCCCCCTCCCCCACCGCCCCCGGCCCCGCGGCCCCCTCCCCCACACCTTCAAATCCCGCACCACCCCTCCCCCATCCCCTCGAAATCCACGGCCCCCCCCCACCCCTTCGAATCCCGCACCACCCCCATCCCCCACCCCCTTCAAATCCCGCATCTCCTCCTCCCACCACCTTCGAATCCCAGTCACTCCCCCACCACCTTCGAATCCCTCATGATCACTCCCCCCCTTCGATTCCCATGACCCCCACCCCTCCCTCCACCCCCTTTGAAAAACCCATAAAAAATCTGGGCAAAATCTAAGCAAGTTTGAAAACGCGTAGGAGATGGTGGGGAGGGGGTTATGCGAGCAAGGGGGGAAGGGAGGAGGGAGGTTGTGCAGCTGCGGGGAAGGGAAGGAGGGGCTCAGTGGAGGGGGGAGGGAAGCTTCGAGGATGGTGGGGAGGGGGCTTCGGGAGTGGAGGGGCGCTTCTTCTCGATGCTTTTCGGTGGGGGTGTAGGTGGGAGGGAGGGGTTTCCGAAGGGGTGGTGGGGGGGGAGGGGCCGGGGTGTGGGAAGGGTGGTAGTGGGGGGAGTGAAGGTGGCAAGTGGGTGGTGTGGGGGGTGGGGGTGGTGGGATGAACAGAGGAGAGATGAGCGAGAGGAGGGTGGGGGGTGGGAGCTTTGGTTTCCAGTTCATCAGTCATAACAAGTTAATGGAGGCATTTTTGGCGGACCTCCCAATAGTTGGGGGTATTTAAAAATAACCCATAGTTGGGGGTATTAAAAGGAGTACGGCCAAAGTTGGGGGTATTTCGATCCATTTTTCCTATTTATAATGAGCAAAGAGCAAAAAAATAGTCTTCAATATACCATGCTCACGGTACACCGCGATCTCGTTTCCTTTTAGTTTTTTTTTTCTATTGGTACCTCTGAGGGTCAAAGTTATTTGAATAAAGGCCAATTCGATCCAAATCAAATTAGTAATTCGGGATTAGGCTCGAACTATGTTTGGATTGAATTCAAATTGAGTTTTTTTATATATATAAAAATTGGATTTTTCGATTGGTTTGGATTCGGGGTGATTGGATCGGGAAAATCCAAAATAACCAAATAGTTAAATAGGCCTTGCATATTTGGGACTGGGCTGGGCGTATCTCAAGAGGGCTAACTTTTAAAAAAAAAAAGCCCAAATCCCACAACTAGATTTTTATGAGATTGTATGAATTGCTTCTAATATCAAATCATTTCATTTTGAAGCTCGCGCCTTATTTACTTCATGGAAAGTTCGAAGCTTTTGTATATTTCAAATTGGATCCAATCTAGTGTCTGAAAATTGAGTTGGTTTGGTTTGGACTCAAACACAAATTGGTTTGGATTTGGACTTGAAAATTGAAATCCAAATTTTGAAAATTGAGCCCGTCCCATGACTAACTTGAATTCTTCAGTGCCTACCTGCATGCATTAGACGCAGTAGAGGATTGCAGCCACTCCATACGCAACACGAGGCTTTGTCAGAACGGTAATTAATGTTATATCTGGAATTTGGATTGTAAAAGTAAAAAATTAAAACAAAATTTTGAAACCTATTGTTTCTGATGAAAACGATAGCGTGGGTGCAATTAGCAAGTGGGCCTTGACTAATCCAATGTGAATGTGATGAATATTGGGTCGAATCTCCAAATGGGCAAAATCACCTGCAAAACAAGAAGACTAACACTGGGGTTTTTCGGGCTAACCCTCTCCGATGCTTAAGTCATATGGCTAAGCAAGAGTAAGCAAGAGAAATGAAGAGAATTGCCTAATGTATGTGTTTGTTTAGTTTAATGAAGTTACCTCTATTTGGGTGCCAAGTGGAGTATAAATAGTGAGAGGTAGGTATGAGAGGTCTTGGGCTGGTCTCATTTGGGGTCCAACCTCTACTTATGTTCCTTTGGTCTTGGTTGTGTGACAATGAGGTAAGCTCAACTTTAATTGGACTTAGGCTTATATTTAGACCCCAACAATTTATCCCCATACCCATTATCCTGGTTAGGATGATGGGTTTGATTCGGTTTTGGGAATATTTAAGTTGATCCTTGCATATGGGCCTTAATAAATAGTAGGGTGAGCGAAATGATGGGGTATCGGGCCCGGGACCGGGCTCGATCTGGACCGTCGGGGCCCGGACCCGGGTTCAAGCTGGGTCGGAGTCCAGGTCCCAAAAAAGGAACCCCGGTTGCATACGGTTCCAAGTATGAGTAGTATTTTTTGGACTCGGTACCTAGTGGGTACCCGGCATAATCGGTTCCGGTGCGGGTACCCGTGGAACCAGGTTTCGGGACCAGTACCCGTGCACGTAGAATTGGTTTTTGGCATATGTGAGGTGGTCATATGGCCCAAATATAATTAAGTAAAAAGTTGCTAAGTAAAAAATTAGTAGGCTTATAGGCCCTTTTTTTTTTTTTGAATTCTATAACTCAATCGACCCATTTTGTATCTTTGTTAACCGACAACCTGGGTACCCGGTTCCCGACCCGGTACCCAACGGTTCCAAGTCTGGGTCGAAAAATTTATTACCCGGATTGGACCGGTTCCAATTCCAATTCCAGTATTTTGGGACCCGCCAATTCCGGGTCCGAGTCTACGTAATTCCACCGGGTGCCGGTTGTGCTCACCCCTAATAGATAGGCGGCTGAGATGGCAGCACACTTTGGAACACTAGGGTGTTACAGGGCAAGCATTGGAAGCTTTAAAAACGATTTATTTTTTTTTCTAGTGAGGATTAGTGAGCTGGACCCACTGATATGTTCAAAATTTATGTATTTTTAATTGTCCTTTCTTACCTTTGTATTTTTTGAATGCTTAAAGAAGTATTGCACAATTGCTATTATATGAAAAATGAGAATGATTAGCATTTTTTTGTGTGTGTGTTAATTACTTATCATAGTTGTAATGTGATAAATTTAACAATTGAGATATATGATATTATATCTTTTATTTTTTCAAAAAAAGTAACAATTTGTCAACTTATTAGTTATTAGTTGGTTGTCATTCAGAATTTGGACTAACATATTAAAAGTTTCGGTATTTTTCCACCATATACCCCTAACAAATTTTTTTTTGCACTATATACCCCTGCAAGTTTCAAAATTTACCATATACCCTCCAATTTTCAAAAAATACACAGGATACCATTAATGACTAACGACCGTCAACTCTGTTAGTCATTAACCCATAATTGACGTCATTAACCCCTAACATTTAATTATCCCTCTTCTAATTCCCTCCACTCCTTCTCTCTTCCCTAACCCAATTAATTGACTTCCCCTCTCTCTCACCTCCACCATTAACACCACCACCACCACCACCAGTTGATCCCATTAACCCCTGCTGCCCCACCTCCAGCACCCTAATCGCTCTCCTCTCACCACCACCATCACCCTCTTGCAATTCTCCATTCTCTCTCCTGGGTAACTTCATCTCTTCCGACATCTCTCACAAACCTCCTTCACAAACCTATCACTACACTTAAGTTCACCGTTTTTTACTCTCTTTCCCGGTACAAATCCACCCATTTTTAAAGCCAACCCCTCGATTCGGCCTACGGCCACGGGCAAGAGGGGCAACCGCCCAGGGCCCTAACTCTAAAGGGGCCCAAATGCAAAAAGTTGGTTTACAAGTGAAAAACTTTGAGTCCAAAATAGTAAAGTTAGGCTTTTTTGCATAGTTGTCAGTTTGTCCCGGTCGACGCGTCAAGCTCAAGTGTCTTTGACTCTTCACAGTCGACGTGGCCCATAAATTTGAGTTTGACGCTGTCAGTTTCTCTCTCCTTCTACTTTTTATTTTATTCCCTCCGTATAAGGAAAGATGCGAACATTTGTTGGGACACGCAGTTTAAGGTGATAAGTTGTAGTGTAGTTATCAAATATTACTTTATTTAAAAAGTAGATGTGATAGGAGTTGGTGGGGTATTTTTTATTAGAGGAGAGAGAAAGTTGGGTATCTTTTTATTGATAAAAGGTAGAGTGTGGGCCAAAGATGTGTAAGAGAAATAATATATTAATAGTGGGACCAATGCCAAAAATGGAAGTGTTCAAACTAATTTGGGATAAACAGTAAAAGGAAAGTGTTTGCTATTTACAGGATGGATGGAGTATATTCTAATTTATTTTTCTTGGCAGTTGGCAATGATTCCCTATAATGTTTTACTTTCCATTTTTTTTGTTTTGCTTCTAACCTTCTTTTCTTGGCAAATGGCAATAACTTCCTATTCGATTTTCCTTTCCTTTTTTTTGTTTTGTTTCTTTCTATACAACACTTTAATGTTGTTTTGTTTTTCTCTCTTTTAAGTTTTACAAAGCATAGTATATCATTATGTTCATCTTATTTATTGGAAAATTTAACACTTAATTCATAGACTATTAATATGTTTTCTAAAATACCATTTGGAGATTATCAACTTTTTTTTTATGGGAAGAGATTATCAATTTTTTGATTTAACTTTATCATGGATCAACTTTATATTTTCATACTTCATCCCTTAATATAGTAGATAAATCTAAAAATAATCAATGGAATTACCACAAAGTAGATAATTTAAATAGAAAGATATAAAATATGAAACTCGAAAAGATAACCATAACTATACTATGGGATGAAGGGAGTATATTTTTATGCGATTTATTTCTTCATTTTTTGCTCCTATTATTTTCACTTAAAATATTTGACACATAATTTGACCATTAATATATCTTTCAAACAGAGCTTGAGTCGCAATGCATTTTATATTTTCTGTAGGTACCTATTTTGTCATGTTATGTTATTCGTAATACTATGCACTACTCAAAACCGAAAATTACTAATTATTCTTCTATTAGAATTAAATTAAAGGGTCTCTTATGCCTTATCTCACCCAGGCCCATATATTGTCAGGACCGGGCCTGCTGTGATTTCACTCCCTTTAACATAAAACGGTATACAAAACCTTCCCCAATAATCTCCCAAATTTTTTTCGATTTCTTGTTTAAATCTTCTGTCGAGTTCTTCGATTTCTTGTATAAACCTTCCCCAACAATCTCCCAAAATTTCACTCCATTCTGTCGAATATCGATCTCTTCGCCATCTTGTTTAAATCTTCGACGCTCAAGTGACAAGTGGCGGCAGTTGGCTGGGGGTGGTGATTTGCATCGGGGAGCGCGGCGGAATCAGCCTTGGAATTAGTGAAGCTTCGAAAAGAATCGAACAACGAACATCGGGTCATTATTTTCAGTCCAACTCTTACTTGTAATTTCTATCTCCTCGGGTCTGCGCCATTCCACATTGTGTCACTAACTCTGCTCTCTTACTTTATTCTTTCTCTGTCCTCTCATATCTATTGCCTTTTGGCTTCATCGAACAGAATAAAGGGGGAGGGGATGTCGAAATGTGAAGGTAAAGGAGGGAAAAGATGAATGACGGGTGATGATGTCTAATTGATCTGAAGAGGGAGGAGAGGGTGGTCGAAAAATGATTAGTGTTGGAGATGGAAGTGGAGGGGCCGGGTATGGGTGGATTATGAAGGTGGTGTTTGTTTGGGCCTTTGGGGTTTAGTTTTGGTGTTTGGTACTGGGGTTGGTGGTGGTTGTGGTGGTGATACGAAAGACAATGGAGATGATGGTGATAACTGATAGTGAGAGGAGAGAGAGTGGAGTGGTGGAGGTGGTGTAAATTGAGGTAGTAGTGGTAAGGGTGAAGAGGAGAAAATAAACGAGGAAGGAAGCTATGGATGAAGTGAGTTTGGTGGTGGTGTTAATGGTAGAGGAGAGAGAGGGCAAGTGGATTAATTAGGTTAGGGGAGAGAGAAGAGTCGGAGGGAGATTAGGGAAGGGGTTATTAAGGGTAATTACGTCAATTAAGGGTTAATGACTAACAAAGTTAACGGCTAGTTAGTCATTTAATGGCATCCTGTGGATTTTTGAAAAGTAAGGGGTATATGGTGAATTTTGAAACTTGCAGGGGTATATAAGCGCAAAAAATATCGGTATATGGTAGAAAATACCGGTTAAAGTTTTGATCAATTTATCTTGTTTTTTTTTTTTCAAACGAGTTCGAATCCATGTGATTCAATTCTAGGATCCGCTGCCACTACGAGATATGCATTAAAGGTATCAAGACATCATGACATACGGATTCAAATTTTGACAAGCTAAATATATTTCATGCTAAACTTGAATAGTTAGAAAATGATTTGGCTAAGTGTCTTTGGGAAACTAGTTGTATCTACTCACGTTTGGATGTCAATATAGAGGCCTTGCATATTTTCATATGCTCCTTTTTCTCAACCAACATAATAAGCTAACCATGGACAATGATTGATAGTTATTACTTTTTAAAGGCGTCAAAATTTTCAATTATAATATGTTCTTCTCGACTTATTTTTGCTGAACTTAACTTAATTTTGCTTAATTTGACTTATTGCCGAACTTTACTTATATTTGCTTAAACTTAATTTTGTTAAGTACAATTTCTTTATGTATAGTCAATTATTGAACTTATTTTTACTGAACTTAACTTCTTTTTGTTGAACTTATTTTTATTGAACTTATTTTTGCTAAAATTTTTGCTTAAAATTATTTTGATAATTTAAGGAGAACATAGCCTTACTCAATGATTTAGCAGCCACAATATTTCTCATTGCATTCTTTTTAACCTACTTGGTGTTATTGTATTTTGATACATATATTAAGATTTTCTAGCAACGTACATAAGATTTTCATCATATAGTTAATTAACCTAAAGTTATAGGGACCATTTTTTATGAATGTAATCATCGATTTACACTTTCGAAGTCTCAATAATTTGAATATTAATCACTAGTATATAGAATTATGTATCTAAATTAACGTCATGTGTATTGCGTGCATATAAAACTAGTACTATATACTCCCTTCGTTATATTAAGAACTACTCAATTTTATGTTCTGTCCCTGCCCGTTTCATTAAGAACGATTCACGCACACTGCTTTATTACTATTTTTGGCAGAAAAATATTACTCTCTCCATTCTAGAATAGTGTGAACACTTTCCTTCTTTATTTGTCCCAAGTTAGCTTGAACACTTTCAATTTTTGACATGGACCCACTATTATTATATTATTGGCCCACACTTTATTTTTATCAATTAAAAATTACCCAACTTTCTCTCTTCTTTAACAAAAAAATGCTCACGCCACCAACTTCTATCAAATCTACCTTTTAATAAAATAGCATTTGATAAACCACATTACAATCTATCACCTTAAACTACGTGTCTCAACAAGTCACTAGTGGAAAAAACGCTATATGTCACAACACAACTGCCTGGTTCTTAAGAGAACCAGCGTGCAAATCGTCGAAAATTTGGGTGGGAAAAGTGGCCTAACAAACCGCATTTGCGGTCTTCATAAAACCGTAACGGTTAACCGTACGCGGTTCGTTATTAACGTTGCGGTTTTATATAAACCGCACGGTTAATTTTGTTTTTTTTTTTTCGCGTGAAATAGGCCTCGGCTCTCTCTCATTCCACTTGTTAACTCCCCTCCTTCCTTCCTTTCAAAAAAACGACCTCCCTCCTTCGACATTTCACACAAGGGTTCACCACCACCACTGCCACCACTAGGTTCCACCACCACCACCGGGTTCCACCTTCCCGACGACCACCGCCGGCCCAGCAACGAACCCCACCGCTGCTGCGTCCTCCTCTCCAATTCGGTGGGATTCAACCACAAACCCCACTTCTTCTTGTGTCCTCCTCTCCGTGGCCGCACCACCACCGCTGGACCTCCACCGTTCCTAAACACCTACATTCCTTCTCTACCTCTTCTTAGGTACCTAAAATTTCTTAACTTTTATTGTAATCTCATATTTGAAGCTTCAAGTTTATAATTAATTGTACTTTTATGAATAATTGTTAATGAAATTAGGTTGTATAATAGTTAAAGGGTGTAAATTTGATTGATTTGAGTTAATTATTTTATTTAAAGTAGTTTGTTTGATTTTTTAGGTTAAAAAAACTAGGGCTTTGTTGTGGTTTCTATTTTTATGGTTGTTGTTGTACTTGTAGTAGTAGTAGTAGCTATTGTTGTTGTTGTTGTTGTTGTTGTTGTTGTTGTTGTTGTTGTTGTTGTTGTTGTTGTTGTTGTTGTTGTTGTTGTAGTACTTACTAACTAGTTAGGTTTGAACTTTAAACGTTGTTGTTTGATTATTGGTTTGATATTTAGTTTAGTTTAGCTTAGTTTAGTTTAGTTTTGTTTGAATTGCTAATTTATACTAATGTTAACTTTTGAACTCGTTGTTGATTATTGAAGCTAGCTAGTGACGGAGTGTTGAGCTCGATTTCCCTATTCACAACCTTGATATTGGTATGTTATCACTCATATTTAACTTTCTTTCATAGTAAATTGGTTTATATATATATCTGCAAATGTATATATATTTATCGTTGAATTGAGATTAGATGTAAAATGTTTTGTTGTTTTTAAAAACCTATGTTTGCATCATCATATGATATGCCTAGATACCCGTTACGTGACTTACTCATTAGGAGTAAGTCTTGAATAGTCCCTAGGTTTGAGATTGTTCTTAGATGTTTAATCTCACTTAGGTGGTGAATGTATGTCTTTAGTTCGATTCTAGAGGAAAATCTTGGCTCGTCGTTTCCCTACTTTTGTTCTCCTGGGTACATATGTAGATATAAATAACTATATATCTACATCGTGTACCTTGGAGAAGCTGGGAAATGATGCCGATTTTCCGTAGATTCGAACCGAAGGCAATACATTCACTAGTGAGATTAGACATCTAAGGATGGGTTAGGTTGGAGTGATAAGGACCCTTGGAAAGCATGCCTAATTTCATTAAATATATATCGTGTATAAACTCTAATAATGTAGTGAAGTTCGTCATTGACATGAGGTACTTGTTGCTTGTGTTTAATTAGAGCTAGGCTTGGTTGAAATGAATCGTGCATGGATGTATGGTAGTCGTGACACGTGTGAATTCGTGGATAGGGTCTTTGAATTTTGTGATGCTGCATTAAGTCATCGAGCACGCAAAGGGAACCGAGGGGTTTTATTGTCCTTATGTTGATTGTGGTAATGTGAGCATCGTTAGTAGCATTGAGTCGCTTAGGGAGCATATCTTTCGTCGCGGATTTAGGACAAGACTACTATGTATGGGGTTTGGCACGGTGAGGAGGGTATATATGATGGTCAAAATGCCATTGTTAATGATGTGCATGAAGAAGGTGAGTTTGATGTCATTGAGAATGACAACATCGAGGATGAATATGAGGATATTGAAGTAGAAGATGATGATGATGAAGGGGATCATATCGAGGAGATAATGGCGGGGGTAGATCATTCTGGCAAACGGCCTCGTATTTTTGAGTGCATGGACGAGGCATCTCGGAAACCGTTGTATCCCGGTTGTACGAGGTACACCAAGCTGACGGCCGTGATAACACTCTTTAATATCAAGACGAAAGCCGGTATAAGTGACTCTTGTTTCACTTCCTTGTTGCAAGCATTTGGTGATATGTTGCCGGACGACCATGAACTACCCAAGTCGAACTACTATGCTAAGAAACTGATGTGTCCCTTCGGTTTAGAGTACCAGAGGATACATGCTTGTCCAAACGATTGTGTCCTCGATGTGGGAAGTCGCGTTACAGGCGCGCAGGGGTTGGTGATAAGAAAGGTCCTGCAACAAAGGTGATGTGGTATCTTCCGATTATACCACGATTCAAGCGCATATTTTCAATCAAAAAAGATGCTAAAAACTTGAGGTGGCATGCAGAACGAAGGAAAAAGGACGCTTTTCTCAAACATCCGGCTGATTCTCCTGAGTGGAAAGGTATCAACCATTGTCATAAGACCTTTGGTGCCGAGGACAGAAATTTGAGGCTTGGCCTATGCACGGATGGAATGAACCCATTTGGCAATCTTAGTTCTCAACATAGTACGTGGCCGGTTCTTCTAGTTATATACAACTTGCCTCCTTGGTTGTGCATGAAACGCAAATACATCATGTTTTGAATCTTATTTCGGAGTCGAAACAGCCTGGAAACGACATAGATGTCTACCTCCAGCCACTTGTTGATGATTTGAGAAAAATGTGGGATGAAGGAGTTTCTGTGTATGACGCACATGCTGATGAGGTATTCACATTGCGTGCCATGCTTTTATTCACTCATGACTATCCACGCTTTATGGGAACTTATCCGAGTACAAGAACAAAGGGAAGAAAGCATGCCCGATTTGCCCGGACGACACAACATCTAAATACATTACTACTTGTCACAAAGATGTTTATATGCGCATCGAAGGTTCCTTCGACAGCGACCATCCTTATCGTAATAAGAAGAAGGCATTCGATGGAACAGGTTGAGGAAGGGGTTGCTCGTAGACCATTGGACCGGTATTGAGGTTTATGATCAAGTCAAGGATATTGAAACGATATTCGGCAAAGGAGCGCGAGTGTGGTGATAAGGGACTTTGGAAAAAGGAGTCTATTCTGTGGAAACTTCCATATTGGAGAGATCTAGAGGTTAGACATTGTCTCGACGTCATGCACATAGAGAAAAATGTATGTGACGTCATTCTGGGGACACTTATGAATATTCCACATAAGACAAAGGATAGCAAAGGGGTGCGACTGTATCTGGAAAGTGAGGGGCTTCGACTAGAAACTATGGGATCAAAAGAGGGACACTATGAAAAGAAAGAAAAAAGAGAAAGTGTTCGGAAAAGGAAAAGGAAAGTGGAAAAGAAAAGGAACGAGGAAGAAGGGTCGCTGCCAGGAATTGAAAGAAAAGGAAAGAAAACGGTGAAGGATGATGATAGGAACTATTTACCTCCAGGCTTGCTACACTCTATCTAGAGTTGAGAAGCGTCTTTTTGCGAGTGCTTGTACAACATTAAGGTTCCATCAGGGTACTCATCGAACATGAAAAGATTTGTTACCTTAGACGGTGAGTTGAAATTATCGAGCATGAAGTCTCACGATTGTCATGTAATGATGCAAGTATTCTTACCGTTGCAATTTGAGGGATATTGCCGAAACACGTGAGACATACCATAACGAGAGCCGTGTTCTTTTTTCAATACTATATGTAGCAAAACATTACAACCCTTGAAGCTTGATGCTCTGCAGGCTAGCGTGATACAGACTTTGTGCAAGTTTGAGATGTACTTCCCACCTGCTTTCTTCGACATTATGGTCCATTTGGTTGTACATCTAGTTCGAGAAATTAAGCTATGTGGTCCGGTGTTTTTGAGGTCGTGCTATCCCTTTGAGAGACATATGGACTCTTTGAAAGATAAAGTAAGGAATCCAGCGCAACCAGAAGGAAGTATAATTCAGGGGATTGTGAGTGAAGAGGTCGGTAATTTTGTGGCTGAGTTCTTAACTAATGTTGATCCTATTGGACTTCCTACATCTCGACACGAGGGCAGACTCGCGGGTAAAGGTACACATGGCTCCAAAATGATAGTACCTCCTGTTGAAAGGCGCATACAAGCACGCTTATTTGTATTGCAGCATATGGTACAGGTGCATCCGTAGTTGGATGAGTATTTGGAGGAGTTGCGTGACCAGAATCCAGGTAAAGGGACTAGAGCATTGATGCAGTTGCATAATAAGACGTTTAGTGATTGGTTCCATAACCGAATAATGCGTGAAGTAGATTTCAATGTTTCTGAAACTCTGAAGTGGCTAGCATTTGGTCCTCGAGAAGTTGTGCACTCCTATGAGGGTTATGATGTTAACGGATATACGTATTGGACAGATCGTCAAGATCAAAAGTCAAGATAAAAAGTCAAGATCTCTCTAGAATAGTGGTGTTTCAGTAGAGGCATCATCTACACAGTATGCAAGTGCCAAAGACAAGTCTCCTATTGATGCTAGATTGTTATACTATGGACGAGTTCAAGATATATGGGAGCTTGACTACTCTGGTTTCACGGTCTGCTTATTTCGATGCAAGTGGGTTGAGTATAACCGGCGTTACATAAGAAAAGATGACCCTTGTGGATTTACTCTTGTAGACTTGGGTCGGTTGCGTGATAGTGAAGAGCCATTCGTGCTTGCATCACAAGTTAAGCAAGTATTCTACGTAACTGACCCTTCTGATAACAAGTGGTCAATTGTTGTTCCGGGAAAAAGAAGTATACTTGGAGTTGGTGATGTTGAGGATGAGAGGAGTATGATGCGTTTGAAGACACCCCGTCTTTCACCATTCCAACTCCGATGTCACTGATGTGGAGTTAGCGACAAGTTACATGCGTGCAGATCACGGGGAAGGGATAATGGTTGATACTTCAAATGAAGGTGGCAAAAGTAAACAATAGGCTCGACTTCTTTGGTTCCAATTCCGGCTTTCGGCTTTGCAAGGTCATTTTACTTTATTTTTCACTTTTAGCCGCATGTAGTGTCATGTATAGTTCTTATTACTGTATATATATGTATTTCAATCAACAAAACTCGCTTCACATGTATTGAAACCCATTTTGGGTAAGTGAATGTCATTTTGGGCCAATTTCGGCTTTTCAACCTCAATTAACTTAATTTCTCGCTTTTAGCCGCATGTTAGGTCATGTATAGTTCTTATTAGTATATATATATGTATTACAATCAACTAAACTCGCTTCACATGTATTGAAACCCATTTTGGGTAAGTGAAAGTCATTTCGGGCCAATTTCGGCTTTTCAACCTCAATTAACTTAATTTCTCGCTTTTAGCCGCATGTTAGGTAATGTATAGTTCTTATTAGTATATATATATGTAGTACAATCAACTAAACTCGCTTCACATGTATTGAAACCCATTTTGGGTAAGTCAATGTCATTTCGGGCCTCTTAGAGTCACTTAAAGTCGGGTCACATGATTTGAAAACCGAATTGGGTAGCTGAATGTCGTTTAGGGTGTAATTATGGATTGTTTTTTTTTTTGGGGGGGGCGGAGGGACTAGCGGGTGGGAAGGAATGGGGAGCAGTGAAGGGTGTGAATGGTTGTTTTGGGGCGAGGGGAAGCGGGGGTCAGGGTGGGAAGGGGCTGAAGGGGGGAGTGGTGCGCTGTGGAGTGTGCGAAGGGGGGGCCCGGGGGAATGTGCAGGGGGGGCAGTGAAGGGGCGTGCGGGCGGGGGGGGCAAAGGCGGGGGTAGTGAAGGGGGGCAAAGTGAAGGGGGGGAGGCTATGCAGGGGGCAAGTGAAGGGGGGAGTGTGCGGTTCGGGGAGTGTGCGGCGAGGGGTGGGGCCATGCAGGGAGGCAAGGGGGCGTGATGGGGTGGGGGGAGTGCAGGGTGGGGCGAGTCGGGGAGGGGGAGCGTGCGGTTTAGGGGGAGTGTGCGGTGGGGGGAGTGTGCGGCGAGGGTGGGGGCTGTGCGGGGCGATCAAGGGGGCGTGAATGGGTGGGGGAGTGCGGGGAGTGAAGGGGGGCAGTGTGCGGGGGGGTGCCGTATGCGGGGGTGGGCGGGTCAGCGGAGTGGGCGGTTCGGGGGAGTGTGCGGCGAGGGTGGGACTGTGCAGGGGGGGCGATCGGGGGCGGTGAAGGGGTGGGGGAGTGCAGGGGGTGGGGGGTCGTGCGGGGGCAATGAAGGGGGGAGTGCAGGAGTTTCTAATCATATTTTTGTTTAATCTTACACGTTTCTAATATCGGTTTTTAAAATTTCAGGAGTTTCAAACATGGTCCGAGATGATGTGATTGTGGAAGAAGAAACCGATGATGATTATGATAAGTCATTGGATGATGATGATGAGTATGATGCGGAGAAGGAGAACGATAAAGGTGAACCGGAAGACATAGCGCATGATGAGGAGAAGCGCTTGCGTGATAGGGAAGTTCACTTGGCTGAAATAAATGAGGAGCTAGCCGATAAGGCTCCCCCATTGACAACAATGCTAGGGAAGATTATCCTTGTATTTCATCCATCATTGTGCCACACAAAAATGCGGGGAAAGAGGTTCTTAGTACCAAAACTCCAAGTAAAGTTGCAACAAAGAAGCGGAAAGGAAGGAGTGCGACCAAGAGATTAAATTATAACACCCCTATGACCCTCGGGTATAATGATATGGGTCAACCTTGTGGTCAATGGCGTAAAAAGTATGGGCAACATTTAGGTTTATGTGTGTGCAAACTGAGCATTTCGGTGGGGTGGAAAGATGTGCCCGATGCAATGAAGAAATCATTATGGGAAGACACTTGTGTAAGTTTATTTTTTAATTGAATTACTTTTATTTCCGACATTTAGGGGCATGTTAGGTCATATATAGTTCCAATAGGTACATATATAACTATAAGAGTCAATTAAAATCCACTTATATGGTTTGAAACACATTTTGGGTAAATGAAGGCTATTTCGGGCCGATTTTGGCCTTTACACTCCAATTCACTTAGTTTTTTGCAAGCCGCATGTTAGGTCATATATAGTTCCAATAGGTACATATATAACTATAAGAGTCAATTAAACTCCACTTATATGCTTTGAAACACATTTTGGGTAAATGAAGGCCATTTCGGGCCGATTTTGGCCTTTACACTCCAATTCACTTAGTTTTTTGCATTTAGGAGCATGTTAGGTCATATATAGTTCCAATAGGTACATATATAACTATAAGAGTCAATTAAACTCCACTTATATGCTTTGAAACACATTTTGGGTAAATGAAGGCCATTTCGGGACGATTTTGGCCTTTACACTCCAATTCACTTAGTTTCATATATAGTTCCAATATGTACATATATAACTATAAGAGTCAATTAAACTCCACTTATATGCTTCGAAACACATTTTGGGTAAATGAAGGCCATTTCGGGCCGATTTTGGCTTTTACACTCCAATTCACTTAGTTTTTTGCATTTAGCCGCATGTTAGGTCTTATATAGTTCTAATAGGTACATATATAACTATAAGAGTCAATTAAACTCCACTTATATGCTTTGAAACACATTTTGGGTAAATGAAGGCCATTTTGGGCCGATTTTTGGCCTTTACACTCCAATTCACTTAGTTTTTTTGCATTTAGGGGCATGTTAGGTCATATATAATTCCAATAGGTACATATATAACTATAAGAGTCATTTAAACTCCACTTATATGCTTTGAAACACATTTTGGGTAAATGAAGGCCATTTCGGGCCGATTTTGGCCTTTACACTCCAATTCACTTAGTTTTTGCATTTAGCCGCATGTTAGGTCATATATAGTTCCAATAGGTACATATATAACTACAAGAGTCAATTAAACTACACTTATATGCTTTGAAACACATTTTGGGTAAATGAAGGCCATTTCGGGCCGATTTTGGCCTTTACACTCCAATTCACTTAGTTTTTTGCATTTAGCCGCATGTTAGGTCATATATAGTTCCAATAGGTACATATATAACTATAAGAGTCAATTAAACTCCACTTATATGCTTTGAAACACATTTTGGGTAAATGAAGGCCATTTCGGGTCGATTTTGGTCTTTACACTCCAATTCACTTAGTTTTTTGCATTTAGCGGCATGTTAGGTCATATATAGTTCCAATAGGTACATATATAACTATAAGAGTCAATTAAACTCCACTTATATGCTTTGAAACACATTTTGGGTAAATGAAGGCCATTTCGGGCCGATTTTGGCCTTTACACTCCAATTCACTTAGTTTTTTGCATTTAGCTGCATGTTAGGTCATATATAGTTCCAATAGGTACATATATAACTATAAGAGTCAATTAAACTCCACTTATATGCTTTGAAACACATTTTGGGTAACTATTTGTTTGTTTCTTGTTTTTATAGAATACGTTCCATATTACTCATAATGAGGAAAAAAAAGGCGGCGTTTCTATCCGCGGTGGCCGAACGATTTAGAGCTTTCAAAAGCAAACTAGTGAGTGGGTGGATCACGAAACGGAGAAAGAGGACTTATAAAGAGGAGAAATCAAAGCAAAATGAGGGTGAGACGGACAAGGAGGCCGAAAAAGAAGCAGAAAAGGAAGGGGGAGAGGAAGATACATTTCAACCGGATTCTTTGCCTCATCAAATTTGGGGACATATAAAACCAGAAGATTGGGAGGCATTTGTTGCCCAAAATACTACGCCGGAGATGGTGGTAAGTATTGCACTTTAAACTATATATATTTGACTTTGCATGTTCTCCTTCAATACAATTACATGTGTTTTCTAATTGCCCATGTGAATTTATAGGATAAGCGTGAGAAACATTCACACAGTGCAAGATAGAGGAAGCACTACCATCATATGGGTTCCCAAACTTATGCGAGCGCGAGAAAGTTGTGGATTGACGAGAAATTTTACCCTTCTACCGATACAACTACAACGCCGTCTTCTAGCTCTAAGGCCGCGCCGTCTGTCAAAGTTGATCGTGTCGCTGATTGGTGGTGCTCCTTGCATAGGCGTGATATCAACAAGCAAATGACCATTTCAGATCCGGGAACCTTGAAGATAGCCAATGCCGTTGTAAATACATGCACTACCAATCCCCCACCCCCCTGCACACTCCCCCACCCCCGCACACCGCCCCCCACACCGCCCACACCCCTAACAATCCCCCCATCCCTGCACACTCCCCCCATGCCTTGCTCCCCCTGCATGCCCTCCCCCACCGCACACCGCCCCCGCACACTCCCACCCCACTGCACACTCCCCGCACACTCCCCTTGCACACCGCCCCCTGCACACTCCCCCGCACACATCCCCCACTCCCCGCACACATCCCCCACTCCCCGCACTGCCCCCACCCCCGCACACGCCCCCACTCCCCGCACAACCGCCACCCCCGCACACATCCCCACTCCCCGCACGGTCGCCACCCCCGCATACATCCCCCACTCCCCGCACATATCCCCGGCTCCCGCACAGCCACCACCACCCCGCACACGCCTCCCCGCACACCGCCCCCCGCACACCGCCCCTGCCGCTTCCCCCTAGCTCGCACACCCCCCCCCCACCCCCGCACACTCCCCCACCCCTGCTCCGCCCTACACAAAGGCCGCCCCACCCCCGCCGCGCCGCTTATGATGTTGATTTTTTTTTAAACTTACCGTTGTTAATTTCTCTATAGATGGGGCTCAAGCAAAAAGAGGTTAGCGGCGAGTTCACTCCCCAAGGCAACAAAGATGCCCTTTATGAGACTTTGGGAAAGGACCACAGTGGACGTTTGAGGGGTTTTGGTGGTATTCATCTAGGTGTGACAAAAGCGTATTCTAAAGATTACTCCGTGGGTACAAAATCACGCTCTCAACCACATGATATGGAAGCCATGACACAGCTTTCCGGGAGAAGCTTACGGAGGAAATTACGGAGAAAGTCACGGAGAAAGTGACGGAGAAAGTCACGGAGAAACTCACGGAGAGTTTCAACGCGGTCCTCTCACAGTTTGGTTTACCGGCGATACATCAACCTAAACTGGATCGTCTTTTGGAGGACAAAGCTAGCCATCCTAACACACAAAAATCCCCACCATCTATACTTGAGTTAGAGGTAACTATTATCCTTATAATTTTTAAAACTAAGTAACATTTTATATTCTGTAATTGCATGTTCGTAACCTCAATTTCATTTACTTTTTGAAGGAAGAAACGCCTTGCCAACTTTTACTAGATGAAGAAGACGAGGGTTTAATTGTGGTGGCTGTAGGAAATGTACAACCACGAAGTGAACGAGCAATAGTCCATCATGAGCCTGTGGACAATGAGCACTTGGCGGTTAGTGTAGTCACCATTACTCCTGGTTACGAAGACTTTGCTCTTCCGCTGCCTAAACCGTCAATTGATATAAATGTCTTGACTGACACTCGTGGTGGTTATGTGTTGTGGCCATCGGCATGGGTGAGGTTTTCAGACGAGGTAAATTGAAGCAACTTAAATCCATATTCATTATGATTTGTTTAATACCTACCTACTAACTAAGTTGAATGTTTTTACCATTGAATTATTAGGTTTTGGAGAGAATAAACAAGCCCAAGGAAAGCAAGGCGGACTCACCTCCTCTAGAGAAGGCGAAGAAGGGTTCAGAGAAGAAGGGTTCAAGCGGGCCAAAGAAGGCCATTTTGGGTAAAGGAATGCAAGATTACATATACTTGGATCGAGAAACCAAAGATCGAGTGTCTCACTTAGGGATGCATATGGCTACATGCAAATGCGCATGATATGTCGGATGATGCACCTCTCGAGGTGAATTTGGGTATCACGCAATTCAACTACTTTGAGGATACATCGACATGGGTGTCTAAGGGTGATTTGAAAGAGTTCCTTTGCGGAGAGATGTTGAATGTTTCCTTAATTCAAGTCTTCATGAGGTAAAACATTTGTACTTTTGAAGTAAATAAAAATGCTTTGCAATATACAATAATATATTTATGTTACGAAGTTGGTTGTGCTTTAAAGATTACTCCAAGATGATCATAGTGGATGCAAGAGCATACAAGAGCAATTTGGGTGGTTATGTCCAAATTTCACCCGAGCCGACAATTGTTTGCAAAACACAAATGAGGTGAAGGAGTATATTTGGCTATGTATCAAAACATCTCTACGTGCACAACATAAGTTCATACTTGCCCCTTGTTTTGAAGAGTATAGTTCTTAACCTTGTATCTATTTTTACCACGTTAATTATCATTATATATACAATAGAAGTACTCACATGATTGCTTCCCAACTTTTTTGGCATTTTAGTCTCCATTGGTCGCTCGTTGTGATTTGTCCTTCAAACAACACAGTATATCATTTTGATTCTATAGCTCAAGATCCACCACGACACTTATTCCTCAAATCATGCATAAATAGGTATATTTGTTATTTAAAATGCTAAGCATTACACTTTTACTAATTTCATTCTTTGGCCACTTCTCACATGAAATTAACTTAACTACAATGCTTTGAAGAAATTTAAGAGCACGAGAAAAATACCTGAATGGAAAGCAATGAAGGTAATACATATTAGTTAAGCTACGTACTTCTTTCTTTTAGCAAAAAACAACCATGTATGTTAATTACATGATTTTTTTATGTAATTTTATGATTAGTGTGCTCAGCAACCAGGGGGAACCGAGTGTGGCTACTATGTGTTGAGGTTCATGTTCGATATAGCCTCAAGTTGCAAGGAAGTCGGGAATATTGAGAAGGTATATACATATATAACTAATATACATAGCTTAATAATTTAAAGTCGATTTTGGCCTCTTAAGCTCAATTTCTTTAGTTTCCCGCATTTAACAACATGTTAGGTCATCTACACTTCTAACAAGTACATACATAACTATTAGAATCAATTAAACTCCACTCATATGCGTTGAAACCCATTTTAGGTAAATGTATGTCATTTAGGGCCGATTTTAGCCTTTAAAGCTCAATTCACTTAGTTTTGTTTTCTTTCCGCCTTTAGCCGCATGTTAAGTCATATATAGTTCCAATAGGTACATATATAACTATAAGAGTCAATTAAAGTCCACTCATATGCTTTGAAACCCATTTTGGGTTAATGAAGGCCATTTCGGGCCGATTTTGGTCTTCGAAGCTCATTTCACTTAGTTTCCCGCATTTAGCCACATGTTAGGTCATATATAGTTCCAATACGTACATATATAACTATAAGAGTCAATTAAAGTTCACTCATATGCTTTGAAACCCATTTTGGGTAAATGAAGGCCGTTTCGGGCCGATGTTGGCCTTCGAAGCTCATTTCAATTAATTTCCCGCATTTAGCCACATGTTAGGTCATATATAATTCCAATAGGTACATATATAACTATAAGAGTCAATTAAAGTTCACTCATATGCTTTGAAACCCATTTTGGGTAAATGAAGGCCGTTTCGGGCCGATTTTGGCCTTCGAAGCTCATTTCACTTCGTTTCCCGCATTTAGCCACATGTAAGGTCATATATAGTTCCAATAGGTACATATATAACTATAAGAGTCAATTAAAGTTCACTCATATGGTTTGAAACCCATTTTGGGTAAATGAAGGCCATTTCGGGCCGATTTTGGCCTTTAAAGTTCAATTCACTTAGTTTTTCGCATTTAGCCGCATGTTAGGTCATAAATAGTTCCAATAGGTACATATATAACTATAAGAGTCAATTAAAGTTCACTCATATGCTTTGAAACCCATTTTGGGTAAATGAAGGCCGTTTCGGGCCGATGTTGGCCTTCGAAGCTCATTTCACTTAATTTCCCGCATTTAGCCACATGTTAGGTCATATATAATTCCAATAGGTACATATATAACTATAAGAGTCAATTAAAGTTCACTCATATGCGTTGAAACCCATTTTGGGTAAATGAAGGCCGTTTCGGGCCGACTTTGGCCTTTGAAGCTCATTTCACTTATTTTCCCGCATTTAGCCACATGTTAGATCATATATAGTTCCAATAGGTACATAAATAACTATAAGAGTCAATTAAAGTTCACTCATATGCTTTGAAACCCATTTTGGGTAAATGAAGGCCATTCCGTGCCGATTTTGGCCTTTAAAGTTCAATTCACTTAGTTTTTTGCATTTAGCCGCATGTTAGGTCATAAATAGTTCCAATAGGTACATATATAACTATAAGAGTCAATTAAAGTTCACTCATATGCTTTGAAACCCATTTTGGGTAAATGAAGGTCGTTTCGGGCCGATGTTGGCCTTCGAAGCTCATTTCACTTAATTTCCCGCATTTAGCGACATGTTAGGTCATATATAGTTCCAATAAGTACTTATATAACTATAAGAGTCAATTAAAGTTCACTCATATGCTTTGAAACCCATTTTGGGTAAATGAAGGTTGTTTCGGGCCGATTTTGGCCTTCGAAGCTCATTTCACTTAGTTTCCCGCATTTAGCCACATGTTAGGTCATATATAGTTCCAATAGGTATATGTATAACTATAAGAGTCAATTAAAGTTCACTCATATGCTTTGAAACCCATTTTGGGTAAATGAAGGCCATTTCGGGCCGATTTTGGCCTTTAAAGTTCAATTCACTTAGTTTTTTGCATTTAGGGGCATATTAGGTCATAAATAGTTCCAATAGGTACATATATAACTATAAGAGTCAATTAAACTCCACTTATATGATTTGAAACACATTTTGGGTAAATGAAGGCCTTTTCGGGCTGATTTTGGCCTTCGAAGCTCATTTCACTTAGTTTCCCGGTTTTAGCCACATATTAGGTCATATATAGTTCTAATAGGTACATATATAACTATAAGAGTCAATTAAAGTTCGCTCATATGCTTTGAAACCCATTATGGGTAAATGATTGTCATTATTAACTGATTTTGGCTTTTGAAGCTCGATTTCTTTAATCTCTTTAGAATTATCTAAAGTCTTACTCAAACTAAAACTCATATTATGTGTGTTTCCTTATCTTTAAGGTATTCAACCAAAGGGAGAGTTCTTTCACCACAACCGAGATGAACGAGGTTCGGGATTTGCTAGCACACTACCTTACCAAAGTTTGCATGTGAAGATGATGCCGCGACTTTGAGTTTATTTGTTCTTATTGTGTTACTTGCCAGTTATTTAGGTACAATAATATAATTGATGTTTATTTTGGATTTTAGTACTTAGTACAACTTCCTTTGTAGTACATTCTCCAAATTTTACATATATATATATATATATATACATATATATATATATATATATATACATATACATATATATATATATACATATACATATATATATATATATATATATAACATTAATCGATGCGGGGTTTCTGGGGAGGGGGATTTGCGGGGAGGGGGGTTTTCGAGGGAGGGGGTTTGTAGGGGAGGGAGGTTTGCAGGGGGGAGTGGGGTTTATGGAGGGGGTTCGCAGGGGAGGGGGATTTGCGGGGGAGGGGCGTTTGCGGGGAGGGGGTTTGCGGCGGAGGGGGTGGGGACCGGGGTGGGGTGGGGTGGGGGGGCGGGGGTGGGGTGATTGGGGTTTCTTTGTGGGGGTGGGGCCGCAAGGGTGGGGTGGCTAGTGGTGGTAGTTGTGGAGGAGAAGAAGAAGAGGAGGGAGAAAAGAGAAAACCTACATTTGCAGGTTACCAACAGGTCAAGGTCCATTTTGAGCAGACACACCCTAAAGGTGGGATTATTCCCAAATTTATGAAAGGTGGGACTGTTTTGGGAGGATCGCCCAAAGGTGGGATTATTCCCATCAAAAAATCCAAATTCAAATTAATTAATCCTTACAACCAAGTAAATCGTTCATTAAATATTACTAATTACTTAAGTGTTTCAGAGTTCCAGCGGAAGCTAAATCATAAGCTAAGTGGATGACAACTCTAAGTGATCTCCCTTTTTGTTCCCCCGTTGATCACCCACCTGCACAAATGCATTGAAAAGAAACAAGAGAGACAAGCTCCCAAAAATCAGAAAAACTGAGTAATTCCAACTCCATCCCGTAAAATACTTAAGTTGAAAATACTTTGTAAAATATTAGGTTAATAGGGTTATAAAGCATAGCACACATACGCACATGTATATATATAATGAATAATCACATAATTAATTCAATTAATCCAATTATTTAAGGAGAGGAAAGAGAACGCCAGTAAGTCGGGGTCAATCCCCTGTAACCACTTACTTCAACATCGTAGGCTGGGTTCAATCCCCTGTAACCACCTACGTATAACATAATGGCCATAATAACAGAGTCCCTAGTGTGCACACCCCTTCTACTTGGATCACAACAAGATAGAAGGAAGACAAGAATGAATAATCGGCATAGTAACCGGAAAACCCTGTAGGGGCGCCGAACCTCTCATACAGGGCAACCTGTTCATCATTTCCCTCCGATATTTCACTTTACGTGATTAACATCTTTTAAATTTCAAGTCATCACATAAATCAAATACACATTTATGTCATCTTGTTCAATCCAATGTGAACATATTCAATCCATTCATAATCTCAATCCATTCATAGTGGTTTCAATAACTCATTTCATAAACACAACCGTCACTTGAGTTCATTTATCACTTCAGATTCATAATCATTTCATTATCACAAGTTCTTACCAATTTCAACTTTCATAAAGTCTCAATATTAATAACAATAATAATATTCATGATAATCATAATGATATATAGTAATAATAATAACAATAATAATCATAATAATAATAATATAATACTAATAATAATCATAACATTATTAAATGACATTAACCGATTTTAATAACGTTATAATAACCATCTTTGTCATATCGTACATCGTCCATAGTCATGATCGAAATCCATAGTCGTTGTCCATTTTATCATTCATATTCATAATCCGCATTAAGTCGATAATCCATAATTATAGTCCATACTTATAAATTTTATAAGCACATAATGATCACGTAATCAATTCTTTTTACACTAACGGGATCTATGTTTAGATGGACATCGGAGATTACCTCGTGACGCGTGCCCAAAAGTTAGATTCACGAACCGATTAACACTCTTGATATTCCTCGTCTACGCAATCGGAATCTACATTAGACGTTAACGAGATCTAAGTTAGTTACCTAAATAACCCCTTTTTATATGTAAAACAATTTAAATAATTCAAACAACTTAAAAGAAATTCTTAATTAATTTAAGAGAGTTTATAAATCAAAGTTTATAGTTTCCAAATCAATTATGAAATCATTTTAAGTACTCAAAGATTACTTCAACTTAATTTTCATTAACTTAAATAATTATTTTAAACATAAAAACTAACTTTATTATACTTCTTACTTTGTTTTAGAAAATTAAGAACTATTTTCAAGTTATAAAAGACTAAGTTAATTAATGTAAAATATACCAACTTAATAAAGTAAGTTAATATAATTATAGGATACCAATCCAAACTAATTAATCAAAACTAAACATTGTTTTGTTTGAAAAGTCAAAATCATTTAAATAGGGGGGAAAAGGAAATGGGGTTATTGGGCTTCACACAAAATAGAAAGAGGGGCTTGTTTTAGTTCAGTGGAAGAAAAGAAGAGGGAGATGGAAGTATGGAACAGGGAAGGCACGCAGAGCATGGAAGGAGAGCGAGGGAGGGAGGTTGTGTGGCTTGGCGGCGGACGGCGGCGGAGTCGAGGCGGAGCCCGTGGGTCAAGTGGTTCGAGTGATAGCTGGGCACGGCTTGTCGGGCGGCGGTAAGGGTGCTTGCGAAGGGGAGGTCGCGTGGAGGAGGGTGATGGCCGGCGTTTGTTGGCCGGAATGAGGCTCGACGGTTCGGGTGGTTCGACGTGGTTCGGGTGGTTTGAGCGGTGGTTCGAGAAACAGAGGTGGAGTTTATGGGTTGCAAATTTATTTTTATTTTCAAAACGAAAATCAGAAATTAAGAGAGAAAGGAAGATTGAAGCAAACCTTTGAAGTTTAACTTGTTTGCTTGAGCAATTGGGTGAATGTGTTTTGTTTGTTATTTATAGACCAAATTTTCTGAATTTGTGGAGCTTAGTCAACCTCCATTAATGGAGGAAGTATGGTGTGCGATTTTGTATTCTGATTTTGGGGGATTTTGTGCGTAAGAAATGAGGTTGGGGTTGAATTTGGTGCTTGATTTTCAAAGTTCTCGACAAGAACTCGTTGAATTTGTGGAAAAATTTGTTCTTTGGCTCGATTTTTGTACGTGAGGAAGGAGGAAGGAGGAAGGTGGTGATCTATGATGATCACGTTTCTTTCTTTCCTTTTTTTGTTTTATTTTCCTTTTTCTTTTTGGCTAAAAGACATATGGCTATGGACTTGTATTTGGGCTTTGGATTACTAAAATGGATGGACAACTTGTACAAGGATACCCATAACCAAAAATAAAGAGTTTAATTTACCATAGTTAAATTATTTAGAAATAATCATTTACATAAATCTTGTTAAATAAATCAAAGCTAAATGAAATTATTATTTTAATAAACATAGTTATCAAATAAAATCGCATTATCATAACATAAATTTTAAGTGGAAATAATATTAAACCTTAATAATAATAAAATAATCTTTGAAAATTCGGGGTATTACATCTACTCCTCCTTAAAAACAAAGTTCGTCCTCGAACTTTAAAGTTAGATGTTTAATATTAACGAAACAAAGAGCTTTGCGCTTTGTTAGTATTACATTCGGTCCCCTTAAGGAGTTTCGTCCCCGAAACTCGATAATCGTACCTCGAAAAGAGTTCGAGGTAACGCTTTTTCATGTCATCTTTCGCTTCCCAAGTTGCTTCCTCGGTTTGATGATTAGACCACAAAACTTTGACTAACTTTACTGCCTTGTTTGGGTATTTCTCGTTTTGGAATGAAGGATTCTAATAGGACGTTCTTCAAAGGTGTGAGGTCTCATCTAGTTCAATGGTTTCGGGTTGGATAACATGGGAGGGATCGGGGACATATTTACGAAGTTGAGACACATGAAAGACATTATGAACATTGGCTAACTCTGTGGGCAAGGCTAATCTATAGGCCACTTCCCCAATTCTTTCGAGTATCTCATAAGGTCCGATATAACGTGGACTCAACTTTCCTTTTCTACCGAACCTCATTACTCCCTTGGTTGGCGAAACTTTCAAAGAACACTTTTTCTCCAACCGCAAACTCTAAATCTCGTCTCCTTTGATCTCGCATACGATTTTTTGTCGATCCCGAGCTGCTTTCATACGCTCTTATATCAACTTCAGCTTGTTGGTAGTCTCTTCTATCATTTCTGGTCCCAAATTCAACGACTCGTTCACATCGCTCCAACATATAGGACTCCTACATTTCCGTCCATACAACGCCTCATAAGGTGCCATTCCTATGCTCGAGTGATAACTGTTGTTATACGAGAACTCAATGTACATCAAATGATCATCCCAATATCCTCCGAAATCCATCACACATGCTCTCAACATATCCTCCAAGGTTTGAATGGTTCTCTCTGTTTGACCATATGTTGCTGGGTGGAAGGTTGTGCTGAATTTCAATAGTGTACCCACGGCTGTCTGAAGCTGTTTCCAGAACTTAGATAAGAATCTCGAGTCCCTATCCGAAACGATGTCCTTCGGAACACCATGTAGCCTAACGACCTCATTAAAGTAAGCATCGGCCAACTGTTTCAACGACCAAGTATCCTTCATTGCCACGAATCTTGCCGTCTTAGTCAAACGGTCCACTATTACCCATATTGCATTCTTTCCTGACCTCGTATTCGGTAACCCCATGATGAAATCCATAGAGATAGATTCCCATTTCCATCCTGGCACTTCCGAAGGTTGCAATTTTCCTCCAGGCTTCATATGCTGTATTTTCACCTTCTGGCATGTTAAACATTTTGCCACAAAGTCGGCTACTTCTTGCTTCATCCTAGGCCACCAAAAATGCTTTTTCAAATCCTTATAAAGCTTATCTCCTCCTGGATGTATGGAATACGGCGAACTATGGGCTTCCCTTAGAATTCTCGTCTTGAGTTCCTCATCCTGTGGCACACACAATCTCCGTTTATACTTTGCAACGCCATTGCCGTCGATCTCGAACTCCGGTGCTTGACCACTTTCTTTCATCTCTCTTAACTTGCTTAACCACTTATCTGCAGCTTGTTTCACCCGAATCTCCTCAAATATGTCCGGTCCAACAGTAAGAGCATTCAACTGAGCTTTCACATAACCGGGCTCAACTAGTTCCAAACTCAATCTCTTGATCTCTTCACAGAGTTCATCGGCTAGGATCAACACATTTAGCAAATGAGCACTCTTCCTACTCAACGCATCAGCTACTTTGTTCGCTTTTCCCTCTTGATACACTATCTTCAAATCATAGTCGTTTATAAGCTCGAGCCAACGTCTCTGTCTCATATTCAATTCCTTTTGTGTATACAGATACTTCAAACTCTTGTGATCTGTATAGACCTTGCATTGCACTCCATACAAATAATGTCTCCAGATCTTCAGCGCAAACACGATTGCTCCTAACTCCAAGTCATGAGTAGGGTGATTTTGCTCATGCGGTTTGAGTTGTCTCGACGCATAGGCCACTACTTTACCATGTTGCATCAAGACGCACCCAAAACCTTTCTTTGAGGCATCACTTTAGACTTCAAATCCTTCTACTCCAGAGGGAAATGTCAATATCGGAGCTGTTGTGAGTCTCTTCTTCAGCTCTTGAAACGCTTCTTCACACTTATCATCCCAATGAAATTTTGTTGTTTTCTTCATCAGGTTAGTGAGAGGTTGGGCCGTTCTCGAAAAATCCTTCACAAATCTCCGGTAATATCCAGCTAAACCCAAGAAACTCCTTACTTCGGTGACATTCTTAGGTTGAGGCCAATCAGTCACTGCTTGAATCTTCGATGGATCTACGGAAACGCCTTCTTTTGATATCACATGACCCAAAAATGAAACTTTTTCCAACCAAAATTCACACTTCGAGAACTTCGCGTACAATGGCTTTTCTCGAAGAATCTCCAAAACTTTCCTTAACTGATCCTCATGTTCTTCTCTATCCTTCGAGTATACCAATATATCGTCGATGAACACTGTAACGCCCCGACTTCTAATCAATGTTATTAAGTTAATTAATCAATTATTAGCAGCGGAACATAGATAGTCGGCGCGTTACTGCCGTACTTTCCATTAGGAAAATACAAGGCAACATAGTTTCATAAACTTAAACATATTATAAACATGAAAATATAACAATTATTTAGTCATTGATAGAACTTAATTACTAATAGAGTCTGACATTAACTTAAATTAAGACCATGAGAGTCTACATAATTTAGATATTATATTAATCCTCACTGCTACGCCATCCCGTTATCACCGTCGGTACCTAAAACATCAAACAAAACGTCGTGAGCCGAGGCTCAGTAACATACTACTCTAACAACGTAAATTCATTTCACATCATTTTATTTATAAACAGGGAGGAGAGAATAAGTAAAACCATTTCATAAACATATCATAATATGTTACATTATCTTCTTTATCATGTTCATCATCATATATCTTTTACTTTGGTAACTTGGCTCGCATAAATGAAGGGACGTCTCCCCTGAACATATTAACATCGTAAACGGAAGGCGACCACCCGAGGACAAAAGCCCTCACTAAACGGAAGGTGGCGTTAATGCCCAAAAATGCGCGGTGCCACCCGAGGACAATAGTCCTCACTAAACGGAAGGTGGTTAACCGGCGGAAGGTACGTGCACGACCCGGGATAACGGGATACTTGCCAAGAACCGTCTTTCACTTGAATTTATCATGTTTTATTTCTTTTAAGCACATCATAGTCATCATGAAATAATTATATTATTTCATTTCATCCATAACATCATCATCATCATCTTTTCATAGCATCGTATCATCATAACCATCATAAAACATTTCTTTTCCCGCAATCCATATATAAAACATAATATTAATCATGATCATAAAACATACTTCGAAGGGAATGCGGGTGTTAGCGATAGACGTTACCCGAACTCCCGCTTAATAACTTTGATAGCAGGGAGGCTTGTAATATCCTTTATCTTCTTTAATCTATTCAAGAATAATTTTATTAATGAACGTTTCGTTATTTAGCTTTTAAACCTGAATATTAGTTAGAGCTTATTATAGTCATAGCATTCGTCTTATGGTCATAAAAGGTCTCAAATAATAGTCATTATCAACTTAGTTGTCATTAACTTATTAAGGTGACTCTTAAACAACTAATTAGGTGAAATAACTCCTTTAGTTATACTTTTAGAATTATCGAAACCTTAAAGTTATATTAATACATAACCAATAACCATTCGAAAATATATTATTATTCGAGTTCATAGTTAATCATTAAATAATCATTTATTATTAAACTAATTAAGTTTAAAGCTATAATAGAACTATTAACATTATTATAACATTATTTAATCGCATAAAACTCGTAAATCAAGCTATCTTGTAATATTAACTATTAGTGAAGGTAATAATATATTAAACTCATATTATAAATAACAAGCTTATTGGATTTTAATTAGTTTTAAACAACTCAATTAGTTTAGTAATCATGAAATATAACCCAATAATAGTTTTTAGGAGTCAAGTTAAGTGGTTTAATTAAACTAACCAAATCGAGTCCATCGAATAAGTTCAAGCATCTTTTTAGCCGAACATAATAAAATTCGGATTATAAATACTTAAGTTTAGTTCAACTTGGGTTCTTCTAGGCCCAAAACTTACCCTTAGCTAACAATGATATATTGGGCTTGAGTTTGTAACTTAAGGAAATCGAGGTTTTAAAACTTAACTTTAAGTTCTAGTGTAGTCTCCTAGGCCCAAACTAATATTGACTAACTAAGAATAATTGGGCTTGGGTTAAAACATAAAAATCAGAATTTTTATTAACTAAAATCGGAATGTCGTTACCTCGCTTCTTAGAGCGGGACGACAAGCACGACTCGGGCGAGAGGGAGGACGGAACTCCGGTGGCCGGAGAGAAGCGAGCGACGGCGAGCGCCTCTAGTCTCCCAGGAGAAGCGCAAAGAACACAACGACAACCAGCAGCGGCACTAACAACAATGACGCACGGCAACGGTACTAACAACAACAACGACGCACAAGCAACGGTAGGGTTGCGGCGTCGCACGGGAAGCTCCGGCGAGTGGGCGACGAGGCGGAGCCTGCGGCAGCCGGGTAGTGGTTCGTCGCGAAAGGCGGTGCAACCTGGTGGTGGTGGTGGTGTTTGAAACCCGAAGAGGAGAGAGAAAAATGGGTTTTCTTTTTGGGTTTCTTTGGGTAGCGTTTTCCGGTGAGTTGTTGACTGAAAATGTGAATGATGATTGAGGTGGTTGAATGTGATGGTTCGTAGGTGGTGGTGAGGTGAGATGGGAAGATGAAAGTTGTTGGTGATGGTGTTTTTGATGAGAGATTTTCATGTAACTTGTTTCGATTTTGTTTGTGTCTAGATGATGAATACTTGGTATTTATAGAACTTGTTGGAGGCTACCATTGCTCTGTTGTTAGTTTATAATTTGAAATACATGAACTTTGGTCAAGGTTCATTAATGGAGGAAGATTGAGAATTCAAAATTTTGGGGCTTCTTCTAGATTTTGTGAGATATTGTAGCAAGTTTTATTGACTATTTGAGAATAGCTACTGACATGTGTGTTGGAATATAGAGGTGAAGTGTTTGATTTTTATGTGTGAACATTTCACAATAATGTGCGGGAGAAGAAAATTGGAGGAAGGAAGAAGATGGCTACATTTATAAAAGACATAGGGGCATTCATGTAAATTTTGTTAATATTACTTTCTTTCTTTGTTTAAGTATATAATTGTTGTATTATAGTCATGTTTAATATAAGAAATTTGAGATAAATTATTACACCTTTTATAACCCTTAATTCTTGTTTTGCTAGTTTAGGAAGTTTTAATTTATACTTAATTTGACAATTAGTATTATTTAGATACGGGATATTACATCCTCACCCCCTTAGAAAAAGTTTCGTCCTCGAAACTTAGTAAGTTAAAATAAGGTCATGTAGTTCTTATCTAAAATCACTACTTCATGTTTGAACATAAAACATATTCATATTTCAGATAACATATATATATGAAGATCAGACATGATAAACATACATAATGATCTAAGCAAATAGATGGGGGTATTTCGCTTTCATTTGATCTTCAACTTCCCAAGTTGCTTCACTCGACGAATGGTTAGCCCATAAAACTTTTACCATGGAAATTACTTTGTTTAGCATTTGCTTTTCCCTACGATCAAGGATTTCAATCGGTTTTTCTTCGTAGGTCAAGTCATTCCTCAATTGTAAAGGTTCATGCCTAATCACGTGACTTGGATCAGGTATGTACTTTCGTAACATCGATAAATGGAAGACATTATGCACCTTATCTAAGTCTGTCGGTAGCGCCAATCGGTAAGCCACTTCATTCACTCGCTCGAGAATTTCATATGGGCCGATATATCGTGGACTTAACTTACCGGGATTGACCAAATCTCATGACACCTTTAGTAGGTGAAACTTTCAAAAAGACATGATCACCCACCATGAACTCTAGTGGTCTCCTTCGTCGATCCGCATAACTCTTACGTCGACTACGGCGGTCTTGATCCTGGTGCGGATTAATCTTACTTTCTCTGTCGTTTCTTGTATCAAGTCGGGTCCGATTATTCGAGCTTCGTCAATATCACTCCAACAAAGGGGTGTTCTACATCTTCTTCCATAGAGTGCTTCATATGGTGCCATCTTAATGCTAGCTTGATAGGTCGTTGTTGTAAGAAAATTCTACCGGTGGCAAGTATCTCTCCCAACTTCCTTGAAAGTCTAATATGCATGCTCTTAGCATATCTTCAAGAGTCCGGATTGTCCGTTACGTCGACCATCGAGTTCTTAGGGTGAAAAGCCGTCTCGAAATCGAGTCTAGTGCCAAGAGCTTTTTCGCAATTCTTTCCAAAACTTTGCCGGAATCTTGAGTCACGATCGGATACAATTGAACTCGGAACTCCATGTAGCGACAATTGTGTTCACATACAACTCAGCTAGCTTGTCCAAACTCCAATTATTTCTTATAGCCAAGAAATGTGCGGATTTTGTCAATCTATCCACAATCACCCAGATAGAGTTCATGCCTCGAGTTGATGGTGGTAGTCCCATTATGAAATCCATAGAGATCGAATCCCATTTCCAAGTAGGGACATCCAAAGGTTGTAGGAGCCCTGCGGTCTACGGTGCTCTATCTTGATCTTTTGACATGTCAAACATCTTGCCACAAATTCGGCGACTTCTTGCTTCATGTTGCTCCACCGGAATGTTTGTTTCAAATCTTTGTATAATTTGTTTCCTCCGGGGTGTCGAGAAATGGCTATTTATGAGCCTCTTCTAAAATCTTCTTCTTTAATGTCTCATTATTAGGGACACATAACCTTCCTTGAAATCTCAAAGTACCATCTTCTTGGACCCACAAATCCAGGTGACTTCCCTTTTTCACATCATTCTTTATTTTCTCTAACTCCGAGTCTTGACTTGTGCCTCTTTTATTTCTTCCAACAAGGTTGGCCTTAACTCCAATGCATTCAAGCATGCGCCTCCTTTTCGCTCGACGATCTCCACTTCCAATCTCCATAGATCGTCTATGATGGCCTTGGGTAGGGCTAGGGTTGTGTTTAGGTAGGTTTTTGGAGCTTAAGGCATCGGCCACAACATTAGCCTTTCCGGGATGGTATTGGATGTCGAGTTCATAATCTTTCAAGAGCTCTAACCATCTGCGTTGTCTCGGGTTCAACTCTTTACGAGTGAAAATGTATTTCGAGGCTTTTATGGTCGGTGAAAATTTTGCACGGAACACCATAGAGATAGTGTCGCCATATTTTGAGAGCAAACAAACACAACGGCTAGTTCGAGGTCATGAGTTGGGTAATTTTGTTCATGAGGTTTAAGTTGTCGAGAGGCATAGGCTATGACTTTCTCGTTTTGCATTAAGACACATCCCAATCCCCCTTGGAGGCATCACTTTGTACACTACAAAGCCATCGGTTTCGGAAGGCGAGTAAGAACGAGGGCGAGAGGTGAGACGTTTCTTAACTCTTGAAAAGCGGTTTCACATTCACTACTCCATTCAAACTTGCTGATTTCTTCACCAATCGAGTTATGGGTTGAGCTATCCTAGAGAAATCTTGAACAAATCTTCGATAGTAACCGACTAAGCCCATAAAACTCCGAACCCGGGAACATTAGTGGGTCTAGGCCATTCCATGATAGCTTTTATCTTTTGTGGATCAACAGAGACTCGTTCTCGAAATGATGTGCCCTAAGAAGGCAACTTCCTTTAACCGAACTCACATTTCTTCAACTTTGCATACAACATATTCTCCCTTAATTTCTCCAATACCTTTCTCAAGTGTTCTTCATGTTCACTCGAGCTTCTTGAAAACACCAAGATATCGTCGATGAATACCACAACGAACTTGTCGAGGTATGGCTTGAATACTCGGTTCATTAGGTCCATGAAAACAGCGAGTGCATTTGTTAACCCAAATGGCATTACAAGTAAATTCATAATGACCATATCGGGTCCTGAAAGCGTTTTTGAAATATCTTCGGCTTTATGCGGAGTTGATGATATCCCGGATCTCAAATCTATTTTGGAGAAGATGGATGCACCTCGGAGGCGATCGAAGAGATCATCGATACGGGGTAGCGGGTATCGATTCTTGATGGTGATCTTGTTCAACTCGCGATAATCGATGCACAATCTCATACTCCCATCTTTCTTCTTCACGAATAGGGACCGGTGCACCCCGAGGTGAAACGCTAGGCCGAACATAACCTTTCTCGAGCAATTCGTCCAGTTGCTTCTTTAACTCTTGTAATTCTGCCGGTGCCATTCGATAAGGCGCTTTAGAAATTGGAGCGGATCCTGGAATCAATTCGATGCTAAAGTCTATCTCTCTTTGCGGCGGCATACCAGGTATCTCTTAGGGAATATATCGGGATATTTACAAACTACGGGTATATTTGACAAAGAGGGTTCAGGTTTGGTTAGGTCTACCACATTACGAGGTATCTATGATGACCCTTTGAAAGCAACTTAAAGGCTTTCAAGGATGAGATGATTTCGAGGTTTGGGTTGGACTTTTCTTCTTCGATAAGAAACCTTACACCCATCTCGGTTTTTTCGAGGGTTATTTCATGGTTAGGGCAATTTATGTCGGCTTTGTACTTTGACAACCAATTCATTCCCAATATCACATCAAAGTCGGTTAATTCAAATTGCACGAGGTCCACTTGAAATTCACATCCTCCTATAAGGATAGGACAGTTTCTATACATGACATCACATAAGATGGATTCACCATTAGGGATGGTGACAGGACATGGCGAGAGAATTCGAGCATGGTTTTGCATTCAAGCTTCTAGAAAATGCAATAGATATAAACAAATGGGAAGCTCGAGAATCGAAAAGAACATAAGCGGTACGAGTTGACAGGAAAAGTACCAGTAATGACGGTTTCATCTGCTTCCGCTTCTTCACGTTGCATCATAAACACTCTTCCAGCCTGCGGGGGTCCACGTGGAAGGTTCTTGTTTGCATTGCCTGCATTTCCACCATAACCAGAGTTCTGACCATTCCTTTGACCACGGTTAACGACATTTCCACTTCGCCCAATACGGAATTGGACAATTTCTAATCGGATGACTGGTTTACCACATCGATAACACTGATCACTTCCCCTACGACATTCATTCGCCATGTGGCCTTGTCTTCCGCAATTGTTGCATCGAGGAATTTGCTTCTGATTATTTCCCGAATATCCCGTGTTTGGCTTTTTGTTGAAGTTGTTGTTGGAGTGGCCATCATGAGATTTAGCTTTTCTTTTTCCACCCTCATACACTTCCTTTCGCAGCTTCACTTTCCTTTCAATATTGATAGCCCGGTCATATAGCTCTTGATAAGACTTACTCATATTTGTAGCAAGTCTTTCTTGAAGATCCAGATTTAAACCTCCTTCAAATCGATTCATCCTTTGGCGATCCGTAGACACCAGATCAGGAGCAAATCGAGCTAACTCATTGAATTTCACAGCATACTCCAGAACTGACATACTCCTTTGCCTTAGATGGATAAACTCAGATTCCATCTGGAGCTGCAGAGACTGAGGGTAAAACTGGTTTCTCATAGCCTCCTTTAGGCCTTCCCATCCAAATCCAGGTTGATTCTGCATCTCTCTAGCAGTCTTCCACCACAAATCAGCTTGCCCTATTAAGTAGAACACAGCGAAGTTAACTTTCCACTTGTCTGGGCACTGGGTGGCATCAAAGAGTTTCTCCATGCCATTCAACCATTCCTCGAACTCGGTGGGGTCGGGTTTTCCATCATAAGTTGGTGGCTTGTGAGCAGAAAACCTTTTGAACATATTGGAGCATTCTTCCTGCTCTGTCTTAGCCCTTGGTCGGTTTCCTTGCAAGAATTCCATCATCAGCTTCATCATATCCACCTGATTTCCATTAGCATTTTCAGGCGTTTCTTCGAAAACAGGGTCACTTCGCAAAGAATCTAGCCTTGCCCTCATTTCTTCAAGTGTGACTTCAGACCCATGAGTTCCATTTCCTCCGTTGGTAGGTCCACTTTCACTTGTTGCCATGTTCTAAAACATCACATATTGCACGTGCATAACATGTTAAACGAGGCATAACTATCACCGTAAAAATCATATAAAAACATTCCCATCCCCGATCCTAACACTCACACTCATTTTCATTTTTAAGCACTTATTAACTACACATTTACCATTCATTATATTATTATATTATATAAATCTTGTAACTTATGGTGATGACTCTCATTTTACATGATTACTTTAACATTTTATTTACTAATTTAAGTAAAACCTTTAAGATTTTACTTGTGGTACCGAGAACCGTTGCTCTGATACCATTCTGTAACGCCCCGACTTCTAATCAATGTTATTAAGTTAATTAATCAATTATTAGCAGCGGAACATAGATAGTCGGCGCGTTACTGCCGTACTTTCCATTAGGAAAATACAAGGCAACATAGTTTCATAAACTTAAACATATTATAAACATGAAAATATAACAATTATTTAGTCATTGATAGAACTTAATTACTAATAGAGTCTGACATTAACTTAAATTAAGACCATGAGAGTCTACATAATTTAGATATTATATTAATCCTCACTGCTACGCCATCCCGTTATCACCGTCGGTACCTAAAACATCAAACAAAACGTCGTGAGCCGAGGCTCAGTAACATACTACTCTAACAACGTAAATTCATTTCACATCATTTTATTTATAAACAGGGAGGAGAGAATAAGTAAAACCATTTCATAAACATATCATAATATGTTACATTATCTTCTTTATCATGTTCATCATCATATATCTTTTACTTTGGTAACTTGGCTCGTACAACATAAGGGACGTCTCCCCAGAACATATTAACATCGTAAACGGAAGGCAGCCACCCGAGGACAAAAGCCCTCACTAAACGGAAGGTGGCGTTAATGCCCAAAAATGCGCGGTGCCACCCGAGGACAATAGTCCTCACTAAACGGAAGGTGGTTAACCGGCCGGAAGGTACGTGCACGACCCAGGATAACGTGATACTTGCCAAGAACCGTCTTTCACTTGAATTTATCATGTTTTATTTCTTTTAAGCACATCATAGTCATCATGAAATAATTATATTATTTCATTTCATCCATAACATCATCATCATCATCTTTTCATAGCATCGTATCATCATAACCATCATAAAACATTTCTTTTCCCGCAATCCATATATAAAACATAATATTAATCATGATCATAAAACATACTTCGAAGGGGAATGCGGGTGTTAGCAGTAGACGTTACCTGAACTCCTGCTTAATAACTTTGATAGCCGGGGGAGGCTTGTAATATCCTTTATCTTCTTTAATCTATTCAAGAATAATTTTATTAATGAACGTTTCGTTATTTAGCTTTTAAACCTGAATATTAGTTAGAGCTTATTATAGTCATAGCATTCGTCTTATGGTCATAAAAGGTCTCAAATAATAGTCATTATCAACTTAGTTGTCATTAACTTATTAAGGTGACTCTTAAACAACTAATTAGGTGAAATAACTCCTTTAGTTATACTTTTAGAATTATCGAAACCTTAAAGTTATATTAATACATAACCAATAACCATTCGAAAATATATTATTATTCGAGTTCATAGTTAATCATTAAATAATCATTTATTATTAAACTAATTAAGTTTAAAGCTATAATAGAACTATTAACATTATTATAACATTATTTAATCGCATAAAACTCGTAAATCAAGCTATCTTGTAATATTAACTATTAGTGAAGGTAATAATATATTAAACTCATATTATAAATAACAAGCTTATTGGATTTTAATTAGTTTTAAACAACTCAATTAGTTTAGTAATCATGAAATATAACCCAATAATAGTTTTTAGGAGTCAAGTTAAGTGGTTTAATTAAACTAACCAAATCAGTCCATCGAATAAGTTCAAGCATCTTTTTAGCCGAACATAATAAAATTCGGATTATAAATACTTAAGTTTAGTTCAACTTGGGTTCTTCTAGGCCCAAAACTTACCCTTAGCTAACAATGATATATTGGGCTTGAGTTTGTAACTTAAGGAAATCAGGTTTTAAAACTTAACTTTAAGTTCTAGTGTAGTCTCCTAGGCCCAAACTAATATTGACTAACTAAGAATAATTGGGCTTGGGTTAAAACATAAAAATCGGAATTTTTATTAACTAAAATCGGAATGTCGTTACCTCTCGCTTCTTAGAGCGGGGACGACAAGCACGACTCGGGGCGAGAGGGAGGACGGAACTCCGGTGGCCGGAGAGCAAGCGACGGCGGCGAGCGCCTCTAGTCTCCGGCGAGAAGCAAGAAGAACACAACGACAACCAAAGCAAAGACTAACAACAATGACGCACGGCAAGTACTAACAACAACAACGACGCACAAAGCAACGGTAGGGTTGCGGCGTCGCACGGGAAGCTCCGGCGAGTGGGCGACGAGGCGGAGGCTGCGGCAGCCAGGGTAGTGGTTCGTCGCGAAACCGGCGGTGCAACCGGTGGTGGTGGTGGTGTTTGAAACCCGAAACAGAGGAGAGAGAAAAATGGGTTTTCTTTTGGGTTTCTTTGGGTAGCGTTTTCCGGTGAGTTGTTGACTGAAAATGTGAATGATGATTGAGGTGGTTGAATGTGATGGTTCGTAGGTGGTGGTGAGGTGAGATGGGAAGATGAAAGTTGTTGGTGATGGTGTTTTTGATGAGAGATTTTCATGTAACTTGTTCCGATTTTGTTTGTGTCTAGATGATGAATACTTGGTATTTATAGAACTTGTTGGAGGCTACCATTGCTCTGTTGTTAGTTTATAATTTGAAATACATGAACTTTGGTCAAGGTTCATTAATGGAGGAAGATTGAGAATTCAAAATTTTGGGGCTTCTTCTAGATTTTGTGAGATATTGTAGCAAGTTTTATTGACTATTTGAGAATAGCTACTGACATGTGTGTTGGAATATAGAGGTGAAGTGTTTGATTTTTATGTGTGAACATTTCACAATAATGTGCAGGAGAAGAAAATTGGAGGAAGGAAGAAGATGGCTACAGCTATAAAAGACATAGGGGCATTCATGTAAATTTTGTTAATATTACTTTCTTTCTTTGTTTAAGTATATAATTGTTGTATTATAGTCATGTTTAATATAAGAAATTTGAGATAAATTATTACACCTGTTATAACCCTTAATTCTTGTTTTGCTAGTTTAGGAAGTTTTAATTTATACTTAATTTGACAATTAGTATTATTTAGATACGGGATATTACAAACACAATCACGAACTTGTCCAGGTATGGCTGGAAAGTCCTGTTCATGAGGTCCATGAAAGCTGCGGGCGCATTAGTGAGTCCAAAAGGCATGACGGTGAACTCATAATGGCCATATCTCGTACGAAAGGCTGTCTTAGGGATGTCTTCGTCAGCAATTCGTAGGTGGTGATAACCTGATCGTAAATCGATCCTGGAAAACAATGTTGCACCCTGAAGTTGATCGAACAAATCCTCGATCCTTGGGAGCGGATATTTATTCTTTATCGTGGCATTATTCAACTCCCTATAATCGATACACAACCTCAAAGATCCGTCTTTCTTCCTGACAAACAATACCGGGGCTCCCCAAGGTGAGACACTAGGTCGAATGTACCCTTTATCCAACAATTCCTCCAATTGCACCTTCAATTCTTGCATTTCTGCAGGTGCCATTCGATACGGGGCCTTAAAGATAGGTCCTGTTCCAGGAATTAAATCGATCTTAAAGCTCACTTCTCTCTCTGGTGGCATTCTTGGAAGTTCTTCGGGAAATACATCCGGAAACTCCTTTACTACCGGAATTTGAGTCAACTCCTCGTTTTCCACGCTTACGTCCCTTACTTGGCACAGGTAGACTGGGTAGCCTTTTCTAAGATAGGTTTGAAGGTTCGGGGCTGAGATTATCTTGACATCAGGCTGGAAGGTTATGCCTTTATAAGATATCCTATTTCCTTTTGGTCCTCTAAGAGATATTTTCTGGTTATGACACTCGATTTTGGCTTTATACTTGGCTAACCAATCCATTCCCAAGATAACGTCAAAGTCTTTTAGGTCAAAAAGGATAAGATCGGCTGGTAATTCAGTACCAGCTATGACTACAGGGATACTTTGGAAAAGAGATTTACAAGAAACAATTTCACCGGTGGGCATGGCTATATTGGCTTGACAAGACTAGGTAGACTTGAGGGGATACTTATTAACAAAAGTGCTAGAAATAAAGGAATGAGACGCTCCGGAATCAAAGAGTGCATAAGCAGGATTTGAGTTTACGAGAAAAGTACCCGTCACAACGTTGGCATCGGTGTCAGCTTCAGTTCGGCTCATGACATTGATTCTTCCATTGGTGTAGCCTCCATTTCTATTCTTTCCATAGTTTCCATTTCCACCTCCAAAAGAGCGGTTGTTATGGTTCCCAATCTGTGCAGCATTTCCTCCACTGGGGCGGTTGTTATTGAAGTTTTGAATTTTGTTTCCACCTCCATTGTTACCATTGTTCCCAGTTGGTCCACTTTGAGCTTGCTTCTTAGGGCAGTTGAACGATTTGTGACCTACTTCTCCACACTCGAAACACTTGATCCTTTCACCCTGACAAGTGAACCCTGGATGGCTCTTGGCACACTTCTTGCAAACAAAGTTCTTTTGGTTCCTATTTCCTTGCTGGGCCTGTTGTCCAGAATTATGATTGTTGCGGTTGTTGTAGCGTCCACCATTGTTATTGTTGTTTCCACCATTGTTGGGCCTTTTGTCGTACCCATGGATGTTGCTGTTGCCGGCAGGTTCCTTTCTTTTGTGTCTGCCTAGCACCTCTCTCTCACGCTGTAAGATTCTTTCCAAATTCGAAGCTTTAGCATACGCTTCCGCGAAAGTGGTAGAGGTGCTACCTCCCATTCGAGTCTGAAGATCAAACTTAAGTCCGTCTTCAAACTTCTGGGTCTTAGCTCCTTCATCTGGCACTACAGTCGGCAGAACCGAGCATACTCATTGAATTTCTGAGCGTACTCTTGCACACTCATGTTATAACTCTGGTTAAACCTACTAAACTCATTGTACTTCTGCCTACGAATGTGCTCGGGGAAGAATCGAGCCTTAATTGCTACCTTAAATGCTTCCCAGTTAAAGTTCTCTTGAGCTTTAACAGTAGGTCCTACACTTTCTCACCAAGTATCGGCATCTTCATGCAGATAAAAGGTTGCTTGGTCTACTTTCTGGGCCTCAGGCGTACCCGTGGCCGTGAAAATCTTTTCGCAATCTCTTATCCAGTTTTCGAGAAGTAGTGGGTCTTCTCTCCCAACAAAGGTTGGTGGTTTCAAAGCGGAAATATTTTTCGCCATTGCAGCTTGCGGATCGTCTCCATGGTGGTTGTTGTTGATCTGGTTTTGAAGGACTAAGCCAAAGCTCTGAGCTAGTTGCGCAAGAGTCCTAAGTCGTGCTGCAACTTGTTCGGGAGTTTCGGCCATTTGGTTTCCTTGTCACCTTGCTCTAAATCGCGTATAAACGTATTGCATAAGCTACCTGCGTTATTCACATTGTATTTCTACGATTCACATTGATTCTTATATAAAGGCTAATTCACATAATCATGGTTCTCACCATTCATTCATTTCATACTCAATTCACATATCAAAAGTTCATCATTCATTTCATACTCAATTCACATGTCAAAAGTTAATCATTCATTACCCCAAAAGTGCCATAACAATTCGTTCATAGTAGCATAAGAGTTTGTTTCAAATAGTCAAATAAGCATTAGTTGCACCATCCTAAGTTAACACATTAATCGATCTTTTACGACCTTAATTATAAATCTAAGGGTCAGGGCTAGAGATATGGGTTTTTAATCAGCGTACTCGGATGGATCCTCGTCTTCACCTTCATCTCCGTCTCCATCTCCATTGAGATTTACAACGGGTGAGGCAAGATTGCTTCCTACTTCTTCATCGTCACTATAATTAGGTTCCTCGTCATCAGTGGGTAAATAGTCATTAAGCCACTTGGCCCTAGCATCGAGCATTCTTTTCTCCAGGTAACTCAATGTGAGATACCACTTCCCTTTCAACGTGTATTGTTCATAGTTTGGCCTTCCATTTTTCAGAACATCAGAGTATTCGCTCTTGATTCAGGCATACGGACCATCGTTGGGGAGAGTGTGAATCAAAACATCGGCCTGTTTAGGTGGCGTGAGGTAATCTGAATGTCCGTGGCCTTCATTGAGGTGGTAACACTTCATTGTTAAACGTAACCTGTAAATATAAGCTGAAACAGACTCTCCTACCCTCATCCTTAGAAGGTATGGTCCTTGACGAGGGGTTCTGGTGCATTTCCTGGCGGTCAAACGTGTCTTGGCCATCTAATCAAATATAATAAACAATTAATAAGTACCTTTATCGAGTACTTTCATACATGTACACAGAACCCATTCATACCCATACTAAACCCTTAGTTCACATTTTAATCGTAATTTATTTTTCCTAAATAGTTATTATTTTGACCTCCTAAACCAATTTTAAGTTTAACCCTATTTGATTCATTTTCCTAATTAATATTTTTGATAATTTTAATCTTTCCCTAGTTAATCTAAACTCCGCTCTGATACCACTTTGTAACACCCCCGCCAACCCGAACCCTTTTTCATTTAATAAAACTCGAGATGGGGGAAAATCCACGAGGGTTCGAATCAACGGGCGTGCTACCGCCGCACTTATCTCCTTGGAAATAAATGCAAGGCTAGATTAAAGCATACTAAATTCAAATTAATTAATCCTTACAACTAAGTAAATCGTTCATTAAATATTACTAATTACTTAAGTGTTTCAGAGTTCCAGCGGAAGCTAAATCATAAGCTAAGTGGATGACAACTCTAAGTGATCTCCCTTTTTGTTCCCCCGTCGATCACCCACATGCACAAATGCATTGAAAAGAAACAAGAGAGACAAGCTCCCAAAAATCAGAAAAACTGAGTAATTCCAACTCCATCCCGTAAAATACTTAAGTTGAAAATACTTTGTAAAATATTAGGTTAATAGGGTTATAAAGCATAGCACACATACGCACATGTATATATACAATGAATAATTTCATAATTAATTCAATTAATCCTATTATTTAAGGAGAGGAAAGAGAACGCCAGTAAGCCGGGGTCAATCCCCTGTAACCACTTACTTCAACATCGTAGGCCGGGGTCAATCCCCTGTAACCACCTACATATAACATAATAGCCATAATAACAGAGTCCCTAGTGTGCACACCCCTTCTACTTGGATCACAACAAGATAGAAGGAAGACAGTAACAAAATAATCAGCATAGTAACCAGAAAACCTGTAGGGGCCGCTAAACCTCTCATACAGGGCAACCTGTTCATCATTTCCCTCCGATATCTCACTTTACGTGATTAACATCTTTTAAATTCCAAGTCATCACACAAATCACATACACATTTATGTCATCTTGTTCAATCCAATGTGAACATATTCAATCCATCATAATCTCAATCCATTCATAGTGGTTTCAATAACTCATTTCATAAACACAACCGTCACTTGAGTTCATTTATCACTTCAGATTCATAATCATTTCATTATCACAAGTTCTTACCAATTTCAACTTTCATAAAGTCTTAATATTAATAACAATAATAATATTCATGATAATCATAATGATATATAGTAATAATAATAACAATAATAATCATAATAATAATAATAATAATAATAATAATAATAATAATAATAATAATAATAATAATAATAATAATAATAATAATAATAATAATAATCATAACATTATTAAATGACATTAACCGATTTTAATAACGTTATAATAACCATCTTTGTCATATCGTACATCGTCCATAGTCATGATCGAAATCCATAGTCGTTGTCCATTTTATCATTCATATTCATAATCCGCATTAAGTCGATAATCCATAATTATAGTCCATACTTATAAATTTTATAAGTACATAATGATCACGTAATCAATTCTTTTTACACTAACGGGATCAATGTTTAGATGGACATCGGAGATTACCTCGTGACGCGTGCCCAAAAGTTAGATTCACGAACCGATTAACACTCTTGATATTCCTCGTCTACGCAATCGGAATCTACATTAGACGTTAACGAGATCTAAGTTAGTTACCTAAATAACCCCTTTTTATATGTAAAACAATTTAAATAATTCAAACAACTTAAAGAAATTCTTAATTAATTTAAGAGAGTTTATAAATCAAAGTTTATAGTTTCCAAATCAATTATGAAATCATTTTAAGTACTCAAAGATTACTTCAACATAATTTTCATTAACTTAAATAATTATTTTAAACATAAAAACTAACTTTATTATACTTCTTACTTTGTTTTAGAAAATTAAGAAATATTTTCAAGTTATAAAAGACTAAGTTAATTAATGTAAAATATACCAACTTAATAAAGTAAGTTAATATAATTATAGGATACCAATCCAAACCAATTAATCAAAACTAAACATTGTTTTGTTTGAAAAGTCAAAATCATTTAAATAGGGGGGAAAAGGAAATGGGGTTATTGGGCTTCACACAAAATAGAAAGAGGGGCTTGTTTTAGTTCAGTGGAAGAAAAGAAGAGGCAGATGGAAGTATGGAACAGGGAAGGCACGCAGAGCATGGAAGGAGAGCGAGGAGGGAGGTTGTGTGGCTTGGCGGCGGACGGCGGCCGGCGGCCGAGTCAAGCGGAGCCGGTGGGGTCGAGTGGTTCGAGTGATAGCCGGGCACGGCTTGTCGGGCGGCGATAGGGGGTGTTGCGAAGGGGAGGTCGCGTGGAGGAGGGTGATGGGCGGCGTTTGTTGGCGGAATGAGGCTCGACGGTTCGGGTGGTTCGACGTGGTTCAGGTGGTTTGAGCGGTGGTTCAGAGAAACAGAGGTGGAGTTTATGGGTTGCAAATTTATTTTTATTTTCAATACGAAAATCAGAAATTAAGAGAGAAAGGAAGATTTAAGCAAACCTTTGAAGTTTAACTTGTTTGCTTGAGCAATTGGGTGAATGTGTTTTGTTTGTTATTTATAGACCAAATTTTCTGAATTTGTGGAGCTTAGTCAACCTCCATTAATGGAGGAAGTATGGTGTGCGATTTTGTATTCTGATTTTGGGGGATTTTGTGCAGAAGAAATGAGGTTGGGGTTGAATTTGGTGCTTGATTTTCAAAGTTCTCTGACAAGAACTGTTGAATTTGTGGAAAAATTTGTTCTTTGGCTCTGATTTTTGTACGTGAGGAAGGAGGGAGGAGGAAGGTGGTGATCTATGATGATCACGTTTATTTCTTTCCTTTTTTTTGTTTTATTTTTTTTTTCTTTTTGGCTAAAAGACATATGGCTATGGACTTGTATTTGGGCTTTGGATTACTAAAATGGATGGACAACTTGTACAAGGATACCCATAACCAAAAATAAAGAGTTTAATTTACCATAGTTAAATTATTTAGAAATAATCATTTACATAAAACTTGTTAAATTAATCAAAGCTAAATGAAATTATTATTTTAATAAACATAGTTATCAAATAAAATCGCATTATCATAAAATAAATTTTAAGTGGAAATAATATTAAACCTTAATAATAATAAAATAATCTTTGAAAATTCGGGGTATTACAATAATGCTCAAATCAATTTTGTAGAACGATTTGGTAGGTTTATCCAGAAATTGTTCTTTGCATTCTTCTAATTGAATCTAGATGATGAGATTAATTATCTAGGATGTGTTTGGGTGTATAAATAAATATTAGTTCTGAAACCGAATCGCTATTTACCGTCCGTATTTACTTGAAATCGTCCGTATTTTTTTCATTATATACCCCCCATGCCCCTCCCCCTTTCACCTCACTTTACCCTCTCCACTCTCACCAAACTTAAGCTCTCTCTCTCTACCATCAAGCACTAACACCACCACCACCTTCCGAACACCATCGCCGGCCGACCACCACCCACCACCGGAGCACCACCACCGGAGCACCACCGACGCAAAATGTCCGATGAAGGACCGTCAACGCCGCCGGAACGAAATGTGGTAAGTTGGATTTTTTTTTTTTTTAGTTGCCGGAAAATTTTTTTTGGCCACCGGAACAGGGTAACGGATCGAAATTCCGTTACCCCAGTGGAAGAAACGGATGTAAAACCCGTTGCTTCCACAGAACCAACGAACCAAAAATCCGTTGCCTCTGTGGAAGCAACGGAAAAGTGATCCGTTACCATGGTAGCGGATCACTTTTCGGCATACCACCACGAGGTAACGTAGATCCGATCCGTTACCTTCGTGGTGGTAACGGAAAAGATATCCGTTACCGAGAGGCGGTGGTAACGGATTTCCTATCCGTTGCCCCGCATTTTCGAAAAAAAAAATATCTTTTGTAGCCTCGTGTTTTCGGCGAGGGGTTGGGGGGAGGGAGTTTGGGTTTTTTTTTATTTTTCCTTTTTTTAAAATTTATGTTTTGTTTATGTTTGTAGTAATTTATGTTTTTTAATAATTATATATTTATGTTTATTTAAATTATTTTATATTTGTTCCTAATTTATTTATTTATTTATTAATAATTTCTGTTTGAATTAAAAATAATAATTTGTGTTTATTTGGGTTTTTATAATTTATGTGAATAGTTAATTTGAATATATTAATTAAATGTTAATAGTTAATATGTTCCATTTAGTTAATATTTGATTTTCCGTCATAATTAGTATTGATTTTGTAATTAGCGAATAATAGTACATCCGTTTATGTTAATTTTGTTAACGAATATTTAGTTAATATTTTTTGATATTGTTTTCAAATATGTGAATAATATTATTGATTATATGTTGTCTAATTGAAAAAATGCTAAACATTATAGGCTTATTTGTCGGACTTTGGGGGTGATTATATAGATTATAATCACATGTTTTATAATGAAACACTATGGGCCGAGAAAAAGGAACTACAAGATTGGGTTAAGAAAAGGGCAAATGAAATCGGGTTTGTGATGATTATTATGTCAAATCATAAACACGATCCTAGTGGACGAGAATATGTATATATGAAATGTAACGGGCGCACCATATAGGGGTGAAGGTAGAGATCTTAGTGTAGCAGAACGAGTAGCTACAAAGACAAAAGCCTGTGGCTGTAGAGCGGGAGTTAAGGTTGAGTATTTGGAGTATCCAGATCGAACTGGATGGGTGATTAAAGCAGAACGGGGGATTAGGGGCATGCACAATCATGAGTTCATTCATTACCCTGAGGGCCATCGACCCATCAGCGGCCTTAGTCCGGCGGCAAAGGTATTCGCTCGCGATATGATAAAATCGCACGTTAAGCCTGCTAGTATAATGAAAAGTTGTGAATGAAAAATTTCCCGATGATCATCCAAATATGAGACACTTGTACAACCCGAAGGAAAAGGATAGAAGGGAAGCAATGGATGGTAGAGACGTGATGCAACACTTCCTTCACCTTGCTCGAGAGAGCGACTACCTTCATTGGATTAGGCAAGATGAGGAGACAAATGCAATGAATTGCAGGCATTCATGGTGCACCCTCGTTCGGCAAATATCCTCCGAACTTATCCACTTGTTGTTGGTATGGATGCAACATATAAAACCAACAAATATAACATGCCTTTTCTAGAGCTCATTGGGATGACGCCGTGCAACAAGAATTTTATGGTTGGGTATGCTCTGATGGCCAACGAAACAGCTGATAGTTATAATTGGGTGTTGGACAAGTTTAAGTTGCTTATTGGAGTGAATGTTGTCCCCTGTTACACTCATTGCGACCGTGATTTGGGCCTTATGAAAGCGATCCAGGGAAGTGTTTCCTAACTCTGCACATTTGCTATGTAGATGGCATATCAACAAAGACGTGCGAGGCTAGAGTGAGTAACATCATGGGCAACACCGATGCGGGTCCGAGATTCGTGAGCCGAACTTGGTATCGGATAGTCAACGCAACCGACGAGAGGAGTTATGAGGCCGAGGTTGATAATATGAGAGATGTGTACAGAAAGTGGCCTAAAATAATCCAATACGTTGAAACAACTTGGCTTGTGTACAAAGAGAAGTTTGTGCGGGCATGGACGGACAATGTACTTCACCTTGGGAACACGTGCACTAGCCGAGTTGAAAGTGCACACACTCGCACCGAAGTCTTGGGTTTTTAGTAGCACTAGTTGCCTTGGACTCCATCTTTTCTATTGCTCACGAGTGAGATAGAAAATCGGGTGAAGAAGGTTGAGAATGATTTGGAGGAAAGTCGGCGTCGGCACGGAATATTATACAAGACTCGGGCATTGTATCAATTAAATGGTCGAGTCTCGCATTCTTGTTTAGAACCTATTCTTGCATGAGGAAAATCGTATGCGGGAGTTAGGCTACGAGGTATATCGGCGTTGCGGTTGCTCGTTGAGAACCACACATGCAATCCCCCGTGCATGCGCCATACGGAGACGATTGGAGGCGAACGAGTCCGTACCCTGACGGGACTTTACATCCTTATTGGACTACTTTGATCATTGGTGATGGTGTCAACAACCCTGTGTTTGTATCTGAGGCAGCACAAGATTCTCAGTACTTCTTAGAGTTGGTTGAGCAGGTTCAAAGTAGTGATCCTGCCGTATTGCGGAGCGCTACCCGGGTTCTAGAGGAACATCTGCGTAATCCGGGCGATTCGGCTTTTGAGCCCGATATTGTCGAGAACCCCAAAGGGAGACCACGCCGAAAGAATCACCCAAGTACAAAACGAAAGAAGAGTGGCTTTGAGCACACATCCAGTTCGTCTTCAAAGAGAAGCAGATCTTCAGGTTCAGTTATGAGCTTGTCAACTTCTACAGGTAATATGTTTGTTAATTGTATGTATTGATTATTGATAACATTTATTTGATACGTGCTTGATAAATTTTATGTTAATTAATTTGATTGTTGTAGGTCGGGAAAGCGTGGATGGACAAGATGGTGTTAGTGGATTTCCATTTTACCGCGGGATTCACGGGATTCTTCGCCCATTCATTACTAGATGGACTAATGTCCGGGCGGGACGGAAGCTGTGGATTTCGAACTGTTGCAGATTGTTTTTTAGGGAGTGAAGACCATTGGGGTTTTATCCGCCAAAATATGGCAAATGAGATTGCTTTGCTCATCGGGATGTTTACACACATATTTATTATGATGGGATAGACGCAGCAATAAGGCGCATTATTTGGAATGGGGGGCGGCAATCGAGGCTCATTGGATGGTTACTTCGCAAGACTTGTTTCCTATTGCGCGAGATGTTCAATGCGCGTGATCATTTTAGCGAGGACTTGGCCCGGAGGGACAACTATATCCGTGTATCACTTGTCCTTCCTTGGCGTGCTTCGAATACACGGTGGGTCCAACTAACGAACTCGTAATTGCACATCTTGGTACCTTTCAAGCATTATATTAGGCGGAGTTACTTCCCGGATCACCGGTACCACCTATTCATAACTTGTGGCATAACATGCATGAAGATAGTGTTGATGGTTGGGATACATTGTATGGTGTGCGACGCGCTTTATGGGATGAGTTACTCTCTTCTTAGTATATAGTACATAGTGCGATCTATTCATTGTAATATTTTATGTAATGTATTTGATAAATGCATTTGTAATTATTAATACTATTTGATAGTTGAATTTGAGCCGAATAAGTAGTATTTGATATGATATTAATTTATAATGTTGGATCATATTAATTTATAATGTTGGATCATAATAAGTTGCAATGATTCAAATTGAAATACTAAATATCATCATAAAACCAAAGTCATATATACCTAACAAAGTAATATCATCAAAAAATGTAACTACATAATACACCCAAAGTAATATCATCAAAAAATGTAACTACATAATACACCCATACATAACTAATGGAATGAGAACACTGAAATGCAATGACTACATGTCATGATGATGCTCGTCCTCGAGCGGCGTCCGTGCCCGATCTAGACGCAATGCGGCATCCCAATCCCGGCGAGGTCGGCCAACATCTCATATGCCAAAGAAGTGTTGGGTCGGCGGGTCATTGTGCCGATCCTCCGTCAACGCTCTCGTGGCGTCAAAATGTCGGGCCATCCACTGCAAAAAGTCAGTTAGTTATGTTATGTTATGTATCAATAATATAACATATAAAATAGTAAACAAATAAATGATTATATTGCGTACATAGTGGGTGTTTGAAGTGTTGGCCCGGGGCGGAATATGCGTCCTATCTGCAGCAATGAGGGTAGGATGGGAATATGTACAAAACCAATCCATGTACTACCTCGAACACTCTCCGCGACGAGTAACCCATCTCAAGCGTGATACGTTGAGACCCCCAAGCATATGGCGTGAACCCGCCATGCGGACTCGGCCTACGAGACCGAGGAATTGAACCTCATACCTCTTCGGGTTGCTCGGTGCGTATGCGAAATCGGGCGAATAGGAGGGGTAGGAATGACTCGAACAAAACCCAGTTGTCGCAGTACACGATCCGGGTTGTACGGCTCAATGATACCTCGATAACGTATGAAACCGACATACAACGTCCTCGGAATCATGGTAGCACTGGTCATCCCCATATGGCGTCCGGTCGACAATTCGAAAACGGATAAATGTAATAATTTCATGTTACTAACGTAGTAGTAATATATGAGAACATAATAATATATATTTTACTAATGCATTAAATATTCGTACCTCTGTAACATGAAGGTTGTCCAAGCGTCTACGAATGGACTCCAGTCGGACGAAATCCTTGCCGACGATGTGATAATCCCACTTCCGTGCCCGGGGATCATGATCACTGAAGGCCAGCCCCTAAAGTACTCGTATATCCAGCACTGGAGGAGCGTCAGACACCCGGCAACCTGTTTGCTATCCGCTCTAGACGCAACCCCTAGCTGACGATATAGGTACGCCCAGCAGTGAGCCCCACGAGTAAGTATGAAGGCCGAATCAAGGTCATCCCGGCTCGGTTATGTTGCGGGGCATGAGGCGGGAACCACTCTTATCGGTGAAGAGGGTACACCCAAGTGTCGGGGAGGAACCATGCGCGAACACCGCACGTCGGCGGACGGCCACGATCCATGCGGTGATCGAAAATCTTACGAACGGTAACGCCACCGTTCCTCCGGACCGTGAGTCCTCACATAATAACTCCTCACGAGTCAAGCCGAGGAGCTCCTCAAACCGTACATACAACTCAGAAGTCGGCAAACAAAGACTAACAATCCGACCCTCAATAGGAACACGTAGGATCCGCCAAACGTCATGTAACATGATCGTCATCTCTCCAAAAGGCATGTGAAACGTGTTCGTGTCGGGCTGCTAACGCTCTACAAACGCGCGTAAGTAATGGAAAGTCAAGGTGCCCCAAACATAATCCCCGGTAGCCGGGCAATACAAGATCTATCCAAGCGCCGCAACGACTGCCTGTGGGAAACCCCAAGTCAGCAACGGATCAAATGCATTGGAGCGGTTATGGCACGGCATAACATCCCTAGCGGTCGTATCGTGGTATATACGGGAGCCGACGTGCCCCCGCCAACTAGGAATCGGGGGTACCGTCAAGTGGGCCCCCGGGCATCGCCTCGATAACTAACCACGAAGTATCCCTAGCGACTCAGCACTGCTCGACGACCCTACTAGATCGGAACTCGACCCCGAAACAAACCTCCCTCTACTACCCTTCCTCACGGGCACATGGGAGGCGGCTTCACCCACATCGGCTCCATCGTCATCTCTCATAGCATGATCTAACTCCCTGCTCGTCCCCAATATCCCATCCCAGCCTATCGGGCGCGTCCTCGGGAATAGGCATCGGCTAGCCCGAGCATCGATCCTCGCCCTCCTACTAGATGCATCAACACCACGAGATCTAGTGTGTCGTGGCGTCGATCCCTCAGGACCATCAAGACCCTAATAATACATTATGTTAATTATTTATTATTTATTTAATGTCTACGTTATTATATTGTAATTACTACTTATCTATAACCTTTGACACTCTAATAATTACTTAACTAAAATTATAAGGAAAACTAATACTAAGATGCATTAACATTGGTGATGGTGTTAACATAATATTATTAAAATATATTAACATGCGCAAAGTAAGTAAATTAGGGCATTATTATATAACTATTCACTTTCTAATAATTAATTAACTAAAATTACAACAATAAATCATATTAACTTGCTAATATCATTAGTAAACATGCTAATAAAAACAAATACCATACATAAATTAACATGTTAATAAAAACAAATTAACATGCTAATATCATTACAATAAATAATCGTAATATGCTACTAATATAAAATAATAACATGCTAATATCATTACAATAAATAATCGTAATATGCTACTAATATAAAATAATAACATGCTAATATCATTGAAATATTTTAATAATATAATAACATGCTCAAATCAATATATTAACTTATTATATAATAACTATTAAAATTAAATAATACTATTATCACATGCTATTAAACAATTAAATAAATTAAATCAAATAAATTAAATAATACTACCATGTTACTAACATGCATTAACATAATAATAATAAAACCTAATTACCATATTATCACACAAATTAACATATTAACTATTCCAATTAAATTAATATATTCAAATAACAATTGACATTAATTATAAAAGCCCAAATAAACACAAATTATTATTTTTAATTCAAACAGAAATTATTAATACATAAATTACGAACAAACATAAATTATTTAAAATAAACATATAAACATAATTAGAAAAAAACAGAAATTAATAAAACATAAACATAAATTAAAAAAAAAAAAAAAAACCCAAAATCCCCCCCCTCCTGGGAAAACACAAAGAACAAAAAAATTTTTTTTTTTTTTCGTAAATGCGGGGAGCAACGGACGAGAAATCCGTTACCACCACACGGTGGTAACGGACATCTTTACCGTTACCCGCGAGAGGTAACGGTTCGGATCTACGTTACCTCTGCGGTGGTAACGGAAAAGTATAACGGATCACTTTTCGGTTACCACCGCGGAGGTAACGTAGATCTGAACCGATTACCTCTGCGGTGGTAACGGTAAAGATGTCCGTTACCACCGTGTGGTGGTAACTGATTTCTCGTTGCCCCGCATTTACGGAAAAAAAAAAAAAATTTCCTCGTTTTTCGGCGAGGAGTGGGGCAATTTTCCGGCAAGCCTACGTTGGTTTTGACCACAAATAACTACAAAACTAACCCGATTTGAAGATTCCCCGATTTCCTTTCCCCTTCTTCCTTGGGCCCATTTTTTTCCGGCGTGTTGTGGTGGTGGTCGGCGTCGGTGTCTTCTTCGTCCTCGCTCCGGTGGTCGCCGGTACGGCCTTCCTCGCCAGGTGGTGGTGGTCGCCGTGTGGTGGTGGTTGCCGTGTGGTGGTGGTGGCGGTGGTACCTCCACACCCGCAGCCGCACAAAATTCTCATACCCATCCCCGCCCCACCACCCATTGCGGGGGGAAATTCAATACCCATCCCCGCCCCACCAGGTTCGTATTTAAACTCAACCCCGCCCCACCACCCGCATGGATACCCGCACCCGCTTCGTACCCGCGTCGTACCCACTTTATCCCCGGCCCACCATCCGCATGGGTACCCGCACCCGCTTCGTACTCGCGTCATACCCACAAATTTATATTTTGCAAGATAAAATTATTAATAATATAAGTATATAAATAGAATTTTAATAATAGATATGCGGAGCGGGCGGGGGTGGGGCGGGGCGGGTATAGCATAAAAGCCACACCCACTCCACCACCCATTGCAGGTACGATTTGTAGTTCCCATCCCCATCCCATCCCCGCCCACTTGCGCGGGGATGGGGCGGGTCTCCTACTTGACCCGCCCCACTGCCATCCCTACTGGGATTATTGCTATCAAATTTTCCTTGAAAATACCAAGAAGAGTTGAAGTTCTTGAGACGGAATTCCAAGCATGAAGAGGAGAATTTCCTAAGGGGGAACTCTAGAAGAGAAGAAGTCTTTGTATGAGTTTACATTTAGGCTTCATGATGTAAGGAACAAGTAAGCAGTAGCATGGAACCATTCATTTGTTCCTTACTTGAGGAATAGAGCAGTACTCAGATCAAGGACAGGAACAACAAACTTTTGGGAAGTGTATATGGCACGAGTAAGGAACCGGTAAAAAAGTAAATCTAGTTTTATGATTAAGGTAAGTGTGTTAAGTATGGAACGAGTCAAGATTTTTCTTTATGGATAAATAAAATAAAATCTCATCTTTTATATATTAGTTAGTTTTATTTAGGAAAATAGCTTGTCTTTTGGAAAATTATCTTTTCGGATAAAAGACTGATTTTCTTAGCTTATATTTGATTTGATAAAATTGTGTTTTATCTTTTAGATAAATTAAAACTCGTTTTAGTTTTCTGGTCAAAGTTCCTAAACTTAACTAGTTATTAAATGGATCAATCTATTAGGATTTGAATTAATAACAAAGAGGAGTATCTTATGTTACTTAAGCCTATAAATAGATCACTCTTTGAAAGTGTTTGACTTGAGTGAACAAAGCATTAAAGCAATATGTAAAGAGTTTCTAATATTGAGTTAGTGCCACAACAAGTTCCTTTGAGTGCTATTAGAGGTGGGCACGGGCCGGGCCAGCACACGGCCCGACCCGACACGGTTTAGGCCCGCCCCAATCCGAGCCTGCTCGAGGCCCGGCCTGGCCCGTTGTCCGCTCCGTGGGCCTGCCACGGTCAAGAAATTTTATTCAGGCCCGCACCGGCACGGGTCCGCTTATATGGCCCGTGGGCCGAACGCCCCTTTTCTTTGTTTTTTAGCCTAAAACTGCCAAGAATCCAAAATAAACAACATAAAACACGGGCCAGACCCGCAGGAGGCACGAGCCCGGCCCGTGGACAAAATCTGGAAATTTCAGGCCTGGCACGACCCGCTACTCACGGGCTCGGGCCCGGCCCAGCCCGCAATTTCCTCAAGCCCGCAGGATGAGCCCGTGAACAGGCCCGGTCCGGCCCATGCCCAGGTCTAAGTGCTACTGTTCCTATGCTGCTTAGTGCTTGTTCCGGTAGTGAATATTCTATCAAGTATCTGAACAAAGGGTTAAAGAGTTTGAGGGAATTAACTCTTGGATTGATATGAGAACTTGAGTGAGTTCTTGTATGAGAAGGCTTTGATTGTAGCCAAAGAGAATGCTTTGAGCGAAGCAAAAGAGAGAGGACTTTGAAGTCAAGAGAGGAACAACAGTTTTGGGAACTCTAGTTCAGATTGGTGTTCTTAGAGGAACACCAATGGTGACTCAAGTTTAATAGGTTGTATTTAGGGGTTGGCATATTTCCTATTGGGCCTAGGAAGTTTTCCTCGTAAAATCTCTTGTGTCTTTGCATTGTTCCTTTCGTTGTTTATTTAATTCTGCAAAAAGTACTCATTATTCCCATCACTACCATTCTCCCCTCTTGTAGTGTTCCTAGATAAATAACAATTACTATCAGAGCTGGGAACACTTGTGCAAAGGAGGAAACCCTGTCGAGTAAGATTCTGGTAAGGAACGATGAATATTTACAAGGAACATGACAAAAGAAACACGATCCAACTATCTCCTACGCTAAATGTGAAACTCAATTGCTGTTGTAAGATTGATATGGAGGTTATCATCACGACTGTAAGGTATAGCTTTTAATTATATTATTTGATGAAAAGAAGCTAGTCAGTGGAACTTTGAACTTGTTAAAAAGGGCATTTTTTTTTATTTAATGTGAAAATGGATTATTTGCATTTTGTAGTTTCTAATTGTAGTTCTTGTGATACAATTCTTGATTTTTTTTTACAAAATAGAGTTTAAAATGGATAAAGCAACTGAATATCACTAGAAAGAACAATAACGAACTTACAACAACATTTACCAAAGTGGTTTTTGAATGTCAAAATAAAAAGAATATGGTCGCCTGGTTATATTGATAAAAATTTGGTACATGTGAGGCAAAGCAGATTTAAAAAGTCTAATGTGTATTACTAAGAGGAACCTAAGCAAAGGTGTGTTCCTAGTTTTGAAAACTAGACTTTATTAATGCCTTAGTGAGGGGAACTACATATGACGCCTATTCTTTCTTGTATTCAACTTGTGAAGTATTTAGTTTTTTCAATTTAAGGGTTTAAAAATTGTAGAGAAACTAGTTGTTGCCCGGGCGATTCCCCGGGTCATTGTGTATCATTCGTTTATTATTATTTTTATAAAATTAATTGAAATACATGCCTCAATATCAGCATATGCATTTAGATAACACGTGACAACTTCCGATGTGATAATTGCATATTATAACATCATTTAGTTGCATATTAGGATGCATTTCCATGTAGTATTAGAGCATTTTCATTTCATTTATGCATATTTAGGTCCCTTTTTATAAGCTACAGTGCTTTCACGGGTTGTTTGGGCTTTTGATATAATCTCATGTAATTTGGACTCCTTTTTAAGGACATGATGATCAAGGCACTTGTATGACCTTCAAAATGATATATCATGTGCCCAAAACGGATTGGAATTGAAAAAGATACAAAGGACTTTGTGTACTTATGTGAAATATGACACATCTATACCATTTTACTCATAACTTTTGACACAAACATGATAATGAGGTAATTCCAACTGAATTGGAAACTAGACTTGAAGAGATTTCCAACGATATATTACATGCACCAAATAAAGCTCTAGATCAAAAGTTATATCTGATCGAAGTTGAGCTGGAGAATCTGACGATTACAGGACAACACGTCCGTGTCACTTATGACACGTCCGTGTCACTCTGATTTCTTCGGGGCAGTAGTTTTATGTCGTAGGATATTTATGTAGTAGCAGGTCAACACGTTTGTGTCATTATTGACACGTCCGTGTTGGTCTGCTCCGTAGCGCGTCTTATTTCATCAGTTTTGTTATTTTGGGAGATATAAATACACTTTTATTTGTTTAATGACGAGGATAGTTCATTCGATACACTTTTTAGGGTTTCTAGAGAGAAGTTAGAGAGAGAAACTTGTGAATCTTCATCGTTCTCCAATACTCTACCTTTCTTCCATTAATTCAAGTATTTATTTTCTATTTGTTAATTATTATGAATTGTTATTATTCTTCTCTAGTTTCTTTATTTATTTCAATTATGCTTGAGTAGTTCTTTTATCTATTGTTAAGTTGAACCCTAGTATGAATTGATTCATGATTATGCCTTTAAATTCCCAAATGAATTGTTTAATTGTTCTTGCTTAATTGATTGTACATTTCCAATACTAGATTAGGGATAATTAGTATTGTTATTATTCCATTGACTTGATCACAACGAGAGTTGGGTTTTGACGGATTTGGGTATTTCAATTAAGGATATGAAATTCTCCACGGGAGTAGGTAGAATGGATTGTTAGGAAGTTAGAGTGCCGCATTTAATGTCTTTAATTTGCATGATTCCACGGGAGTAGGCTTGAGTGCATATTAGAGAAGGCATAGATACTCGGGAGAGGTTTATGGTATTTTATAGGGCGTACTTTTCCTTATGAACATTTAATTGGTTAGTTTGGGGTAGGAATTATTATTCTATTAATTCATGCTAGTGGGGATACTTAACTCTAGAGTCTTTTGTTTTTATATTGATTAGTATAGTTTATTCCACCATTATTCTTGATATTAATCTCCTTTAGTCTTACCATTATTTAAGGGATAATCATAGAACAACTTTCTCTCTGTGGGATCGACCCTGACTTACCCTACTACATAGTTAGGAGGTTAGTTAGGTTATTTATTTTTGTTAGGTGCGCGACACGCCTATCAAATTTTGGCGCCGTTGCCGGGGAGATAGTTTGTTTTATTTTGGTTTTTATTTTTGGTGAGACTAGATTGTATATATTTTATTTCTTTTCTTTTAATTTGTGAATATTTTTTTCCCTTTTTCGTATCATGGAGTCATATTTTTATTTTGATGGGGATAATTCTTCTGATAGGCAACATAGTCATGATTATTGTGGTTCTCATGTTTATAGTTTTGATGTCAAAATTCTCCCAATTTTTGCATGAGTTATCATGAATTACCATATATGTTCCGTGAACCCCAAATTCATGCTAGTAATTCTAGAGCAATTTTTTCTTTTCCTCAATATGAGAATGAAGTGTTTTGGAAATACTATCATAGACTTGGTGATTTTATTGGTCCTAATCATGGAATTAAACTCTGGGATGTGTGCCTAGTGATTTATGAGGGGTTAAATGAACAAACTAAGATGGTGGTAGAATCTATGTCGAATAGAGGATTTCTATTCCAATCTCCTGATTACTGTTGGGATTTAATTGAGTGGTTGGCTAGGGATACTTATGAGTGGGAGATGTCTTTATCTGCTAGAGTAATTCCTTCACCCCAAACTTACATTACTCCACCTCCTTATTGTTCTAATTGTCACTCTACTTCTCATGATATTTTGTCTTGTGATGTGATTTTAGTGAATGATTTCACCCTCTCACCCCAATATGAATTTGATTATTGTACTTAAAATTCTCATCCCCAACCGTATATTTATGTTGATGATGATGTGGGTTGGATAGAAAATGAGTGTTATGGGATTGATGTTCAAAGTATAGGAAAAATCAATGTGATGGATATTTTAAAGGAGGAAGAACCCTTCGTTGAAAAACCTTTATTGGAGAAGTCTATAGATGAGAGTGATGTGATTCATGAGTCTTTGTCGGTTCCACCTACTGTTTTTGAGTCTCATGTTCCTTTCTCTCAAAAACTTGACCTCATTCCTTCTTTCCCTATATTATATCCTCCATCATTCTTAATTTCTCCCTCTTTCAATGACTTCTGTGATCATGTACATTCGGTTTCTTCCCAACCTATTGGGTCATGTAAAAAGACTAATAATTTTTCTTTTTCTTCCTTCTCTTGTGGATATAACTTTTTCTTTGATTTTCCTTTTTGCAGGTTTTGTAGAGAATTAGAACAACTTTATTTTACATTTTCTTTTGTATATTATTTGCTTTTCTGTGAGATGCATTCGACAAACTACTAAGGGCTTTGATGAGCTATTCCTGGGAGGCAACCCAAGTTTTCTAACCTTTTTTTTCTTTTTAATTTTAGATTTAGGAAATTCTAATTTTTTTATTTGATTACTAACCTATAGAATTTGTGTAAATTGTGATCCAGGGGTTGAGTTCCTATTATTCATTGAGATTAATATCTAGGTATTTGATCTTATGATGCGTGAGGAGGTTCAACTTTGGGTTTCCATCCACTACACCTTTGGTATAATCTTTCCTTTCTTCCTCTTCAAGTTTTTGAGAGTCATATCTCTTTTTGCCATATATTTTGGTTTAACTTGATTGTGTGATTGAGGAAGTTGATCCTGTTATGTGGTTGTGGATGTTTCCCTTTCCCTTCCCCTCCCTATAATTAGTTGTCACATTGAGGACAATGTGTTATTTAGCTTGGGGAGGATTTACTTTTTGGGTCATAACTTTACACATATTATAGTTTAGGTTCATTATATATTTTATTTCTTTTGCATTTTTGCATATTTTGGCTTTGTGGATATGCCTTTTGAAAACCTTCACGAGACCTTACTCATCCACTAGGGCAGCCTAGGGGTTTAAAAGGCTTGTTGCACATGCTAAGTGCAATCGTGATTCCAACGAAAGTGAGTTAGGATTTATTGCTTTCTTAGTATTAGGAGCACATTAGTTTAGGTTTTGCATTCATGCATGGCATATAATAATTTAAGAAATTCTTTCATGATTACATGAAATATATGTTTTAATTCATGAGATTGATAATTCATGAGTTTTGGGCATATCTTCGATATTATAATTAAATTTTACAAGATTCAGTTAGACTGCATTGATCGCTTCATGGTACGATTGTTTTGCAACTTGAATGGGTTTGTGGTAAGATTGGTTGACATTCCCCAAGAAAGACTTGATTTTACTCGGTAAGCATAAGCCTAGTGAGGATTTTTCAAGCCTTATAGACTGACACATCTACATCAGTCTTCTATTTTTTGTTGTGTGATAGTTCCTCATGAAGTGTGATTCTTGAACTTGACTTGGCACTCTTTGAGATTTATGTGGCATATGCATGTGTTGATATGATTGAGGCGTTCTTTTCATTGTTTTGAGCCTTCAGATAATTTTCTTTTCATATATATTATTCCCTTTAATTAACCCATGTTGAGCTTTTGATATCTCATTCTCTTGATCAACCTACATTACAAGCCTCTAGCCTTTTATGATTTCTCTACCAAAGCCTTGCTAAGTGGAGTAGCATTAAAGTTCATGTTTTGAGCTTGTGTTTGTGGTTTTTCGGTAATTGTTGGAAGAAAAGATGTTGAAAGAAAAAAAATGCTTGAAATTATAGTGTGAAAATGCAAAATGAAAAGAATGATTAAGAAGTTGAGAAAGATAATTCTGAAAAAAGAAAAAAAAAAAAAGAAGTGAAAAAAAAAGATTGAATAAAAGGTGAATAAAATTTCTTGGAGTTGATAAGGATGGGTATTATCTTGATTTATTGGCAATGTGTTGTTGAACTTCTAGTAGAAGTTTTTGTGGCATTTGCATCTAATGGCCATAGATGTTCAAGTGTTATTTCCTCCACTAGTTGGCTTTTAGCACCCCATTCCCAAATATTTTTCCTACCCTTACCTTAGCCACGTTACAACCTTTTGTAAGTCCTCATGATCTAATTGCATGCTTTCGTCATTTCTAAGTGGAGAATGAGATGATAGTCAAGTTTAAAGAAGAATACTTCATTCGAGTCGACTTGGAATATGTTTGAGTGGAAATTTCATAACCTATAAACACATGAGAGAAAGTGTGCTCGAATAAAGTGAGGTTTATCGAGTTTAATTGAGTCTAGATTGGGGGAATGTTTGTGGTTTGCCATGGTGAGTCAAGTTGCGATTGCATGAATTTATATGAGGCGTGATTTGTGGTCTATCTTAGTCTAATCTTATAATTATAATATTTTTTATATGCCCGAATTTCATGTCTTGGAGGTTGAATGATTAAATGTATAAGTCCTGTACAAAAGTTCACTTTCCTCTTCCCTTGTGAATTGGTTTGGTTTGCTTGAGGACAAACAAATGTTTAGCTTGGGGGAGTTTGATAATTGCATATTATAACATCCTTTAGTTGCATATTATGATGCATTTCCATGTAGTATTAGAGCATTTTCATTGCATTTATGCATATTTAGGTCCCTTTTTATAAGCTACAGTGCTTTCACGGGTTGTTTGGCCTTTTGATGTAATTTCAGGTAATTTGAACTCCTTTTTAAGGACATGATGATCAAGGCACTTGTATGACCTTCAAAACGATATATCATGTGCCCAAAACGGATTGGAATTGAAGAAGATACAAAGGACTTTGTGTACTTGTGTGAAATATGACACATCTGTACCATTTTACTCATAACTTTTGACACAAACATGATAATGAGGTGATTCTAACTGGGTTGGAAACTAGACTTGAAGTGCTTTCCAGCGATATATTACATGTACCAAATAAAGCTCTGGATCAAAAGTTATATCTGTTCGAAGTTGAGCTGGAGAATCTGACGATTACAGGACAACACGTCCGTGTCACTCTGATTTCTTCGGGGCAGTAGCTTTTATGTCGTAGGATATTTATGTAGTTGCAAGTCAACACGTCTGTGTCATTATTGACACGTCCGTGTTGGTCTGCTCCGTAGCGCGTCTTATTTCATCAGTTTTGTTATTTTGGGAGATATAAATACACTTTTATTTGTTTAATGACGAGGATAGTTCATTAGATACACTTTTTAGGGTTTCTAGAGAGAAGTTAGAGAGAGAAACTTGTGGATCTTCATTGTTCTCCAAGACTCTACCTTTCTTCCATTAATTTAAGTATTTATTTTCTCTTTCTTTTCTCTTTGTTAATTATTATGAATTGTAATTATTCTTCTCTAGTTTCTTTATTTATTTCAATTATGCTTGAGTAGTTATTTTATCTATTGTTAAGTTGAACCCTAGTATGAATTGATTCATGATTATGCCTTTAAATTCCCAAATGAATTGTTTAATTGTTCTTGCTTAATTGATTGTGCATTTCCAATACTAGATTAGGGATAATTAGTATTGTTATTATTCCATTGACTTGATCACAACGGGAGTTGGGTTTTGACGGATTTGGGTATTTCAATTAAGGATATGAAATTCTCCGCGGGAGTAGGTAGAATGGATTGTTAGGAAGTTAGAGTGCCGCATTTAATGTCTTTAATTTGCATGATTCCACGGGAGTAGGCTTGAGTGCATATTAGAGAAGATATAGATACTCGGGAGAGGTTTATGGTATTTTATAGGGCGTACTTTTCCTTATGAACATTTAATTGATTAGTTTGGGGTAGGAATTATTATTCTATTAATTCATGCTAGTGGGGATACTTAACTCTAGAGTCTTTTATTTTTATATTGATTAGTATAGTTTATTCCACCATTATTCCTGATATTAATCTCCTTTAGTCTTACCATTTTTTAAGGGCTAATCATATAACAACTTTCTCTCTGTGGGATCGACCCTGACTTACCCTACTACATAGTTAGGAGGTTAGTTAGGTTATTTATTTTTGTTAGGTGTGTGACACGCCTATCACGATGCTTCATAACTTTCAATTAGTATTGAGTACCGGGTGCATTATATTTATTGTGATGTCATTTATTTTTCGCAAAATGGGTCACTCTTTTAAGTCAAATGAGTCATTTATAAATAAATAATAGTTGTTCACCTTAAATGAGTCACTTGAATATAAGTAAAAGTGACCCATTTAGGACAAAAGGTTACATGGGTCTGAAGAGTAGCGTTTTTTATCTTAAACAGATCACTCATATATAAATTTATAAGTGTATATTTAAGACAAATAGTTAACCGCGTGTCACAAACTCATTTCATACAATGGATGATGGATCGGTCCTTTAAATTAGTTGATTCAACACGACAAAGTTGGTAATATAATTTTTTGTGTCACAAATTTTTTGGGGTAGGATGATGGATGTTACATTTCCGTTCCTATTTATACATTGATTGAAATCAACTACAATATATCTTTCTCAAATTTCTCCTTCAGATAGGTAATATTTCTGTTTTCTATCTTGTAAAAGGCTAAGCATAAATTAAGATTTGTTGGGCTCGTTAGAGAATTTTATAATGCACCAAAGTTGATTTGATGTTTTATTATCACTATTATGATAAACGGAAATTTGATAGGTAATATAACTTGTAACATGGGGATATATTAGTTTATTACTCATAAACTCATTTACTTGATAAGTCAATTAATGTAGGAGTCGAATTGGTGTGTCAACTTAAGAAGCATATTACTTCTACTTACAATAAAAAATCAATATGAGCTTGTAGATGAGTTGGTTAGTGTATTTGTATCTTAGAGGAGAGGTTGTGGATTCGAGTCTTAACACCCACATTTTTATTGTTAATTCGTGTCAATTGCTTAGGAGGGGGGAGAACATGTGGCAGCATGGCATTTGTTTGTCTTGAGTTTTAGATATATATATAGATATTTTATATGTTTGGAATAAGTTTAAATTGTCTTATTTCTCCCTAATAAACGTATTGATATTAATTAGTGATTTATGTGTAGAAAATCTGCGAATGATGCACGAGATACCTTTTGGATTCTGTTTTATAATCTCTATTATATAAGGAAAGGGGAGAGGAAGATGGTGTCTCCCTTTGAAAATACTAAATTACCTTAATGATCTAATGGAATGAAAAAAAAATTACAAATGAAAACAATTTAAGAACTTTTCTTATTTCAACTTGCCATTTTAAACAAGTTAAAAATGGTATATGCATCAAATATTTTAATCAAAAAATCAATTGGACAAAATATCTTGACCTTTTTTTTTTAAAAGAAGATGGTATACATGACGTTGACATGAAAAGTCTGAAACACTTATTATCTTTGATACTCTTTTAATTCAGTCAAACCAACTCACAAAAAATTAATATTAAAAATCACTCACAACCTTTGTTAGTTTTTTTACATTAGCGAATTAATATATCTAAATTCATTTAACTATATTAATCTTTCACATTTTAAGTGATCATAACTATAGTATGGATGGAGTATACAATAGAATAACAAGATTTGAAATTAACGCATGCATCACGTGCATAGAAGGCTAGTATTCATATTCATATATATGATGTTAATTAGCAAAAGGAAGAGAGATGACGTTTACAGATTAGGAGTGGGCTATAACAATTAAGTGCTGCATACATTTTGTAGAGTGAAAATCAAAATAATTAGAGGTCTACTAATGAAGCAACAAGATGAGATTGTAGCACATCTTGAATAACCTAATCATTGTAGTCCCCTTTCATCTCAAAATTTAGATATATTACTATTTGGATATTAATAACCAAATTGTACATTATATAGTTAGGTTTTTTGGGTGAGTATATATTAGGGCCCCAATAGAGAATATGTAATGTTATGCAGCCTCTTGTGACGAGGAAATGTTGGTCATTGAGGTTCCATATTGACGGGGTTGATCTGAAGCATGAGTAGTAATGTCAATAGATTTGGTGGGGGTGGCATCTGCGGCGATGACGGTGGTGGTAATGGCGGTGTCTTTGGCAATGGGCAACTCCGGGTGCGCCTTGCCGGTAGAAATTGGGAGATCCTTGCTTTTTCCCCATACCACTGTGTATAGCCCTATGACTATGACCAATGCTCCTATTATGCTGCACCATGCATTTATATGTTAGGCTTACCATTTATATGCGATTACTAGAAAATCACTCAAATACATGAACTAGAGCATCAAGAGAAACTTGGATCAAGTAAATGTGTCGTTATGTTGTGTAGTAAATAAGTTGATTACCTTCCTAAGTGGAGTAGCTCATGCAAGATAAGAGATCCTAAAGCAGCGGTGATGATCATGCAAAGAGGGCTGAACACTGTCACAAAAACAGGCCCTCTTTCCCGGTTCACTACTCCTTGCACGTAATATGCAATCCCAGAGCAAATCACTCCCTAATTAGTCAGTATATCATCAGACGTCAATTAAATTCATCAAAATATCCATACTTACGAAAACAAATTCCACTGTTCTCACATACTTCATAGGAAGGACATGTTTCTTACATGAACTTTATTATATGCTTCATATATATACAGTGGCGGACCTAGAGGGGTACATGGGGGTACAGCTGTATCCCCAAATTCAAAAAAAAAATCAGCTTTTTAAAAAAAAATCAGGCTTGAATTTCGACCAGGGCAAAGGCACGCGAATACGATTCATTCCTCTCTCTCTTCTATCTCCTCTCTCCTCTCTCCTCTCTCATCTCTCTCACAACTGAACGACACTAGTCAAAGTCTCAACTCTCAAACCACCGAGCACCAATGTCAGTGAGGACTTCCAACGGAACCACCGAACCAGTGAGGGGCGCCGACCGCCGTTCGCCGCCTCTAATTCGAAGTTCGACTTCGCCAACCCCTCCATTAACAGTAAGTTGTTAAGTTTATATTTTTGTGTTTTAATTTCATATTTTCCAACTTTTATAAGTTTATATATGTTAGATTCTTAGATTAATTGAATATTTAGATGTAAATTGTTGAATGTGGACATTGTTCATTAATTAGTTAGGGTTTGCTTATTGAAATTCGAAATTGTGGGTCTGCTGGGATGTGTTCAACAAGCAATAACGAGGCCTTGATAGATTTGATTAAGGTTTGTTAAGCCCGGTAAACAAATAAAAATGCCAAAGTTTGTTGTACATGTTGATTATATATGTAAGAGTACATAATATAAAGATTTTTGCTGTAAATCTTGAAATGATTATCAAAGAAAAACCCCCCTGTTTTAAGTATTTTATCTAAATATTAGAAGGGTTTGACTCTTTGCGCAATGGATGGATATATTGATTGATGTTTGTATATACTAAATTTTGGATAGTTGATGATTTTGTAAGAAAATATGTAAGATAATGGACAGTACCCAGCTAATTGATTGCAGTCTAAGGGAAAGAAATCCTATAGGCAATATTTGACATTCCATGTTCAAAAGAATGAAATACTCCTAATGAAAATGTCCCGAATGAAACTAATGACTCCCCTTCATCCCCATCGTTAATTCTTGATCTTAGACAATTTTTGTGAATTTTTCCCCCTACTTTTGTGTTTGTTGTACATTTGTATCCCCAAATTGAAATTCCTAGGTCCGCCACTGTATATATACACACATATGATGCTACGTAACAGGAATATAATAATATATAGACAGACCGAGTCGGTATTACCGTGTAAACAGAGGCAAGAAGTCTGGAGTCCCAGCCAAGTTCCCAGGCTTTCATGTCCCTAACCATCACAAGGGACACTACCCCTCCTTCTAATGATCCCATGAAGCATATCCATGCTGTCAATGATAGTTGTGATGGGTACTCGTTCAGCGTAAATGACTGCAAAGTATTATTATTATTATTATTATTATTATTATTATTATTATTATTATTATTATTATTATTATTATTATTATTATTATTATTATTATTATATATGATCTATATATACATGTAATAACTTCCTCTGTTTCTGAATACTTGCAACTAACATATAATCCTTTTTGAGATGTTTCATAATACTTGCAACATTTCTCTTTCTTGTAAATTGTTATACAAAGAACGCCTTATTTTAATACTTTCGTACATGAGCATACTTCACTGTCTCTCCTTCTCCTTGGTTCATATGTGCCATTTATGAATGTTGCAAGTATTAAGAGAGGTAAAAAATATGGAGTATATAATTATTCATGGGAGCGAGAGGTCAATAAGTATAAGTTAAAGAAATAAATTAGTTACTTGGAGGATGAAGAAAGCAGCCCATCCCAAGCAACTGCAGAGAACACAAATTGTTCCAATAATCCAATGCTGAGGAGTACTAGCAGCAGCATTCGCACTGTTAGCCAGATGGTGCCCAACTTCATGATTTCCGAATATATTCAATATAGGCCCTCTGTATAACGTCATTACCATTGCTCCTGATACAGTCACTATGGTTCCTATAATCTTTGCCTGGCTTGGTATCTTCCTTATGTCTACTTTCTCCAGCCTTGCTAATCATCATCCATCACCCACATGTATTATTATATTTTACAAATTGATCAAAGTTATAAAAACAAAACAATAATGTAAAGCAAAAGGTAATAAGTATTTTTTTTATTATTTATATTATTTGGGTATTAACTGAGTATAGACGACACAATTCCTAGAAAGTGGAGATAAGGAGATAGATCCCAATCTATAGAAAAACTCAACCACTGAGACTGATAATTGGGTGTTTTATCCCCAAAAAAAAACACAATAATAAATCTTAAAAGTAATTTCATCATTCATCACTTTTCTGTAAACCTAGCAACCTCTTTAATTTCCCCACCAAAAGTAAAAATTATTATGGGTATTTGAAGTATACTCCTTTTTTTGTAGGAAATATTTTTAAGTATATAGTAGTATACTCCATTCCACATAAACGATGATAATTTTAGTCATGATTGAGAAAGAATTAAAGAGGCTTTTATTCCTTTATTTTATTTTTGTCGTTTCTTTGGTTGCACAATTGACTGAAAGAGATTTATGTTACCCGATAAAATATGTTGGTGCTAGATCTTTGCGTTGAAGTCGCATCACACGCACTAAGGAGATATAATATATTGTGTGTTTGGGCCCATTTCTTGGACCAGCTCACCTATGGCGAAGTTACTAAAATACCCCTACCTCTAAGGAAGGCAATCCTCCACCAGTTGGAGCTGACTAAAATACCCTCATTTATTGGAGGTCCCATCCTCTATAAATAGCGGTTGTCTCACCAATCAAAGCAGTTGATTCTACGCAAAACCTGGAAGATCTCTCTCTACATTGATCACTTTCTCTCTCTACCTCAATCATTTACTGACTTGTGCGTCGGAGGGGCGATCCCGGGACCACCCCCGGGGTAGGCTAACCTTGTTTTGCAGGTTTCCGGCGTACGGATAACGGAGCTCAGACGTACCTTCTTGGGGCCCACATCATACCTCACAACATATTACAATCCTTAATTTCTTGACAGAAACAGTTTGGCGCCGTCTGTGGGGAAGTTACAAACAAAGTCACTTCGCCACCACTCAGTAAGAATCACCTCATTGCCACTCAGCAATGGCCCCAACCAAGAAGACACTCTCCCAAGCCAACCGTCCCGGGAGAGCTCAAGCATCCCATCATGCACCTACGGTGCTATCCCCAATCCCAATGATGATGATTCCACCCCAATAGGGAATCCATTGGCATCACGAAGTCGGTCATCCCGCGGCCTCGGGTCAGATATAAGCAGCTGACCCTCCACCCATAACTGCAAGAGACGTCATCTTGATTCCAGCTCAAATTCAACAAACTCTCCAGCAAAACCGGATGGGGTATAGTTACCACTCTCGTCACGAAGAGATCATTCGTCCCTCCCTAGATGCTAAGCCTAACCGGCTGGGACCTAAACAGAGGGAAGAACCACATCAGCTTTCAAGGGGAAAATCAGCCAAGGAGAAACAAGCTACTCACGCCTCTTTAAGGCTCCTCAGAGAAATGTCATCAATCGGAAGAATTTGTCTCGAAGAGCACGACTCATGAATAGTCAACCGAGAAGAGGAGTATGGTGACTCGGAACTGCAAAATCCCTCCATAAAACAGTGGCACTCTCAAGTTTACGGTCCGGCTCAGCCACACATACTCACCAACGGTACCTACTCGTTCAGGGTACCCACTCATCCTTGGCGCCCACTCGGCCAAGGAAATGTGCTCGGCCATAGGTGTCTACTCATTAAAGGCACCTACTCATCAACGGTACCTACTCACTCAAGGTACCCACTTGGCCAAGGCATATACTCAGCCGGAGGTGCCTACTCATGAAAGGTACCCACTTATAAACAGTACCTGGTCATTCAAGGTACCCACTCTTCCTTGGCGCCTACTCGGCCAAGGAAATGTGGTCAGCTATAGGTGCCTACTCATTAAAGGCACCTACTCATCAACGGTACCTACTCATCAATGGTACCTACTCGTTCAGGGTACCCACTCATCCTTGGCGCCCACTCGGCCAAGGAAATGTGCTCGGTCATAGCTGCCTACTCATTGAAGGCACCTACTCATCAACGGTACCTACTCATTCAAGGTACCCACTTGGCCAAGGCATATACTCAGCCAGAGGTGCCTACTCATGAAAGGCACCCACTTATAAACGGTACCTGCTCATTCAAGGTACCCACTCATCCTTGGTGCCCACTTGGCCAAGGAATATACTCGATCATATGTGCCTACTCATCAGATGCACCTACTCATCCACGGTACCTCCATCAACTTGGCGTGTGCGAGCTACCTCCATCCAAGCACGACCCCCCTTGGTCTAAAGAGCGAACTTGGACAAAGTAAATGAACTGCACATCTGGGCACCTAACTCGAAGCGATGCATAACCCCGAGTCCCCCCTCTCGGGATCGGCGGGGGTACCCCCGGAACATGGGTCTCTCTCGATTTCCGCTGGACGACCGCCTCGGGAAGGAAATATGCTACCCTATCCGTTCATCCAGCGTGGGGCTAATTACTTGGAACCCATTAGTTGGGCAAATAAATACTCTCAAAGGAGGAAGGATGGGGCTAATAAGCCTGAGAAGTCCAAAATTTCTGCATCAGCACCCCCTCAGTCATAAGAGGAGCGTCCTACTAACTTAGCCAAAGACGGCTAAGTATCGTTAATTGGCACGTACTCGATATTCGAATAGTGTCATGAAACCTCCTCGGGAAAGATGGAGCCCCTGAACTCCCCCGAGTCGAGAAACATATTCATTGGCACCTCCTTAGCATTTTGAGTAGCGTCACTCAAATAGTAAGCCAAAATAAGGTTAAAGACCTCCCTCGACCACTTGAGGCTCATAAGCCCCCAACATCTCGAGGAACATCACATGACCTCACTCAGCAATTTAAGGAGCGTCACTCAAACACTTAGTCAAGTATGGCTAAGTACTCATGGCACCCGCTCGGACAGCATGCGGCTCATCAGTCGTCATCCGAGCGGCGTCCTACTCCCTTGGTCAGCATGGAGTCCACGTACTCCTCTACCGAGCCACTATGTACTTAGTCAAGTATGGCTAAGTACTCATGGCACCCACTCGGACAGCATGGGGCTCATCAGTCCTCATCCGAGCGGCGTCCTACTCCCTTGGTCAGCATGGAGTCCACGTACTCCTCTACCGAGCCACTATGTACTTAGTCAAGTATGGCTAAGTACTCATGGCACCCACTCGGACAGCATGCGGCTCATCAGTCCTCATCCGAGCGGCGTCCTACTCCCTCGGTCAGCATGGAGTCCACGTACTCCTCTACTGAGCCACTCTGTACTTAGTCAAGTATGGCTAAGTACTCATGGCACCCACTCGGACAGCATGGGCTCATCAGTCGTCATCCGAGCGGCGTCCTACTCCCTTGGTCAGCATGGAGTCCACGTACTCCTCTACCGAGCCACTCTGCACTTGGTCAAATATGGCTAAGTACTCATGGCACCCACTCGGACAGCATGGGACTCATTAGTCCTCATCCGAGCGGCGTCCTGCTTACTCGGTCAACAGGAGCTCCCCTCCTTGCCGAGTCGCTTCTATACTTGGTCAAGTATGGTCTAGTATCAGCTAGCACCTATTCGGACAGCCTGGGGCTCATTAGCCCCTCATCCGAGTAGCCTCATAACTTACTCGGTCAACAGGAGCTCCCCTCCTTGCCGAGTCGCTTCTATACTTTGTCAAGTATAGCCTAGTATCAGCTAGCACCTATTCGGACAGCATGGGCTCATCAGTCCTCATTCGAGCGGCGTCCTACTCCCTCGGTCAGCATGGAGTCCACGTACACCTCTACCGAGCCACTCTGTCAAGTATGGCTAAGTACTCATGGCACCCACTCGAACAGCATAGGGCTCATCAGTCCTCATCCGAGCGGCGCCCTACTCCCTCGGTCAGCATGGAGTCCACGTACTCCTTTACCGAGCCACTTTACACTTAGTCAAGTATGGCTAAGTAGTCATGGCACCCGCTCGGATAGCATGAGCTCATCAGTCCTCATCCGAGCGGCGTCCTACTCCCTCGGTCAGCATGGAGTCCACGTACTCCTCTACCGAGCCACTTTACACTTAGTCAAGTATGGGTAAGTACTCATGGCACCCGCTCGGACAGCATGGGATCCTCAGTCTTCATCGGAGCGGCGTCCTACTCCCTCGGTCAGCATGGAGTCCACGTACTCCTCTACCGAGCCGCTTTACACTTGGTCAAGTAAGACTAAGTGCTCATGGCACCCACTCGGTCAGCATGGTGCTCATTAGCCTCTCATCCGAGTGGCGTCCGACCCACTCGGCCAGAAGGAGATCCCCTCTTCTTCACCGAGTCGCTCCTCATACTTAGCCAAATTCAAGCTAAGTACCTCATTGGCACCCCCTCGGTCAGCATGGGGCTCATTAGCCCCTCATCCGAGTGGCACCCGACCCTCTCGGCCAATAGGAGACCCCCTCTCCTTTGACGAGTCGTTCTTATACTTAGCCAAATTCAAGCTAAGCCTTTCATTGACACCCACTCGGACAGCATGGGGCTCGTTAGCCCCTCATCCGAGTGGCGTCCGACTCGCTCAGCACAAGGAGCCGCTCGGCACAAGGAAGCCCAAAAGGACAAGGAGCCAGTCGGCTCAAGGACCTACTCGGTTTGGGCACCCTCTCGGCCCCTTGGCCATGGGACCCCGGTTGGCCATCCTCGTGTACCCGGTCAGCCAGCATCAACGCACCGGCTCAACCCGGTCGTCCATCCTCGAGCAGCAACTCGGCCAACCTCAAAGGCCCGCGGTCGGCCAGCCTCAAGGCACCTGGTCGGCCTTTCGACCAAGGCACCTGGTCGGCCCTCTCGACCAAGGTACCTGGTCGGACTCAGCCAGCACAGCTCGAGAGAGCCGCTCGGCCAGTCGGCCAATGCCCCCGCTCGGCCAGTCGGCCAATGCCCCCGCTCGGCCAGCTCGGCCAGCCTCGAGGGCACCAGCTCGGCCAGCCTCGAGGGTACCTGCTCGGCCAGTCTTAGAGTACTTGCTCGGCACAGCATGGCTCGGCACAACATGGCTCGGCACAAGATGGCTCGGCACAGTTAGAGACTCACTCGTGCTTGGTTAATCCTAGCGCCGGAAGATTTTCTCCACCACGATCCGGCGTGAAAATTCGTGGGTCCCGCTCAACATCGGCAAAAATGCAATCACCTTATTCCGCCAATCAACCGCACTAAAAATGGCGATTTTCACTCCGATTACTTGGCGTGGGGCTAATTGTTTGGGCCCATTTCTTAGACCAGCCCACCTATGGCGAAGTTACTAAAATACCCCTACCTCTAGGGAAGGCAATCCTCCACCAGCTGGAGCTGACTAAAATTCCCTCATTTATTGGAGGTCACATCCTCTATAAATAGCGGTTGTCTCACCAATCAAAGGGTAAGCAATTCTAAGCTGCAAAACCCAGAGCATCTCTCTCTACATTGATCATTTTCTCTCTCTACCTCAATCATTTACTGACTTGAGCGTCGGAGGGGCGATCCCGGGACCACCCCCGGGGTAGGCTAACCTTGTTTTGCAGGTTTTCGGCGTACGGATAACGGAGCTCAGACGTACCTTCTTGGGGCCCACATCATACCTCACAACATATTACAATCCTTATTTTCTTGACAGAAACATTGTGTAAGACTTTAAATTGATCTTCAAAAAGACGAAGATTGCGCCATATTCCTAGAATATGCAAATTCATTGAACACTAGCTACTACCTTCTACTTTAAATTTAGAGATAAGAATCGGGGTTGAGGTGGAGGAGGTCTCACCTTCCTCATATTTCCCAGGAGTTCGAGACTCACCAGTCCCCCTAGCTCTCTCTCTTGTGGAATGATATCCTCGATAGTTGGTCTTGTAAGAGACCGTCTACTTTTAATTGAAAATTAGGCAACGGTTTAAGTCATTATTAAAAAAAAGAATAGACCATCTTCCTGAATTTAGTGACCAGTTTAATCCATTCAGCCATCACATTTTTTTAATCCATTTAGTAAGACTACTGGGTTATTTTTTTAATTTGTCTGTTATATTTCTAAATTTAAAGGGGGATAAATGAAGGAGAAGAGAAGGATGACTAGGTTGGTGCGAGAAGTCTAAGGATAATGTTAGGTTAGAGTTAGATGGAATGAGCTATTAGGAGAATATAGGCTTGAATTTCTCTAATTTTATGTTAAAATTAGACCGCCTACTCTAATAATTTTTGCACCTCCTAAAGCTTGAGATATGATCGTAAGGTGGGGCCCACCTAATATATCCACACACAAAATTCCACTTCAAAATTTATTAATATATGGAAAAAGTGCTACTTCTAATTCTTACAAACTAAATTAAATGTCATTTAATTTATAATTTGAATTCGAAAATTTTGTATCTATTTGCATATACACATACTTTACTAATTTTATTCGAATATATTTAAGATATTTAATCCGTTGTATCATCAACAAAGTCTGGTATGTTTGGTAGTACCACTCAACTTACATGCCCTATGTCAAAGATTTAAAATGTTGGGGTATGGGCATTTTGAGGGTGGAATTGATCAATTACCCTCCCAATCCTCAAAGTAGAATACTCTTGAAGTAGGGCCTAGCCTAAATTCAACTTCATTACCAAAAAAAATTGTTGTATTTCCTTTGTTCTATATTAGTTACAACACTTCCTTTTCTATGAAGTTTTAAATTAATAATTACAACATTACTTTATTCGATTTTGAGTTCTCTTTATCTGATCTCTCTTTATTATCCGGCTTCCTCCTTTAGGTTCTTTCTATCTCTCTCCTCGTCACATGTATTTCTCAAAACTTGTACCTCCAATCCCCCTTATTGTCAACTAATAAGGAACAAATGGAATATTAAACATTGTTGTGGTTAGATTATATGATATATATATCATAGGACTTACTTTGAATTTGTTGTGATAATATATATTAACGTATTAATATCCATCTTAGGCTTTTCAATGAGTTGTACTAAATAAAACATGTTAGATATTATTTCCTGAGTCCCATATTAGTTTACACACTTTAACTTGACATGTTTGTCAATGTATAACTTTGACTACTAATATTAATTTTGTCTAATAGGTGAAAAAAGCTAAAAAATGTAGATGAATTAAAAGAGCAATTCAGAAAAGCATGTAGACAAAGTTTTATATGAATATTGCAAAAAAGAAATCAAAGTGTATAAGCTAATATAGGACAGAATAAGGATAGAGTATAATGTATTAATCAACATCAATATGAGTACGTAGTGCTATCTCACTCCTCGCTTTTGTTGTGGCTTGGCTTTATAGTTTCGAGAAAAGCAAGATATATAATCAATATTTTGATGACCTCACTAGTCACCTACACAGATAGATTTATTAACTCTTTTCTAGGCCAATATTATTTTTATTAGAAAAAAGATTTTGATATATATACAGTCCTTTATACATTTCCTTAAAAAGGAATATGCTTAGGAATTTATGAATAAAGTCACTCATCAATCACTGTGATTAATGTTTAATTATCAGTTAATATTTACATATTAAACTTCTTATATGCATGTAGTCTAAAGACTGCATGTATCATTATTCTAAAATAAAAAAAAGATTATTCAATTTATGGAATAGCTAGTACTCCCTCCGGTCTTTATTAGTTTACCCGTATTCCTTTTTGGGATTTCCCTTATTAGTTTACCCATTTCTTTTGTTTCTATTTTTGGAATGAGACCACTAACTTTCCATCACACATACATTCAACTTTAATATAAAATAATAGTTTATCTTTCTTTCTATGTCCCACAATATTATTTCTCCTAAAACTCTGTGCAAAAGAAACGGGTAAACTAATAAAGACCGGATGGACTATTTGATTAAACATATGATGTTATGCATATGCATGCAATATAATAGTAGTATATTACAATATATATACCTAGGATAAGGACATGACGAGGACCAAGTAAAAGTGCGATTATATCAAATTATCATGATCATATATAATTAATATCCAATATCCAATAGTAGTTGGTTAACATGCATGTCGTGTACCTGAAAATTGTTGCCATGATGAAGGTAATTGCTGGAAGAATGTTTACGCTAGCAGAAGTAATTGACGCTGATGTATTTTGCAATCCCACGTAGTATAGATTCTGATCCAGCACAGGCCTAATAGATTCATATAATATTATATTGAGTATCGGAATGTAATAAATTTTTAAAAATTCAAGCTTTTTAATTTGTATCTTGATCTAATTAAGGTCTAAAGACGTGATTAAAAGTTTAAAATGGACAAACTTCTGATAAAGTTATACATTTTTTTTGTTAGATCTGTTATAGTAATGTTTATTTATTTGATCATGATATTGAAGATTACCTATATTTCCAATCCTTATCAGAGTAACGTTGTTCGGTGGTCTAAAAAAAACGGTCCCTATATCATGCTAGACTTTCTTGTAATGCATATGCATGTTCTTTATCAAATACAGTAATAAAACTGCATGTCTGCATATGCATATCATTTTAGATATTTTTACTTAGGAGTTTTTTTTTTTTTTTTGATAATTGGATTTAGCATTAGAGGTAAAGAGCCAAAAAAAATCACCAAAGAGCTGGAAAAAAAGGAGTTACTTAGGAGTAGTAATATTCTGACGCTGCTATCACTTAGCTAAAAGCTTTTTTTTCATTAATAAAACGAAACTCTAGTAGTGGATACTAGGCTAAGAAAATGTTGAACACGTATATTTTCCAAAGATTAATAAAAATATACCTAGTTAAAATTGTAAGCTCGCTTGATGCTCTATTTAATTGTTGTACTTGGAAATAATTGTATACACTTGGAACTCAAATAAATTAATCAAGGTAGTGATTAGTGGAGTGTGACTGTGTGAGAGGCTTACTCAAGAAAAGCGAGCACCATTATCTTGAGAAAGATAGAGAGGGTCATCTTTGACCTAGTTTTCCTATAGAAAAAAAACATGAAAAATTGTGTCATCAAAGAAAATTTTGAACATTTAACTACATACACATAAAAAGAAAAACTTCTGTACTTTTGTAGACACCTTTCAAAAATAAGCGCAAAAGGGGCAATGGCAAGGGTGGCAAAAACATGACGATAGACAGAGAGGATGTAATGATTCATCCCTTTTTTCAAGCAAACTGCCGTTATTATATGCATTCCAGAATACCCAAATTGAAGTGCAATTATAGCCAAATATGCCTTTGCCGTTACTAGGCTTTTGGAAATAGACTTGATTCCCATAATTTTGAAATTGTACTACCTATAATCTCTCTCTTATCTTTTTTATTCTTATCTTTTTTCAAGCCCTAACTAGCAAGCTAACAAGCTAATCACTCTCTCTATATCTCTCTTATTGATAGTAAAGAGGCTACAAACAATTGTAGGGGATGAAGAGCACCAAATGAAGAAATGGGCCTTATACACGAGAAAAGTAGACAGGGTGTGAGGTGGCTCCCCACTACACGTATGCATGTCCATAGGCCCTAATTGATCAATCCATTACCCATGCACCTTCAAGATATTTTAGAATATTGATATACTATAATTAAAACCATTTTGACTTTTATGTTTGTCAATCCATAACGTTGATTATTAATATTCTTTGTATACAATTGAATTTTTGAAAACTTAAATTCACACGAGTCCAACAACATATTACTATATGATAACGCTTATTTTCTACTCCCTCCGTCCCATATTATAATGCTTGATTCTGTTTTTTCACGGGTATTAAGGTAAATAGAATCTAAGAAAAATGTAAAAAGTATTTGTGTATTGAAAATAAATATTATGGGGAAAAAACTGATTTTAGGAGAGAGAATGATAATAAGTGGTGAAAGAGCATTAAATACATGACTAATTCAACCCTTGGGTTGAATAAACAAAGCAAAATACTATTTTCAAGAAGCAAATAAATAATGGTGGCACAATTTTTGTAGGAAAATCATGAAAAGGTGTGAAATAAAAATAGAAACAAGAGTTATATTTTGGGACACTTTAAAAGGAAAGAAGCACTATAATATGAGACGGAGGGAGTATGTATTAATTAAGAAAATCCAGTTAAAGTTAAGATATAAATAGTGTAAAACTCAAAACATTATAATGGTAGAAAAATGAAGAAAAAAAATTTTAGATACCCTTATCCATATTACTTTGCATATCGAAATCCTATAATCTTTCCACTTACTTAAGCACTTACTCTTTTAGTATTCATATATCCCAAAGTTGTAATGGGCATTCGTTGAGTTTATCAGTTTAATAAACCATGTACCCTGCAAATTAAACCGTCCACCTGTTCTAGAACTAGAATTACTGTATGTTCTTTTATTATATAGTTCTTTTCTACCATTACCACCTATCTTTTGAGCATAAATCAAGACAAAAAAAAATATGAACTTGTCTTCCTCCCAGTATATTCTTATTTCTTAGGTGCTTCTGGAATAGGTAGATGTGTTCCTAAGTACAATTTTTTTACATGTTTGTCATATATTTTGTTTAATTTAGCAAAATGTAAAATGTGCAAAAAGTATGAGAATTGGAGCACCTAGTTCTAGGTTCTCGCGGGAGCACTATAGAAACTTTGCTCATACGAAAGAAACAAACTCAATATAAAAACATAAAACTATTCAACAAGAAAATATAAGTGCAATTTAAAATCGTTCTGTTCTTTTAATTTTAAAAGTATGCTCTTTAGATTTAGTTCATACAATAAGAACATATGAAATGGGGTGCGTCTTGAGTATAACATGTTACACCATAACTTATTATGTAACAACATTTCACATGTGTGAACTAATATTAGCTAGTGTATAATGTCATTATAAAACTATTTCATGTCATTATTGGCGTATTTCATATCGTTTTTGAGTTGTCTCATGTCTTTTTTTTTTAATTTGTTTCATGTCATTTATAAATCTCTTTCATATCATTATTACTAAATTCTATGTCATTTTTTAGTAAACTTGTATCATTTTGGAGTTATTTCATGTCATTTTCCCTAATTCATTATCATTTGTATCTCTTTATATACCTTATCATTATTACACAATATTACTTACTTTTGTGTCATTTTTAAGCAAACTTGTATCATTTTCCCTTATTTCTTAACACTTTGGATACATTATCATTATTACACAAACTGATATCATTATTAGTCACTTTTGTGTTGTTTTTCAACAAACTTGTATCATTTTTGCTTGTTTCATTATTTTTTTCAACACTTTGTATACCTTATCAATATTACACAAACTGATATCATTATGACTCACTTTTGTGTCATTTTTCAGCAAACTTGTATCGTTTCTTCTATCATTATTATTTTTCAACTTTTTATATACCTTATCATTATTACCCAAAATGATATCTTTTATATCATTTTTCACTAAATCTATATCATTTTTCAACAGAACCTATCTATTTTTTATCAAAACCACGCAACTTTCCACTCAACAAAAAAACAACTAGAAACTCACGGGAGCCTAGTTTGAAATTTATCTCTCCTTCTCCTTCACTCGCCACCCCTTTTTACTCTCTCTCTTTCCCGGCCCCCTAGTTTCTCTTTCCTCCATGACTCCATCCCAGGTGACCAAGACTCACCACCTCACCGGACTATGAAGCACCGCCACTCACCATCCCTAGTCTCACCACCTCCATTAGTGATGTTTTGAGATGCAATCAACGTCGATAATCTAAAAACAACTTCCGTTTCGTAGAATTCATGCAAGCAATTGAAAATTTCGGTGCTGCAGGAATTTCTCAGGTAGATGCGATGACCGTCTACAAAATGTGCTCGCAAAATTACCGGCCAAATCCTTCGCATTAGTTGCAAGCTTACTCGCATTCTCTCTTCTCTAAAAATCCTTCGCATCGATTCATGGGTCAAATCCTTCGCATCGATTAGGCCAAATCCTTCAAACCGCCTACAAAATTACTCGCATTCACTCTCATCCTAATTTCATCTCCGCTTTCTCTTAGAACATATCATCATTCACCAAATCGAATTCTAATTTACATCTGAAAGAATATCTTACCGTCGCTAAAGCATTTCTTGCGAAACAAAATTGGAAGATGATTCCAAAGAATTCTAGGGTTTTGCGGCGATTGCAGAGTTGAAATTGAGTGTTATTGAGAAATAGTGAGAAATAGCATGTGATCGGAGCGAAGACGGTGATTTAAAGCTGTAATTAAACCACCAGATCGTCCGAGAAAACAAAAGAAGGAACAGAATGTTGAGAAGAGAGAGGGGGGAGAACATCGCACACGTGAGAAGCATTTGTTACACCCAAGATGAAAATGAATATGAAGCTATTTAATAAGAATATTGTATAATTCAAAATTGGTTTATTCTTCTAAATTAAAACGTAATTTCTTTTAATTTAGTACATTAAAAAAAACTCAATATGAAAATAACATGAAATTGTTATAACAAAAAAATCAAAGTCACAAGCGGAATCCTTTTTAAAATTTCAAATTAAAAAATATGCTCTTTTAATTTTAATTGTATGTTTTTTAATTATATGTTTTTTTTCATTACGACTTATATTCTTTATGAATGGAGATAAAAATATATATTTTTTTTAATATTGGACGATGTGTTCTTTCTACATAGAAAAATTGATCAATGAAAAAAAGTTTATGTTCTTTTTAGATGCACAATTAATCAGGTGCATAAACCAAGCTTTGATAGATCGATTAGACAAAGAGTAGCATAAATTAATTACTTACATCCAAAACTGCAGGGAACACAAATTGCGCCAATAACCTAATGCTGAGTAGAAGTAGCAGCAGCCGCAGTAGCAATGTTAGCCAGATGGTGGCCAACTCCATGTTTTTCGATTTCTCCAGCCTAAACATCATCCATCACCCTATTCACAATTATTTTATTTTCAAATCAATTAAAGTTACAAAGCAAACAATAATTTAAAGCAAAAGGCAAGCATCTATGACAAGGATTCAAGTAACTTCGTCCTTATCATTTTTCTTATGGCACAACAACCTATTTTCCCACTAAAAGTAAAATTAATTATTGGACTCATTTCACAAAAACAACAACATTTTAATCATGATTGAAAAAGAATTAAAGAGGCTTTCGATCAGTGTTATTGATTTTTTATTTTCTTGTTTTCTTTTATTCATTGCACAAACGGCTGAAAGAGATTTATGTTTCCCAATAAAATTTGTTGGTGCCAAAGATCGTTGATAGGGTATAAAACTATTCATGTGGCTCTAGCCATAAGTTTATCTTTTGGTTGAGCTGGTTCTCGAACGTGGTATCGGAGCTCGCGTGACAAGAAGGTCACGGGTTTCGTATGGTATAAGTCACCTTTTGTATAGTCAGTTTTTTATATAGTCAGCTTTTGTATAACTTGCTAATAAACAAATCTAAGGAACAAAAATTAAAGCAATGACAAAGGCAAATTTAATGTGGAAACCTCTCCCTTAACAAGTAGAAGAAGAACCACCAGCCGTTTCACTAATCCTTCAACGAATATTACCAAAACCCCAATCCTGTGAATTACAAGATCTCTCATGAACTATAATCTCTCCACGTATTTGATGACATACAAAATAAATAATCTTAATCCACCTTTATATAGAAGATGAAATCCTACTCCTAGTAGAATTAGCATCTAATAAGAGCTCATCCGACTAGACTTAGGAAACTAATTATTTATGATCCTAATATAATTTGCAATCTATTAGGAAATAAATAATCTCTATAGTATTCTAATATAAGAAGACTAGAAAAATAAGACGAAAAAAACTGAAACCCTGTGTCAGACATAAACTTTTCAATTCGTGTATAATTTTTCCTCGTACGCTCTTAAAACCCAAAATGTATCCATGGGTCTTGCTAACCGTGTTGAACTATTGAACTTGCATAACTAACACTAAGGAGATATCTTATCATGTAGTATACGTTAGATTTCAATAGTTCTATAATTAAGTGGGTTTGAAACTTTCATTTGAAATGGAAATGTGAGATTAATTAGGGTGCGTTCTCTTCACCTTAATAAATTTAGTTTCAGGTCCAATTAGTTCAGTTCAGTTCAGTTCAGATAAGTTTCAATCAGGTCCAATCAGGGCAATAAGTTCCAATCAGGTCCAATAAGGCTCAATAAGTTCCTTCCAATCAAGTGCAATAAGTTCCAATCAGGTCCAATCAGGTCAAATCAGGTCCAATAAGTTCCAATAAGGTCCAAATAGTCAATGATCAATAAACTTTAATTAAACTACCACTATGATTATTATATAGTATTATATTTGTAATATTGTCTATTAATTTATTATTCATATCACTATTACCTGATTATGTTATTATTAAAAATTTTAATTAAAGTACCCCTATGATTATATAGTATTATATTTATATTATTATCTATTATGTTATTATTCATATTACTATTAGTTGATTATGTTATTATTAAAAATTATTATAATCATGGTCAAATAAGTTTAACAATAATAATCATCATAATTATAATATTTTGCTATTCGTATTTAAATAACTAGAGATAACATGTTTTCGTTACTAATAACAATGAAAGATATAAATGTTATTAATTGATTTCCTACTAGTGCTTTATGAAATCAAAGCAAGACTATTAGATATATTAGTGGTGAAAGTTGTGTATAGCCAAGCATATAAATAGTATTTTTTTTTTGTTAAAATGTTAATCATAAGAGATAATTAATAATTACTATCTTTTTGAAGGATATATTTTAATAATTATTATGTCATAATAAATTTTGAGGGATAGTATTAATGTTAGGGGTAATATTTATATTATTACTCATCAAATTTTTTGTTAAATAAGGTCAAATAAGTTCCAATAAGGTCAAATAAGTTCCAATCAGGTCCAATCAGGTCTAATAAGTTTCAATCAGATCAATAAGTTTCAATCAGGTCTAATAAGTTCCGATCAGGTTCAATCACGTCTTTAAAATAGTCATCATCAATTTTGTAAGCTCTTGGAGGAATGCATTGTAGATCATATAACATCATATTCTAAAAATCAAAATATGGACGAAAACCATCTATTGTTGTCTTAACGTCTTCAACATAAGCGCAAACCTCATTGCTTCTATTGATATGAAATGTGAACATATTGGACACATCGTGAAAATAAAGAAGCCCTCCACGAAATAGTGTTAAAACCATAGATTCAACATCTAGGAAATTCGAATATTCAAGTTTAGGGGGCCATTTTTTGTTTGGATTATGTGCTTGTATTAGGTTTTATGGAGGGCATGGTATTGCTTTAGAGGTAGGGGAAGAAATTGACATTACTGTGCAACTTGAAAATACGAAAATGAGTAGTGATGATGCATGACAAATCTTAACTATTTATACTAAAAAATGCTTTATAAAATATATACTTATTTTCGGATATTTATGTTAATTGTCTAATTGATTGGCCGAATTATGGTTGATTGCCAATTAACATAAATCATGCATGATTGATATATTAATTTCATTACCATATCTGAATGACTATAAAAATCCGAAATTTAGACAATATGGGAGTGAATTTTTATTCGGCCAATTTTAAAGGGGATTGGAGATCATGATATAACTTGCCATATTTATTCCATAATTTACGCAAATCATCCATAATTTACGCAAATCATTTCCGAAAACTTTAAAAATTCGGATGCACCAAATCACAAATACACGTGGACACCCTATGTGATAGCTTTGATTTGGTTGTGCTCTACATTTGCTTGGTTAATATGAGCTTGCCACGTAGGATTTAGGATTTTGCTTTAGATAATAATATAGATACCTTTACTCTCTTTCTCTACTCATACATAGAGATTTTTAAGAAAAATAAAATATACAAATTGTTTTTTTGTCACAAAATTTAATAAATAAAACATTATCAACTTCTAATTCCACATATTTATATTTTAAAAAGAATATCATAAAATTGAAGAATAAAACTCCAATACTAGACTAGTCAAGGAAATTACTTTTAAAGATAGTTAGCTTTATTGTTGGTTAAACAATTTTTCTGCTAAATTGTGATTAAAAATGTGGTTTCTCCCTGAAATCTCCATTCATCACCCTACATTGGACGAAAATACCCTTAACTCTCATAATCCTCATACTCACCGATCTCCTAACTCTTCTCTCTCTCCACTCTCTCTTCCTCTTCAAAGTCGTCCAACATCTTGCTTGTCGGAAAATTTTGAGTCCCAAAATTAGAAAGGACGAGACATAGACGCTAGCGATTTAGAGTAACCAGCATTTTTTTCCGTAAAACAACCATATGCAGTAACCATGAATCCGACGTATGTTGAATACGTCTAGACCATGGTCCAGATGTATTTAGCATAGGCAGGGCTACAAGGGGGTCTGGCGCGGCCCAGCCCCTGTGAGCCAAACTTGCGGCCCATATATTCTTAAATTGCCCTTGCAGATTTTTTAAGATATATGTTTGTCGATCTAGTTGTTATATCATATAAATGCTCTTGCTAGAGTGGTAAAGTGATACAGATGAAAGATATATAATAGGATCGAAATGTGTTGGCCTTTCTTTCGAGTCTTAGATTTTCAAAAGTTTACCCATGTGGCTTCTCTCAAAATTTGTAACAGTTTTTCTACAGTTGTAATCACCCATACTTTTTATTTGTTTCGCCTCTTATCTCTTTTTAATTTTTTCCCCTTAACTAGGTTTTGGACCCGTGCATAATGCACGGGAACTATTAAGTTTAATAAGAATGTTTATATATCAGCTACATTGAAAACATATAAACGATTCTTTACGTCTACTCGATCAAATTCTTTTTTGTATGGTAAAAAGGCGCCTTTATATTAATTATAAAGTTATTTAGCAGATATATAACTCATATGTTTTTGAAGATTTCTTTATATGCTACATTAATCGTAGTATTAGACATCTCATGTTCTTCCTCATAAATTAGTACTATTAGACATTTTTTACTCGTGACTCTAGAAATGGCTACGTAAAATTGGTCATGGCCAGAACCGGGTCTCGGGAAACCCACCATACGATTAAGATTGTCCTTGATTTTTAATACTGCCAAAGGAAACTACTTTTTTTGAAACATCATAGGAAACTTTGTTTCATCTGACGAAATATCATATGGGGTATAAATACCTTATTCCCGGTTCCCACCTAAAATGACCACAACTTGGATAATTCAGTTTTTTACATGCTTGATTACCAACCTAGTATTGTTACATAAACCAGATGTTGGCCGGGTCAATATTCCTCAGTAGCATCACTGGTGTACCAACCTTCAGTCTTATACAGTGATTCAATAGACCGGAACATTTAATGGTATTTAGGAATTGCATTTTTCCTTAGAAATTGCATTTTTAAACTTAAATATATTCTAGTAATTCCCCGGGTAATTCGGAAAATACATGATCATTCACCATCTCCACTATCTTATGAGTCGAAGCAAGAATCCATCATTTCAAAAATACTTAGGTTCTTCTAAATGATCCTTTAGGTGGCCGAATATATGTTTTCCACTATAGTTGATATAAGCTCATTTCCACCGTTTTGATTAGCTGATATAAGATCGTTCCTCTAATTAGTCAGTACACCATTTTTTATTTTCATGTTATATTGTAAACCCTTAAAAGGTTATCGTTGTGTATGAATTTCAATCTTTCTTTATTATTTAGTGTTATGCTCCCATTTGTATCTTCATTTACTATAAAAGTTTGATATATTTATACTGTTGAAATGCATAATGGATCAAAGTGATTAAAAAATTGATGAATATAATTTTTCCCTTGTTGGTTTTTGTTCCTCGTAATTTCTTTTATGGGTGTGACATTTTCGTACTTCCCACTATACTTTTCGCCACCCAAAAATTACACTAAATGACTCCAGTGGCCCACCGTTAACCCTTACTCCTTTATTTCTTCACAAAAGCAATCCGGAAGAACAGAAAAATATGAAAGTAGAATTTTAAGATATATCAAGCCAACACCAATTTTGATATTAATTAAACTAATTTAGAACATATAAATACGTAATAGCGTATTATATATGTGTGTTTTGTAGGTTCTCCATATGATTTACATTTTATGGTTATCCTTTTATATAAGAAAAAGTAAAAACAAAAGTACATAGACAAAATAACAACTTTACCAATTTAATAACTTTATCCAATCCTTTCAAAATAGTTTTACTCTCTTTCTCTGTGAACATCCCAAAAAACATATTCGTTTTTTCAATTCATCTTTCTCTCTAGAAAACCAAAAAGTGAGAAAACAACCAAACTTAGTGTTCATTTATTGGGAATAAAACCAACTAATTTTGAATACTTACAATCCCTCTTTTGACATATAATGCTAGACAATTAGCTAATTTAATTTGTTGATAAAACTATGTCGAACAGTATCCCTCTTTCTAGCTAGTCTAATACCCATGCGATGTATGGTTACAAATAGTTTTATTACTTTGTAGAAAATTATAAGATAAACAATTAACTTCTTTCCAATAACAAATTAATCATTATATCGTATTTATCCTCTACGACTTAATATCGGCGACATATTATTTATGATAATGCTCCTAATCTAGCCTTTTCTCTCTTAAAAACACCCAAATTACCCTCATTCGATCTTAGATGGGATGAATACAAAGGAAGTCTTTTTTCATTTTTACGATGCATACCCTTTCCTCATTAACTATGTCATGTCACTTCCTTTGCTTTAGCAGCTTTAGAGTTTAATGTAAATTTAATTATAATGTCAAACCCATAGTATTGAAACTTCATTTCAATTCAAAACATGAGTTTTTCTTTATAAATTTCATTAGCATTCAATACTACCTTCCCAAATGGTAATATAATAATGCATTACCATTACCACCATTGATGACCACTAACCAAAAGGGCCTTTAATGTATTCCAAAACTGTGACTCTTCTCCCATTAAGAATCCTTCTCAATTTGGCATGCACTCTGACTGATTACTAACTTAACTACAGTGAAGAAGAAGAACATAATTTAAACCATAATTTTTTTTACCACTGCATATGTATTCTCTTCATCCCGATGGATATAAATAATAATTTGATTTTTTAACGATGGCCAAATCACTATGGTCAAATCACAATGGTCAAAATTATATTTGTAAATTTTAGAATACTAATTAATATACTTGGAACTCTATGGAAAAAAGGAACACAAAATGAAATGAACCACAAATGAAGAAAAATAATAACGTCACACTTATTATTAGCATAGTAAATTGTAGTTGTTGCATTGACAACTGCACTATTACATGTTTTTTAGTCACATGAATATTGCCCCCTAAAAAGATAATTAAGAACAAAAATATTTGAACCATGAACAAAACTATCCAACACCATCAAATTCATAGTTTTTTCATCATATCCTGTATTTTATCTCGAGTTTTCTTGACTTCCACTACAAATTTGCACTGGCAAAATTTGTTTTTATTTTTTCGTTCTTAAGTCTGCAAGGAAAGCCTTGTTATATGATGTGGAAGAGAGACATGATCAGTAACATGACTTCAATTATTGGTTGTTTTGGAAAATTGCAAGGAAATGAAAATAAGAGGGAGAAACTCAAAAATAAAAAGAACTGTCTTTTGTTTTTTTAATTAGATAGTCGAAAATACACAAAAACATATCTATTAAAAATGATATATATTCCTTTCGTATTTTTTACTTCTACATTCTTCATAAATGAAAGTCTCTTTTTACTTGCTATAATTCTTTATTTGATAACAATGATCTACAAAAAAATACCAATATTTTACTCTCTTCTTTGTCATTTTCCTACCTATAATTCTCAAATATTTTTTTCTATTTTCCCATAAAATTATAGTCCTCAATACCGCCGCAAAGCCTAAATACTTGTTCACGAATAATATATCGTAAATAAATCAAAAGCTACCATTTTCTTTAATTTTATTTTTTCATTTTAATTTTCTAAATTATTAATGAGCTTATGTTAATTAGCGAGGAGTTAACAATTGCGACTCAATTTTGAACGACTTAATTGAAAATTTTTATATGGGTATAATTTAAATCCTAATATTAGTGTTACTAATATCTAACTTATCTGAACTTAACTGTACAACTTAACTGAACATATTAATCATTATCAGACTTTAAATAAACTTATTAGAACTTATCTGAATATATTAGACATTTGTAATCTTTTAAATCAAATCCAGTGACACGTGGCAAGTGAATGAGAGGCTTGGAAAAACCGAGAAGCAACTAGTTTTCTTGCTTTAATATTATATATGATGATTGATACACACACCTGACTAAAAACATATACTTCATGCGTTAGTGTTGCATTTATCACTTTAGGCCATTTTCAAATATAAGTCTTTGTTATTACTTTATTTGTCATTGAATTCTCTCTATCTCTCTGTTCATCATGAGCTCCTTTATTTTCTTTATCAGTATCTCTGTCCTATATGTTGTTAAAACTTATGCAAAACAAATAGTTGAGAATATTTTTAAAATAATTAATTATACGATAAGACATGTAATGATTTCACTGACAATAATATATAAAGAATGATGTTAATTATATAAGGAATAATATCTCTCTCCTAAACTTTGAAATTTATTGTTTCTCATTTATCATTTTGGCATAGAAGATGAAAACATATAAGAAATTATGGTAATTATAAGATATATATATATATATATATTATTGTCAATTAAATATAAATAAATCTTAAGATTGAAATAATTAACTGCATTGATTAAGATATCTGTATGGAAAATTCACATCTTTAAACATTATCAATCCTTCTTCAATTCATGATTATTTTTAACAAAGATAAAAAGTACAATTTTTGAAAATATTAGGTCATTGATACTTTTAATTAAAATAACATTTTTATCCAAGGTGTATATTCTCAATATACTTACTACCAAAAACATCAACATTGTGTCAAAAAAAATTCAACATTGATTATTTTCTTATAGTTAGAAGGGCAAAATTTACGGCAAAAATCAAGGCTTCAATGTTAATTTAAATTAAAGATTGAGCAAGTTTTTGATTAATTTCTCTTTTTCCTTACTAATCCAATGAGTATAAAATATTAAAATAATACAATATTGTATTTTTTTTGGAATTCAATAAATTGGTTCATGTTGTCAATTACTGATTAGAAAAGTAAACCAAAAATTTTGCCTAAATGTTGTGTCTATGATTTTTACCAATTAACATTTAAAAAAAGAAAGAATTGTGTTTGACATATTTGCGTGGTAACTAAACTATAAGCAATAAAAGAAGGTCTGAATGTTTGAACTTCCCAATATTTAATTGTAAGTATTGACAAACAAAGATTATATACTTACCTGTTAATACAATATTTATGTAACGAATTGATAGAAGAAACTGAGACATGAACAATAATTTTTTCTACAATGCATAATGCATAGAGAACATTACCATATTGATTAGAAAGCAACACATAATAATTTTTTGAAAGAAAAAAGAACAACAAACAATTGGTTCCCATTCCCTAACCCACATATTTCACTTCATCTTTCTCTCCCTCTCCTCATCCTCCACCTCCTCGGCTCCCTCCTCCTCTTCCTCCGGCCGCGCCTTCTTCGTCGAAAAGTCAGAAATTGAATATGCTGTTAATCAACTGAAGCAGTTCGTAGATCTCTGCAAACAATTGATTCCCATTCCCTAACCGTCCAACTTCAGAAATTACTTTCAATTCTTGTCTTTCAGTGCTTCAATTGAAATGGGTTGCTTTCAATTTATCAAGAAATGGTCGAATTTCATTGATTTTGGGTTTTGATTTTCTATTTTCTGGGTCTTTGCAGAGTCACATTTGATAATTGATCAAGAACACCAATTTTTGTAGGCGACCAGTCGACCATATATTAGCTTTGATTTCTTTCATTTAAAATTAATTGTCCTTTGCAAGTCTTAATATGCCAATTTCAAACCGAGAATCAAGATTAGACGTGATATTGTTTCCTTTTTTATTAATATTGAGTATGCTTAAATTCATTTTTGGAAGTAATTGATTTGTATAATCGATTTTTGAAATTGTATGGGCTTGAATGACTGGACTGTGATATCAGCTGACACATGGCATGCATGGAGTTGTTGTGTAGACCTTGCGTGAAATGAGAAGGCACGAATGATAAGGGCCTGCCACGTAGGCTGAATTTTTCTTCCTTTAATATTATATATGATTCTTTACTCCTTCCCTTATTTATTTTTCATCTTCTTTGCCTCCCTGATTCACTCCCTTCTTTCTTTTCATTTTTGTTTCTAAAGTCTAAATTGTCAATTCTTCAAAGGATCAAATTTTAAATCCTATAAATTTAACATAGACTCTACCTTAACTCTCTACATGTATACTTTCTGGAGTTCCCCCTATTTCTTAAAATTCAATTACCTAATATCAATATATCATAAATTACTCGCTTGTTTTTTGTTAAATATATTAGCTCCTTTTTGTCATGCAAATTATTTTTTCTATTTTTATAATTGTTGAAAGGTTTTGATGATGTTAATTGTCAATGACTTAACGTAATTTTTATATTTTTCTAGTAATATGTTGTAAAGTGAAGGTTAAATCATGATTTTCTTAGCGATATTTTTGTATGTCAATTGAAATGTTGTATGCAAAAAGATTCGTTTTAGACTCTTTGGTTGATGATTTCACTAGTTTGAAGCTACGTAAGGTATAGCCGGTAAAATAGACTCGTACCCGTGACCCGTCCCGAAAAACCAACCCGGAATTAATGACCCGAAATGGAACCGAACCCGAAAGTAAATAGCCCGAATATAACCCAAATCCACCCGACCCGGAAGTGACCCGATAATGATGACCCGACCCGAACCGACCCGAAAAGTTGTTACATTAGTTATTTTTTAAATAAATTTAAGGAAAAAAAATTGTCATGAAATACTATATATGACTTAGCCACCTCCCATTTATTATTTCACTTAGTTTTATTAGTCTTATATGTGTTTTTTTATTTGCTAGATTAAAAACCCGATTTAACCCGACCTAATTAACCCGATCCGACCTAACTCGACTCGATGTGACCCGGAATTTAATGGACCCGAGATTGACCTGTACCCGAACGAACCCGACCCAACCCGAACGTAACACGAACACAAAGTTGACCCGATTATGACCCGACCCGTAATGATCCAACCCGTATGACCCGTTTGCCACCTCTGACGTAGGGTGTATCAATAGATTTTATTTGATTTTGAGAGTACTTAAAGTACGTTAACTTTTGAAGTAATTTCGATTATTTATAAATTTTCTTTAAATATTATTGACCACTTTAATTTTTGATTTCTAGGTCTCGTTCATTTCACCTGCTTTTTATTTAAGTGAACTTATTTTTACTAAATAAAATTTATTGTTAATGAACTAAACTTATTTTTGCTGAACTAAAACAGAGTCGTAAATATTAATGCTTGAACTCACTATCTCATATTAAATAAAGTAAATCATTTACCACCACTCCATACCAGAACTAGTAAACTACCATTAACAAAGTACAATTACAAAGAAAGGGAAAAGTCATGCTCGTCAATTTTTGACCTTTATTGTCCAACTTGTTTTAGTCCAATCTCTTATTATAAGACACTCATACTTCAACTCCGCTTGTAACATTATTTTTTTAATTATTTTTTAATCTTTCCTATATAAAATTTATTTAAAATATCATTAGATTTAATTTTTTTAAAAAAGCAATATATATTATAATGACCCGAGGTATTGCTCAGGCTAACAAACTATTTAAACTTGAGTTTGTCTTGTAAGAGACCGCCTACTTTTAAATTAAAATTAGGCAATGGTAAGCCCAATATTAAAAAGAGAATTAGCCTAATAGTGACTAGGTTAATTTCCTTCGGTGACTAGTTTAATCCATTTAGTGACTAGGTCTACTTTTATATTAAAATTAGACCGTCTCTTTTAATAATTTTTGTTTAAACTTTAAAGACTAATGCATCCTTTCATCATTTAGGATCTTAAATTAGTTTATTAACGTCATTAAAACTGACATCTAATTTCAGGTCCTTAAGAATAATAAATTCCAAACTTGAGATCTTTTTTTTTTTTATGGTTTAGGCCAAAATTTTCTATCTTCGCACTATTTTTTAAAGTGTCTTCTCACTTCAATTAGCAGTCGACATTATTCTATTTAGGATGCGTTTTCCAACTTTATTTTCGGTTCCGGTTGGCTCAATTCAATTCAGTTCAATTCCTAAATTATTATCATTACTATTGATTAGTTATAATTTAATTTAGTTCAGTTCAGTTCAATTCAGTTGTGTTGTTTTATGCCGAACAAAACACGCCTTTAATGTACATCACAAAGATTAGATCAGTTACACTTACATGCCTTGTAAAAATTAGATCACATCAGATTATAACCTTGTTAGACTCTGGATATGATTAATACTAGATCAAACCACACTAAGTCAGAGATCATCATCATCATTATTAGTAGTAATAATAGTAATAGTAATAGGAGGTAGGAACATTATTATCATTACTGGAGCATGTAGCAAGATTTTTTCTAAAAAAAAAAAAGTAATTTAGCTGTAAAAAGCTGAAAGCCACTAGCAAAAGCTATACTCATAGAACTAATAGGGACGTTTTTTTTTTTTTGGCTACAAGACCATTAAAAAAAAGCCCAACTTACCGAACATGTTTTTTCCTGTTTGTTTGACCACAGAGAAAGAGCTAAAGCAAAAGCCAAAAAGATGGCAAAAAAATCATTAACCAAAGGCCCTAATTTTGTGCAATATGCAGCAGTCAAAAGGTAGAGGAAGGTACAAAGTAACAATGAACAACCAAAAAAACATGTACACCATTGAAAAGTTACACTGTACAATGCGTACTTACAGGTTATAAAATTTTGGTGCATGAAGATGAAAGAATGGACAGGAACAGCAGTATATTGCAGCTACTCCAAAAATTGAGCTGCATCCGCAAGCCATGTTGAGGAACTATAATCGCCAGTATCAACCTATCAAAGCCCGGTTTCTTTGTTGTTCTGTTCTATAAAAATTTGATAGCCACCGAACTAAGAGATCAGCAGCCAAATAATTTGCTTCAATCTCTAAGTTACTGCTGCAGAGACTACTGTTAAGATAAAACCTCAATGCATCTGTGTTCTGAACTTCGTAGTAGCAAGCAAGAGTCATGGAATTGGTCATTGTTTCAAGCCACAGCATCTGCTTGTCTCCGAGTTAATCTTGCATACAAGCCATCTTCAAGGAGAAGCTCCTTGTGACTACCCATCTACGTGGATGAAAAGACAGTCAAAAAATAACAAAGTAGAGATCAACTTTGGACATGACAGAATTGCATGATAGGTCACCTACAATTGCCTATATGACAACCTGTGCACTAGGAAATTTAGGGATTCTAGATTCATCTCATCAACTTGCTACTATAACTAGTTGGGCAATTTCGTAACATAATGCCAACAGCCAGTAATCTAATTACTCATATGAAAGCGTCAGAGCTGAGGCCTGCGAATAAAGAGCATCAGACATCTTCTATTATGAAACCTACCTCAACAATCTTACCACCATTCATCACGACTATTCTGTCTGCAGCTTGTATTGTAGAAAGCCTGCAACAATGATTCATCAGGTTCAAAACAGTACGAAGCCATGAGCTAATACAGTAATATCCTCAACAAGCATATTTGTAATCGTCAAGAGCTTTTAGGTTTAAGACAGACCTATGTGCAATTACTATGACAGTTCTCCTCGATTGTGAGTCATTTTTTACTGCTCGTAGAACGCCCTGCGTACAATTTAATACATTAATTGCTAGTCTTCCTTTCCACTTTTTAATGTTAGGAGTAATTTGGGTAGACACGAAGGAGATATAACGCTGTTATTCAGAGCCTACCAATGACCATCAAATATTTCTGTTTCAAGGAATTCAGGACAAATCACAAGGGTAAGTTATATTAAAACCTTGATATTGTGTTCACTTTCTGCATCCAAGGCACTAGTAGCTTCATCAAGGATCAAAATGGTTGGATCCCTAAGGACAGCTCGAGCAATAGCAATTCTCTGTTTCTGCCCACCACTGAGCAAATCATCATCAACAATCGTATTGTAACCATTCGGCAAGGAAGAGATGAAGTCATGAGCAAAGGCTTGCTTAGCAGCCCACTCAACATTCTCTTGAGTAACCTCTCTGGGACACCCGTATCTTATGTTCGAACTTATGTCCGTTCTAAAAAGCCGAGGTTCCTGTTCAAATAATTAGTCAGTTATAGGTTAGAAAACTTCAAATCAAGAGTATTAACCACCATTCAGGCAGCTTCAATTCAGAAGACGTGATAACCTGGCCCACATATCCAATCCTTTCTCTAAACCATTGAGCGTCTAAATTCTTCAGAGGGGAGCCATCAATTAGTATCTGCAGAAAAAAGTATCCTCTTAAAAGAGTGTACATCTTTGTCGTAAGAAAAGAAGCATATGAACAAAAAGACATACATACCTCACCACCAGTTGGCTCATAAAGACGTAGAAGAAGATTCACAATTGTGCTTTTACCACTGCCACTAAGACCAACCTAACAAAAAAACTTTAGTAAAAGAAGGGTCCTTAGGGTCATTATGCAGCAAGTAGATCTAGCCTTCATAAATAGTCCCTTTCAAATGTTGATGAGCTATGGGTCCGCTGGTAAAGTGTTTGCACCATGTGTTCCTCAAGCCCCAGGCTCCTCATTTCTCTAATGTGAGGGAAACGTTATGGGTGCCAACTAACTGAGTCACAGGCCTAACTAGGTCTAGAATGGTTGGTTCAGAACTTCTGTATTCCAGCCTGGAAAACATGAGACTAGACTAGTGATCTGTGATTGGCTGGACCAAGTGGTGCCACAGAAGGTCCCAGCTTCTTCAAGAACTTTTATAACAATTAATGGATCTAAATTGCCAAAATCAGATCGTTGGCTTAGTGATTGGTTGTATTAGATAGGGATTATCTCTCTTTTTCTTTAAACCTCTACTTCTCTCTTCTTTGTTACTCTACAAAAGGTATTATATATTTGGGAGAAAAAAAAATTCAGTCCCCATTCCCCACCCCAACAATAATTTTAGAGCTCCACCATTAGCAGCAAACATATGAGATGTAGAATACAGAAATAAATATACAAATAGTCCCTTACAATAGCAATTACTTCGTTGGGATGCATAGAAATAGTTATATCTTGTACTACAGGTACCTGTTCAAAACTCAGCATGTTAGTCCATAGAATAGTGCAAGCATAAGAAGCACCCAACCAAATACGACATTAAACAGAATGAACTTTAACGTTGCGATTGAGATGTCACTACTCTATAAGGAGCTAATCTCTTGTATTCAGAATCTATAATTAGGTTTTGAGATACATGAAACCTAAATTTCTGCACCCAATAAGTTGTATTATAAGAAATGACTTCCACAAGTTAGTGAAGAAGAAGACTAATAGAAAAATAGACCCAAGCTCATTTCTCAAGAATATGAAAACTGCTATGAATCCATATTAGGGGGAAGGGTAATTTAGATATTATCTTCATTAGTAAGCTTGGGGAATAGGCTAGGTAGTTGTGTTAAAGAAATTACGCTATATATAGGGATAATTAGAGAGAGAAAATTATGTTGAAAATAGATGAGAATTTGGGTGAGCTTTTAAGAGTTCAATTGGGAGAGAATCAATCCTCTCGAAAGCTTGAATATCGGTTACTTTTGCTGTAATTTCAGTTATTAATCAATCAAAGTTCATCTTCTTCCCTTAATTTCTCCATTTTAGTATTATAATATGTCCAAGCTATGTTAATTCATAGCAAAAACAAGGCTACCACAACCAGCATCTCCAAAGTTTTCACACCATCTAAGCGACACAATGCTATTTTGCCTAATTTGCTAATGTCCACCTTCACAGTCTCCAATTTTGTTTCAAGCCAACAACTTTAGGGAAAACGACCACGAAAGAAATTGGCAACTTGACATGAGGTGACAAGGGAGCATTGACGGTCAACATAATTGCATCAACGATAGCTTGAGATAAAGCAACTTTACTTCCTGGACTAATAGTAAAGGACAAATTGCTAAAGGTAGCCAAAAGTAGTATGCCAGCATTTCAATAGCATATATAGAGTAATCCAGAACACTATTAGGTTAGTAAGCACTAACTGACATTCAACTCAAGCATACCTCGGTCCTTGTTGGATAAGAAAAGGAGACATTCACAAAATCAATATGCCCAGTCAATTTCTGCAGTTTTAATCCTGCATCACACATCCAAAGCCTAAGTTAGTAAATGACTAAGGAAATCTCAAGGAATTACATATAAACTGAAAGGGTTCAGCATCAGGGAAGCACAAGTAGAATTGCATGACGGCCTTTTTTCCTAGGAAAAAAAAGTAAAATGGATGATTAAGAAACTAACACTTGTCAAGCCAAAAAGATTACAATGGCAGATATCGATCTGAGAGGTCCAGGATTAGATGAATCCATAACGAACATAAACAAAAGGAGAATCTTCTTCTTCCTGAAGTGAGGTAAAGGACTTCAACTGCGACTAGAACATGTGTTCAGGAGCAGAATAGTCAGTTATCGAAAGGGTCCAGGTTTAGAGGTAATTTAGCCATAAAAGAACATAAACTAATGAAGAATCTTCTATATTCTGAAGTAAGGCTATGGACATAATTGGAGGTTGGAGACAAGTGAGACTGCAGAAGCTTTTTATATTCTTGGTCGCTCTCAAAACGAGGAAAACAAACGATTTGTGCAAGGTCTTGTTGAGATTACAGGTTGTCAAAAAAAACCAAATTTGATAGCTGATTAGCATCAAGTCAGAGTTGAATATCCACTATAGATTTACAGCAGCAACGAGTAAAATCACTTAAAAAGTTAAGAAGGCATTAGCTTCTGTATCATGGTACTCTCCGATATCCATAAACAAATATATATACTACCTCCGTTTCATATTAATAGTTACACTTTCACTTTTGACACTATTCACAAATTTCCCTTTGACTATCATTTGTGAATTATGGTTAAGAGAAAATATAGTCATGTGGGGTCTTGTTTGATTCGTCTCGATATGTAGTTTTAGAATATCGACTTTTTATATTTTTTACAAATACAAAATTAGAGATATAAAGGCTCAAAGTAGTGCATCGGCATGCGTGAAAAGTTTAAGTGTAACTATTAATATGAAACGGAGGTAGTACAAGCAATTAGAAGCGAAACCAAAGAGACTAGCTTCAGTAGTTTTCACTGGCATGAAAGCAAAAACACTTGTGTGTGTCTGCGAAGACCCAAATCCATAAAAAAAGGGCAAGGAACCATATACAGTTACACTCCATGTAACTGGAGTACTTCTCTTTACTTCTACTACGATTGACAAGTGTCCTTTGTAATAGGTTCATAGGAGAGAAAAGGTAGTACTCAACCAACAGAATAAGAAAAAGGGAATAATTTCAGTTACACATAGCCTTGTACACCAAGAAAACAAGCATGCAGAAAAAGTTCTTTCAAATATTTCAGCCATAAGTAAAGGTTTCACCAAAACTTCATGGATTTTGCATAAAAATTGCTTCAGCGAAAAAGGTCCTGATGATAGAGAAACAGCCCCTAGTTAAGGCAACTACAAAAAATCATACAAGATACCTGAAAGACTAGAGAAGCCTCTGCTGACTGCTGCTATATACTACCTCCGTTCTTTTTTAATCTACCCACTTTCCTTTTCGGGCCGTTCCTTTTTAATAGTTACACTATTACTTTATCTATATAAGGTAAAATGTCCAATCAATATTCCCCACTTTTGTCCCCCATGTGATCCCTCACCAAATAAATTAACCCACTTAAAACCCCCACCTACCCCATTTTTCTCTCTCCTCTATTTTTTTATTTACTTATTGTACTTCTTACTCCCCACTTGTCAGATTTCCTCTCCTCTCTCGTCAGATTTCCTCTCCTCTCTCTCCTACTTTTTCACTTTTTCCTTGGTTATACCCCAAAGCAAACCGTGTAGATTAAATAGGAACGGAGGTAGTATAATACTTCCTCCGTTTCCTTTTAGTTGTACCAATTACCATATTGACTTTTAACACTATTTATAAACTTCACTTTGACCCTCTTGTATTATACTTCTATATATGTAAGGAAAAATAAAGTCATAGTGGATTCTTGTTAAGTTCGTCTTGATATGTATTTTCAAGATATCAACTTTTTTTTTCACTTATGCATAATTAGAGATATTAAAGCTCAAAGTTTTGTGTTGGCAATTGTACCAAGTCCTTTGGGTACAACTAAGAATAAACAAAAGAAAGTACATATCAAATTTTAAGACCATGAATGACCTAAATATGAGGGTTTACCTTCTGAGATGAACTGTTCACTAGGCAAAAGATCCATCAACTGAAATACTTTCTCACTTGCTCCCACGGACTGCATTAATGATGACACATTATCTCCTATCCACCATGTTGAATAGATTAGCCATTCACTATATAACAGAAACTTTGTGAGTTGTTCGGCTGACAAACGGCCAGATAGAATAGACATTCCCCCAACTAGCACAGCAATAATCTAGAAAAATGAAAAGGTATATGTCAATATCCACAATTTAAACAGGAAATCAGGGTTATACTGTTCAAGAAGAGAAAACTTGTGATTGCTGGGAGATGTTACCAAAAGAAGAAATGCAACATTAGAATATAAACAACTACGTAATGAAAACGCAGGAGCACAGACAGCATAAACAACTAAAACACCCCAAAGACCAGTCTTTTACACTGCAATCAGAATCGTGGTTAAAGAACACAAGTGCAACAGGATTTTAAATCAACTCAATCTAAGCATTAAGAACAAACTATCAAAAAATAAAGAGCCAAAGGTGCACATCATATGACAAATCTGAAAGCCCAATCTTGCAAGAAAGGACTTGTTATTATCGTTATTTTACCCAAACAAATAGACATTATCAGGAAAAGTGTCATACCAGAATTTGGTACTGCGTAAAACGGGTTCATGTCACCACATACCATCGTCGAGAGACACGATTTGTCGTTTTTTTCACAATATACCCCCGGCAAATTTGTTTTATTCACCATATACCCCGACTTTCCAAAATTCACCATATACCCCTTAGATTCCATAAATTACACATGATACCCTTAATGACTCACGGCGATTAACTCCGTTAGTCATTAAGCTCCAACTCCAATACTAAGCCACTAATTAACCTTTATTATCCCCCTAATTAACTCCAATTTAGCCCACCAATAAACCCTAACTCTCTTTTCTTTGTCCGCCTAGCCCCCACCAATTGCCTAAGTCGTCGACCTGAACTCCAAATATTTTGTCCTTAGAAATCAAATTACAAGTTCGAAAGAGAAATCAAACGGAGATCGAAGAAGAAGCGCCAGGAAACAAATGGAAGAGAAGAGGGTCGGCGATGGAGATGGGGAAGGAGAGAGAGGCGAGTCGATTCCGGATTGCATTGCATGATTAGGACAGAGAGAGAAAAAACCTTCTTGCCGGATTTATCAACGAAGAAGACGCGATAATCGAAGGTTGCAGGCTGACCTTACTCTTTGAAGAGAACATCTTGAGGTCTATAAATAGCACGGCAAGTGAAGAGGCGTTTAGAGAGAGTTGGTTTGAAGGAGAAAGGAATTAGAGGATCTCTTCAGAATCTGAAATGAAGAAAGAGGGGGGCGTTTGAAGATTAAGGAAGAGATAGTGTTGCTTGCTAGTGCTGCTATTACTCTTGTCGCCATTGTTGTTGCTCACACACTCTCCTGCTCTCTCTTTTTCTGCACTTGGTCATAGTTTCAGCCACAAAATGCAGAGAAGATGTAATAGATTGGTTTAGGGGGAGGGGTAAAATGGGTAGTACAATATAATTAGGTTAGCTTGGGAGTAAGTAAATAGCTTTATAAATAGAGGGAATTAGTTTGAGGGGATATGAAGAATATATTTGAGAGTTCATTTTAGTGGTTAGCTTTGGGAGTGTGTCAAGTCACTCGAAAACTTGATAATTATCTTTTTATTTTCTGTAATTTGCATTTCCATCAATCAAATATCATCATCTTCTTCCTTTATTTATCTGCCAACATAATCAGTTCATTACAATGGTATCAGTAATCCTGGGAGATTAACCTGATTTTCAGTTTTAGTTCAAAAAAAAAAAACAGCAATGGAGTTCGCTTCTGGGGAGAGAAAGAAATTCGCTGAAGATTTGAATGAGATAATCATGAAGGGTTTCGAGAAATTCCAACAAGACCTTCAAAAAGACCTCGAGAAAATAATCAGTGACGCTTTGGCTCCAATCAAAATGGAGTTGAATCGCATTCGAGAAGAGATGGAGGAAGAAAACCAAGTGGAAGAAGTTTTTGATGATGGCAGATCTGGTGGTAGATGCGCCAGATGCAGTTGACCAGTTGGTGGTTACAACATTTTTGAGGGTGGTTTTACAGGAGGTGGTGGGTTGGAGGCCGAACAGATAGGTCCACTGGACAGCAAAGAAGCAGCAGTATGGGTGGACGGCATGGTGATTTTGGAGGTGCTTTTACCGGTGGAGGTCGAGGTGGTCTAAAAAGTGGAGTCACTAGTAGGCGAAAAGGAGGAAGCGAAAACGAAGGAAGAAGTGTGGGTTGCGGGTCTGGTGCTGGTCCAGGTTTCTATATCGTCGACGTCGGAAGTGCGGTTGTCGGACGGGGTAGTATCACACCCAGTTTTTCAGAAGTTGGTGGCTCCTACGGTGGCTTCATCCTATATTACCTGGACTCGGCTAGGAGTGTCAGAAATGGGTACGGATCCGAGTGTCCGGTACGGCACTTCCAAAAAATCAGGACACGGGGACTCTGTCCGGAATTTGGACACGGGTACGGGTATGCGAAATTAATATTTTACAATATAAAATTTCATAATTAATATTACTTATAATTCACAAAAATCAGATTCTCATTCAATATTGTTAGGGTATGAGAAGATAAGTTACTTCAGCATTGGTCCAGAAGAGAAAAGAGCTTGTAAAAAGGCTGGGTTGAAGAATGAAGAGACAATAGAAAAAGATAAGGGAGACTAAGGGTATTTTTGACTTTTTATGTTTAAGAATTAAGTATGGGTAGTTTAGTTGACTAAGGAAGACCGAAGGAAAAGCTTCTTGGTTCCCTCAAAAAAGAAAAGCTTTTTAGCCCACATTTGCTTATAAGTTAAAAAGTAAAGCTTGGCCCACGTTTGTTTACAGTTTAAAAAGTACAAAATTTTGGCCCACCAACCATACATCTTCTTCGTCTTCCTTCGCGTCCTACTGTTCACCTCCTTCAACCTCTTTCCTCTGCAATTTTCCTCCTACCATCAACAACCATAGAAATGTATGAAAACAACATCATTGGAATCGCCTCACTAGGGAAGCAAAAAGCCCTAATATTATTCACCTATTTGTCATGATTCAACAACAAATTTTCAGATCCAACAACTAGGGTTTAGCGCCGTGTCCGAGTGCAAATTGAAGGATCCAACTCGTATTTCATACCCGAGTCGGTGTCGTGTCGTACCGACCCGGGTATTTGGCGAATTTTGCCGAGTCCAAGTAACAGAGGCTTCATCAATGGTGTTGCTCGTGGCTTCTATGATGTTGGAAACATCGGGTGTCAAGATGGCTTCACCAACGATGGAGGTTGTGTGCCTCAGGGGAGATTGCGTGGTGGTGCTGGAGGCACCGGTAGTGGACTTGACAACTTCTTTGGTGGTCCAGGTACAATTATTGGTGGGCTAAGCAAAGGAAATTTCATTGAGCAGGAAATTGCCGGTGGATCTGACAGTGGTCCAGTCAGAGCAAAAACCGGTCACCTCACCTGCCGAAGAAATTTACAGCAAGGGGTTTTAGGAATTAATGTGGAGTATTGGCGAAGCTTCACGTTGGGGGAGAGATCTAGAAGGTGGAGGAAAGAGTGTTTTGGTCAAAGTCCCACAAGTTGAGAACATAAGGCAAGGCACGTGCCTTATTTCATTTCTTCGGAAACCTAGTTCTATACTTCCTCCGTTCCAAAATAAGTGAAACACTTCTCTCATTTATGTGAGAGCTTTTTGAGACAAGTATTTCACTTATTTTGGAACGGAGGAAGTATATTTTTACCTGGCAGAGTTAGAAATTGGGCCCCACCATTTAACAGCCTCCTGTTTTCCAACTCATGAGGCCAGCTTTGGGGATGGGTTTTATGATGTTAAGTCTACCTCTTCAGCATCAAATTTGAAACCCATCAATGAGCGCAACTTACTTTTTATTTTCTTCACCAAAATTTTACAACAAAACCCTCTTAACCTAAAAAGCTACGGCCCACTTAAGTACAATTAGGAATTACTCAAATCTGACCAACCTAATTTAAAACCCAAACACCCCACCCAATTCTTCAACCCCTATTTTTTAACATTTAAGCCCATAACTCCACCACTATCAAAGCCTAGCTTTTCTACCCAGATTTTCAAACCCATTTATTCCACTTTCCTTTCTCTTTACTTCAACCCTCTTAAGGGATATGAGTCTGGACCTAAAATTGCTTATTCAGTCATTAACTCAAAGACTTTAAACCAAATTCTACTCCCACCTTTCTTCACCCAGCAACTCACTATTTCACCCAACCGTCTGTTTACTAATCTCAGCAAAACCTTCCCACCAAACTTCTTTTCAAGTTCCTGCAATCCGCACACTTCCCTTAGCCATTCAACCTCTACCTACTTGACTCGTTGTCATATATTTTCCCTGTCTGAGCTGCTGAATTCTTCGGCCATGGGCAAGTCACTTTCGTTGCTGAAAACAATACTAGACACAGAGGAGCTCAAACGACAAAGCGAACAATGTTCTGAAGATGGAAGTAACCCCTGCTGCCATTGTCGAGCATACAATGCAAATTTCTATCCACCTGGAGGACAAGGTGGAAGTTTGGGCGGCCGGCATCTGTAATACATTGGTTTAGGGGAGGGGTAATATGGGTAGTACAATATAATTAGGTTAGCTTGGGGAGTAAGTAAGTAAATAGCTTTATAAATAGAGGGAATTAGTGTGAGGAGGGGATAAGAATATATTTGAGAGTTCATTTTAGTGGTTAGCTTTGGGAGTGTGTCAAGTCACTCGAAAACTTGATAATTATCCTTTTATTTTCTGTAATTTGCATTTCCATCAATCAAATATCATCATCTTCTTCCTTTATTTATCTGCCAACATAATCAGTTCATTACAGAAGAGTGGTGAGTTGAAGTTGGAAGTGTCACTTGGGTGGAATGTAAATGTGGGGAATGACGGGAGGGTCTTATGGGGTCAATGATTGTACCCGATACTTGCAAGATATGGTATCACCATCATTAACACATTAACACCGAGAGAGGGGGGAGGAAATGGGATGGTGGTGGTTGTGGTAGGAGAGATGAATGGGAAGGTAGTAATGGTGATGATGAGAGGAGAGAGAATAGGGTGGTGGAGGTGGTGTAAATAATGGCGAGAGGTAGCGGTGGTGGAGAGGATGAAGAGGAGAGAGAAAATGAGGAATGAAGCCATGGATGAAGGTATGTAGTGAAGTGAGCTTAGTGGTGGTGTTAGTGGTGGGAGAGAGAGAGAGGGAAATTGGTTAATTGGGTTAGGAGAGAGAAGGGGAGGAGGAGGGAGGGTAACTAAGGGGGTTAGTGGGTTGCTTAGATCAATTAGGGATTAATGACTAACGGAGTTAACGGCTGTTAGTCATTAAGAGTATACCGTGTATTTTTTAAAATTGGGGGGTATATGATAATTTTTTGAAAAGTCGGAGGGTATATGGTAAATAAAAATAATTGTCGAGATATATGGTGAAAAAACAGCAAATTTGTTGCTAGGTAAGACGTCGGGGTCGGAGCATCTTGGACTGGTTGACCAAGTCAATACACTTGTGCTATCTTTTTGTTAGTTTGTTCCTACATTTTAGGTGGCATAAATATCTTTTTGTGGATGAATAACAGTTGTTGATGACTAGATAACCATCAGCAATCAACTGCTACAATCAAGGGAAGTTGGAGATTATTCCTCCACGAAGTAGAAGTAATCCCTATTTTCATGCAACCTTCTATAGGATATCGAGAACAATTAACATGTGGTCAAAGGGCTTTGTGGAAGAGCCCTATAGTTTAGGAAAGCGAGAAGAAGTTATCGTGTTTCTAGTCATCACTTGAAGTCGTCACTTACAAATGCTAGAATGCACGAACTGCTTCATCAAGGAGTGTGTCCCTATCTTTCAATTGGTGCTTCGTATTTTCTATGAGCGGAGAATTCCATATATATCCCCACTCCAACTCTGAGGTGAAGATGGAATATACTACTTCCCTATATATACTTTGCTCACTACATCATTAGACCATGGCCATTTATCCACTACAACTAGTGTCTAACCTTTAAGTTATTTTCTACTCAAAAGGTCCTCCTCTCAACACACCTTTCTTCCTCTCTTCTACTATTAGGAGCCCATAAATTATCCATATATTAACAATCTACTCTCTTGAAGCTAATTATCTACACCAACTCATTTATGTATTCCTATCTTCTTTACACTTGTATAGTTGTATTATATCACTTATACTTTTTATGAGTAGTGATGCAAGTTCAACTATCTTTATTTGTTTTCTTATGTTGTTGCATAGTTTTACTTTACATTTAAAGTGAAGGTTTTACATGTAAACAAAAATATGTCTTTTATTGTTATTGTTAGTTAAGTTAGTTGATCAAAGTAGTTAATTTAGCAAAGGGCCGAAAATTATGTTGTAATTCATTTACTTAAGCTCCAAGTAGATGAGTTGTCACGAGTTGTAATAAGGAAAGATGAGTAGTCAAGTTAGGCGTGTGGTTTTTGTAAGGTTTATGGAAAGTTTTGCAAAGCTTTCCTAAATCAAATGTTTCCTTAAGTTATGCTAGATTCTAGGCTAGTTTTAAGGGGGAAATTTCCTTAAGTTGTGCTAGATTGTAGGAGGAAACTTTCCTTTGTTTTGCTTAGGAAATCCGGCCATGATATAGCTTGGAGGGCAAGGAGTGTTTGCTCATCCTATATAAGTACACGTTTAATTCATAAAAAAGGTAGAGTTGATTTGATAATTGTGAGCGTTGCTTATTTTGGTTGCTAACCAAAACCAATACTTGTTCCGACTTGTATTCATCTTCTAATTGCGATTAGGAAGAGACCCTCTAATTCTTGCGAGAACCAAGAGTACTATCCTTGTTTTTACTTCTTATTTTCAGTATTCCTTCATAAAAATAACATAAAGACGTCACTCGGATTCTAGGGCAAACATTGTGAATTTTTCGGACTCAAATTCACATCAAGTAGTCATTATGCTCTTCAATGTACTTGTATCAACATGAGTCATTATGCTCGAAAGAATTTCGATGTACTTGTATCAACATGGCTTTAACGCCGTTATCATAGTGGATTGGTGGACTCACAGCCACCCACGGTTTTTGCCCACCTTCATTGGGGTTTTCTGCGTCACCATATCGTGTATTCTCTCTCTTTTATTTCCGCTAATTGAATTCTGTATTTTATTTCAACTATCTGAATCTAGTCGTCGATGTCCCAACCAAGTGTCGTCTTGTAGACGAAATTTGGCATAAACAAAAGGTTATAATGCGCACCTTTTGTCCAATTCCATATTGTAGTAAAAAAACGGTTTTTTCACCAAATGCCCCCGAGTTTTCACGAAATTCACCGGGTACCCTTGCACTTTTGAAAATACACCTGGTACCCCTCAGTTTCAACATAATACACCCAAATGCCCTTATTGACTAACGGCGTTAACCGTCGTTAGTCATTAACCCTAATTTTCTAGCTTAAACCCTAATTAACCTTAATTCTAACCCTAACCTTAACCCTTACCCCCAACCCTACCCTAACCCTAAACCATAACCCTAACCCTCCCCCACCCTCCCACCACCCCTTCTTCCCCCACCCTCCCAGCGACCCCCCTCCCACCACCCCCCTTCCCCCCCCTCCCGCAGCTTCCCCTCCCCCACCCTCCTCGCAGCCACCCCCTTTCCCCGCACTGCCGAATTCCCCCTCCCCCACCCTCCCGCAACTCCACCCCTTCCCCCGGCACCGTCGAATTCCCCCCTCCCCACCCTCCCGCAGCTCCACCCCTTCCCCCGGACCGTCGATTCCCCTCCTCCCCCGGCACCGTCGAATTCACCAAAAAGGTTCGCCGGGTTCGGGCTATGTTAATGGCTCGCGTGGGCTTCGGGTTCCACTTCACAAATATCAACGGGGGTGGGGGGTTTAGGTGCGGAAATTCGAGTGGGGTGGGGGGGGAGAGGTGCGAAAATCAACGGGGGTGGGGGGGAGGGGGGGGGGAAATCCCACGGGGTCTTTGCGGGGGTGGGAAAAAAGGCTTGGGGTGGGGGAGGAGAAAGGACTGCTGGGGGGTGGGTGGGGGAGGAGGCGATGGGGTGGGGGAGGGCGCCTGGGGGTGGTGGGCTGTGGGGGTGGGGGGGGAGGGGGGGGGTCGTGGGAGGGGTGGTGGGAGGGGCGGGGGAGGGTTAGGGTTAGGGTTTAGGGTTAGGGGTTAGGGTTAGAAGTTAGGGTTTAGTTAGGTTAATTAGGGGAAATTAGGGTTTAAAACAGAAAATTAGGATTAATGACTAACGGTAGTTAACGCCGTTAGTCATTAAGGGCATTTGGGTGTATTATAGTGAAACTGAGGGGTACCCCGTGTATTTTCAAAAGTACGAGGGTACCTCGTGAATAAACCGAAAACTCGGGGGCATTTGGTGAAAAAACCGTAAAAAAAAACCAATAAGCTTCTACATTAAAGAGATCTAAAAGTGGTAAATGGTACACCAAAGATTATCTCTAAACAAAGAATATTATATGCCAAACCTGAGTTGAGTGATACAGAGTATTGAAGCTGACATTCCAAAGTCCATATGCAGCACTTTGTCGTAAGCTGATACCAGCTAATCTTTCCAGCCAAACCTCATACCTATCGACCATTAAATGTACTGCACTTGCTTAACATACAAACAGATTGTCTAAATTCTTGAATTCTTCACACATTGATACTCACCTTCCTAACTCTTGAGCTTCTGTGCCATAAACTCTAACAGTTCGCATCAACGACAATGTCTCTTGAGAAACCTGTGTGTCCCAAAAAAACTCTTATAAACAAAATTAACCAGATAATATTAGGGAGGTTATGGACATTACTTCATTTGCAGAAGCAGTGAACTCCTGGGTCAACTTTGCTGCCTTCTTCTGGTACCTGTAAGACAGAGTTCAGAGTTTCAGACCCTTCTTCACAACAAGAGCCAAAGCTGGATTAATTTGTTCTCTGAACAAACACATGCAAATGTCAAGTTGTTACTTGTGATAATCCAAATTAAATTTTCATTCACACAATAAAGATATTGAGAATTGAGAAGAAATTCCACACTAGTCAATAAAGCCCGGGTAAGGACTAAGGACAGATCAAATCTCCATTACAAAATTTTACAGAATAGATCAGCACAAAATTATCTATCAGACACAGACTCTAGATGTGTTCCAGCAATCTGTTCACATTTCTGGTCTCCAGGAAAATCGGATGGGAAATAATTAGCTAAACTAGGACATATCCTCGACGAGAATATTAGTTGTAGAACACATGAACTGCTTTTCCTTTACATAAGGTTCTCTAGAAGCAAGATGCATATTTGATTTTGACCAGCAAGCCTATAAACTGTTCAGAGTATGAATCTGGAATGCTGACTTATCTGTAGGCCATTTATACCAGATATCAGGGAGAAAAACAAAAGTATAATGTCTTCTGAGTTTATGAAGCAAGCATGGCATAGAAACTTACTGCCCATAAATTACCATAATTGATGAAAGTGTGATGCATATTGCTAAGGTGCACAAACCAAGCGGCCATGATAAAATTAGCAGATAGATCAAGGCACCAGTGCCCTGAGATAGCAAACAGATAGTCATATAGATGGAGTTGAAATTAACAAAGATGACAAGAATAACAAAATATAATTTGAAAAATAATCCAGAATGACACAAGACAAAGGGAAAACCTGCAGAATATTGCGTGATATGAGATTAAGATCATTTCCAATCACACGAGACACCTGCTGACAATCAGCCCCAAGCCTGCTAGTAAGATCACCCACTGTTGTTGCATCAAAAAAAGATATGTCCTACAAAGAAAATTGACTCACATCAATGAATGGAAATAAAAATTGTTTAAACCCGAAAAGAGCCTTGAATCCATATGAATGCTCAGCACCTGAAGCATGAGAGATGAATACAATGTTTCCCTCATTCTCTTGACCTGCATATGAACATGAACTCTAATCAAGATGAGCAATATCAGTTTCAAAGAAAAAATAAAGAAGCAGTATTAAGATGAACGGTTTTGAGCTAATTCCTTTCCCAAGTAAATTCTCCAATGAAACATACAGAAAAGAAATTTCAACATAGCTCAATTTGGACATTTTTTGTCCAATTGACTTCAGCCATGGGATTATGGAAGTCTGTTACATTGGAGACAGGTCATCTGATGTACATGTACCTCTCAGATACAGATCAAGAAAAAAAATACATAAAAAGGAAACCTCTACTCACAAGGATCATATTTGCAATGCTGAAACAGCCTCCTCTTATGCCACTGTAGCTCAGATAAACAGGTAACAAGTCAGCAGCTCCGGTATGTTAAAAACAAATCCTTATTAAATCATTATCACAACACAAAATGGATCAAAAAGCAGTTTGTATTGTATCAACAAAATAAGAAGTCGGGCTAATTTCCCTGTGGGAAAGTCTTTATCACTTATGTGATCCTTGGAATTTGTTCAGTCAGTAACACCTTTGTGTTATGGACTAGGTCAGTTTGCTGCTCACAAACGTTAGTCACAGAAAGAATTAAACACAAGATTGAAGCGGAAAGATTAGTTCTTGTATTCCAGTGCAAAGAACAGAACTTTCTTAGCTTTCGAGTAGCTAGAAAAACTCCAATGATTACAAATGATTACTTCAATTTTCTTTATAAAAATCTACACTGATTTCCACTCCTCTATTTATAGGACTATCTAGATATTTCTCACACTACCCCTCTGACATTCCAGCTAAAATCCTGCTGCCATCTGACCTCTAACAAATTCCCCAACGTTATTCTCCACGTCACCATCTACCACGTCACATTCTCTCCTTTTAATCTTTCTCTAGTTGACTTCAGGTGGAATTCCAATACTACCCTTCCCCTTGTTGCGCCTTGCATATGTGAAACGAATGGGGGGCTTAGGCTGATGCATGACATTACCCGCTGCCCAAGCATTCACCTTGTCCTCAAGGTGGAAATTCAGAAATCTCTGTTGAATAGAAGAGAAATCTTCCCATGTTGCTTCATAGTCCGAGAGATCTTTCCACTTAATGAGAACCTCCAATTCACTTTCTTGTCCACTGGCAGCAGTACGTACTCCCAACAGTTCTTCGGGTTCTACCACTAATTCCAGGTCCGGGCTGATTTGTAGTGGTAGCACATGTGTAGCTGCATTGATCCCAATGGCTTTCTTCAGTTGTGATATGTGAAACACCGGGTGAATCTTACTCGTTGGTGGCAGTTCAAGTTTGTAGGCCACTGGACCAATCTGTTGCACCACTTTATAAGGCCCATAGAAGCGAGGGGCTAGCTTCTCACATGGCCTCTTTGCTAGGGACCTTTGACGGTATGGCTGCAGCTTTAAGTACACCAATTCTCCTTCACTGAATTGTAACTCCCTCCTCTTAGCATCAGCACCATGCTTCATACGCTGCTGTGCACGCAAGAGATGAACACGAAGTTCGTCAAGAATCGCGTCCCTTTCTTGTAAGTGTGCTTCCAAGGAATCCACACTGGTCTGCCCATGACTCACCCTAACCAAAGGAGGAGGGTCTCGCCCATAAACAGCCTTGAAGGGAGAAATACCTGTGGATACATGTGGGGATGTATTATATGAGTATTCTGCCCAAGCCAACCAGCGTGCCCATGTCCGTGGCTGTCCGTTTATAAAGCAGCGTAGGTAGGTCTCTAAAGACTTGTTCACAATCTCAGATTGGCCATCCGTTTGGGGATGGTAAGCTGTGCTCCTCCTCAATTGAGTACCATGTAATCTGAACAGCTCACGCCAAAAATTACTCATGAACACCTTATCACGATCTGAGATTATAGAAGCGGGAAACCCATGAAGTTTGACCACTTCTTTGAGGAATATTTCAGCCACTGTGAGAGCTGAAAAGGGGTGGGTTAAAGCCATGAAATGGCCGGCCTTAGTGAACCTGTCCACCACTACCAACACCGTGTCTACCCCCTTCGACCGGGGTAAGCCTTCTATGAAATCCATAGTTAGGTCTTCCCAAACTTGAGCCGGAACCGGAAGAGGTTGCAGCAGCCCCGCCGGACTTTGGCTTGTGGCTTTTTGTTGTTGACAGATACGGCAAGCTCGGACATAATTTGTGATGGTCTTACGCATACCCGGCCAAAACCATTCCGTTGCTATCCGCAAATAGGTTTTCAATTCCCCGGAGTGCCCCCCGATAGGAGAGTCCTTAGTTTTAAAAGGCGCAAGGCGCACCGAGGCGCAAAGCGCAAGGCGAAGGGAGGCGCAAGGCGCAAGGCGAAGGCGCACGCATCTCGTAGGCGAGGCGCACCTTTGATGTCAAAAACCTTAAAATCAATTGTAGGACATATTTTATACTAAAAAAAACTTAAAAAAATTTAATAAAATATTAGCTGCTATAATTAAAAAATGTAAGCTACTGCTTAGTACCATCAATACATTTTTTTTTTTTTTAAATTTTTTTTTCTCTCTTCTCAAAAGTTATTAATTTTTTAGATACTATGTTTTTTTCTAAACTCAAAATAAAATCAGAAAAAAAAATAAAATCAGAAAAGGAGAGGAGGTAAGTCGCGTGACTATTTAGAGGGGGGAAGTAACTAGAGGTTACTGGCTTACAGCTGTAAAAGTTGAATACCAGCAGGCAGCAGAAAGGAAGAGGAGGTGAGTCACGTGTGACGTGACTAATCAGAAAAGAAGAATTAAAGAAACCAAAAAAAAAGACCAGATCGAAGAAGTTTTTTCTCATTTAAGGGGAAACCACCGGAAGGAAAGAAAGAAGAAATAAAGAAAGAAAAACGAAGAAAGAAGCAGAAAGAAAGACAGAGCAGAAGAGAAGAGTACAGAACTTACCGGCGAGGCGGCGACCACCGGAGACGACCAAGAACCACCGGCGAGGACCAGCAACGAGTAGAAGCAGAGAGAAACCTCGAGTTCTAGGGTTTCAACTTTCAACCAAGGTAATGTCGACGCAGATGAAATAACGTTCAAAAACTAAAAAACATGGAAAATGAAAAAAAAAAGGAAAAAGTGGAGGTGGCCCACACGCGCGCTTCGAACCAGAAAGCGGCCGACTGTTGCGCCTTGCGCCTCCAGGAAAGGCGCACAAAAGCGCGCGCCTCTCCGCGCATCGCGTTGTTCGCCTCGCCTGACCAATAGAATGCGTTTTTCGGCTCGCCTTGGCTCGCCTTGCGCCTAGGCGCGCCTTGGGCGCGCTTTTTAAAACTAAGGGAGAGTCATGGTAAAACTTCAGCATATGGGGGATGAGAGAAGATGTGGGAGAAAGAACCAAACGATCCTTGTACAGCAGCCTTCCTTTTTCTACAGTATATCCCACATGTTGCTTGTCTCCTTGAGTAATTTCTGTGACCATGTGCTGAATAAAGGGGTCATCCTTCAACTGTCCTGCTATTGTGGCCCAACTAAGTCCGCTTGAAGAAATCATAGTAGACAACCCAACCTCACCTATAGACTTTCGTGAGAGTGCATCCGCCACACGGTTGGAAGAACCGGGCTTGTAGTGAATGTCGAACTCGAAACCCATCAACTTGCTTACCCAACGTTGATATTCGGCCCCGACTTCCCGTTGCTCCATGAGATATTTCAAGCTTTGTTGGTCGGTCCGAATCACAAATTTCCTACCCAACAAGTAGTGACGCCATTTTTGCACCGACAACACTATTGCCATGAGTTCCTTCTCGTAGACTGATTTGAGACGATTCCGGGGGCCCAAAATGTGACTGTAAAACGCTATTGGTCGCTGCCCCTGCATGAGCACTGCCCCAAGGCCGAACCCCGAGGCATCAGCCTCCACAATGAAGCCTTGGGAGAAATCGGGCATAGCTAACACAGGAGCTTCAGTCATGGCGTTTTTAAGCTGTTGAAATGCCATGGTGGCCTCATCACTCCACCCAAAATTATCCCTCTTTAACTGCTCAGTGAGGGGCCTTGCTATGTTGGCATAATTGGCTATAAATTTCCGATAGTACCCGGTCAAACCGAGGAACCCCCTTAGTTGTCGAAGGTTGCGTGGTTCCTCCCACTCCACCATGGCCTTCACTTTCTCCTCATCCACCGCAACCCCGACTGTTGAGATTACATGCCCTAAGTATGCGACTTGAGCCTTCCCAAATTCGCACTTTTTGAGGTTGGCATACAACTTGCGATGCTTTAAAATCTCCAAAACCTGCCTCACATGATGCTGATGGGACTGCTCGTCTCCACTGTAAATCAGAATATCGTCAAAAAAGACGAGGACGAACCTACGAAGAAATGGCCGGAACACGTCGTTCATCAATGATTGAAATGTTGCCGGCGCATTAGTCAAACCGAAGGGCATCACTAGGAACTCGTAATGCCCTTCATGAGTTCGAAAAGCTGTTTTTGGAACATCTTCTGGCTTAATTCGGATTTGGTGGTACCCGGATTTGAGGTCAAGCTTCGAAAACACGACTGCCCCATGAAGCTCGTCTAAGAGTTCGTCAATCACGGGGATCGGATACTTATCCGGAACTATGACCTTGTTTAAAGCTCGGTAGTCCACACAAAATCGCCATGATCCGTCCTTCTTTTTCACTAGAAGGACCGGGCTAGAGTAGGGGCTAGAAGAAGCTTGTATTATCCCGGCCGCTAACATCTCTTTCAACAGATTTTCGATCTCGTTGTTCTGTATATGGGGATACCGGTAAGGCCTCACGCTCACCGGGTTGCTGCCTTCCAGGAGATTAATGGCATGGTCCCGATCTCGGATGGGGGGTAAACCCATGGGCATATTAAAAACGGGCCAGAACTCATCCACTAAGGGCCTTAGCTGCATTGGAATCTCAGGGATGTCACTCTCGGCCTCGTGTCCTGGAGTTTCTAGTTGATTCAGCTCTACCAATACGCCACCACCCTCGCTGCGCAAGGTGCGTAACATAGCCTTAAGTGATACCTTGGTTCGGTCTAAGGAAGGATCTCCCCTTAACGTGACCGAGTTCCCTCCAACCTGGAACTTCATAATCTGAGACTTCCAGTTTGTTGTTACAGCTCCCAACTTCTCCAACCAAGAGACTCCTAAAATCAGGTCTGAATTCCCCAAACATAACAGCACAAAATTCTCCACAATTACCACTCCTTGCAGCTCTAATTTCACCCCCTTGCATTCTCCTCTCCCTTGCACCGCCGAACCGGTTCCCAAGGTCACCCCGAATTTTTCACCGTTCTCCACTATCAATCCCAACTTCTCCACGGTGGCCACCGAAATGAAATTGTGGGTGGCACCGGGATCCACCATCACAACTACTTCACAATCCTCAATTTTCCCCATCATTTTCATAGTTTTAGGATTAGTTAAGCCTACCACCGAATTTAATGAAATTTCCACAGTATTTACCTCAAGTGATGGTGGCACCTCTTCTTCCCTGGTGGCTGCCTCCCCTTCTTCCTCATCGTTGTCCTCCGCGATTAGCACGCTCAGCTCTCTCTGCTGACATCGGTGCCCTAGGGCCCATTTGTCGTCGCAACGGAAACAGAGACCGTTTTCCCGTCGAAATTGAAGTTCTTTTTCGGAGAGTCGCCGGACTCCTCCTTGGGTAGGTGGGGGTGTGGTTGTTTTCGGGTTGTAGGGAGTGAGGGCTAGTTGTCGGTTTGTTACGTTGTTCTGGGTAGGGGTGGGATTTGTCGTGGTAAATGAGTTGGGAAAAGTGTTTGGGCTAAGGGTTGGGTTTTTAGGTTGGTAATATGAGATGGGGCTGTTGTTTAATGACCGAAGGCCCACCCTTGTTCTTTTCAGGCGGTATGGCCCACCGAATTTTATCTTCGACCATAATGGCTAACTCCATTGCATGATCCAAGGCTTCTCGGCCCAAGTAGCCTCACCTCGGCCACATTGCAGGCTTCACCCATTAAGGAAATGACCTAAAGCCAAGGCCTCGGGGACATTTTCCAAAGGAGCGGCCATTTCTATGAAGCTTCTCACGATATTCCAACACCGTCCCCTTTTGCTCCACCGCCGACCACTTGCTCGTGCGAGAGAGCGCTCGCCCGCCGGTCGAAATTGCCGAAGAATCAGACTTTTCATCTCCTCCCACCTTCTTATGGGTCGTCTCCGATCCTCCCATTGGTACCATAGAAGGGCGTCTCCCTCTAGCGACACCACTGTCGCCTCTATCTTTTCCTCCTCCGCCAACCCATAAAAGGTGAAATATCTTTCAGCCCTAAGAACCCACCCATCGGGGTGGTTCCCGTCAAAAATCGGCATATCTAACTTCCGGTACCTCCAGTTTTTTCCTCCTCCTTCACGACGAGGGGCCTCGGGTATGAAGCCCTCGAACCCGGTGTGGTGCAAACCCACGCCGGTAGCCTCCGAGGTGGAGTTCCCTGCGGTGGAGTACGCCCTTCTCCCCTTCCGGCCCGGGAAAACCCGCAACTCCTCTTGCATCCTTGTCCGCTCCTCCGTCATCCGGAGCGACGGGCCTGCTAGCTCCTCCCTCAAGACTCGCATCGAGGCCTCCGTTCCCACTCTGACCTGCTTTATCATGTCTCCCCTTAGGCTCTGGCGCATGCCTTCAAGTTCTTGGTGGAGGGTCTCTTTCAGACCTGCAATCTCTTGTTCACACACATCCACTCTTTGGGTAACGTTGGTGGGTGCCATGGTGGTTCTCAGGAAGGTTGCTCTGATACCAAGTTGTTATGGACTAGGTCAGTTTGCTGCTCACAAACGTTAGTCACAGAAAGAATTAAACACAAGATTGAAGAGGAAAGATTAGTTCTTGTATTCCAGTGCAAAGAACAGAACTTTCTTAGCTTTCGAGTAGCTAGAAAAACTCCAATGATTACAAATGATTACTTCAATTTTCTTTATAAAAATCTACACTGATTTCCACTCCTCTATTTATAGGACTATCTAGATATTTCTCACACTACAAATCCTGCTGCCATCTGACCTCTAACAAATTCCCCAACGTTATTCTCCACGTCACCATCTACCACGTCACATTCTCTCCTTTTAATCTTTCTCTAGTTGACTTCAGGTGGAATTCCAATACTACCCTTCCCCTTGTTGCGCCTTGCATATGTGAAACGAATGGGGGGCTTAGGCTGATGCATGACACTTTGTTAAGGATCATGAAAGAAGCCAAAGCACTCCCTTCACCCACATGGTTACAAGCTCACCCACTCTCCTCCCCCCCTCACCCCCTCCAAAACAAAGTAAAAGTAAAAGAATAACAGTCACACAGGCTTCCAGTCTTCCACCCAAAAACAACTGTATAACACTAGTGAGGAACAACAAGAACTCGACTCTCCATTTTCTCTCTTTTCTACCGTCACCACTGAATAACTGAAGAAGCCAGTGGGACGACTGAAAGCAAATGAATAATGAAAATTTGTACCATTGCACTTGGTGCAACTTCCCGAGAAAAGCCCGAACATCTCAGCAAAACAAATTGCAGATTTCACTTTCAATCAGCAGATCTAGGTCTGCTCAAACCTCAAACCCTAAACCTCACAATTGGTGAAGTGAATTAGGTAAGAGACTGCCCCTCTCTCTATTTCCTAATTAATTTCTCTCCTCTAAAACCCAGTTGTTTCTGAGTGCAAACTGACATATCTGATTCGTATTCCATAACCTGATCTGTACCAAATCATACCGACACCGGTACGCGTCCAAGTATCATAGGACAATATCTAAGACATGTGAGGATCACCAAGTTAACCAACATTCATACTCAGAAAGCAGCATTTTCAAATTCTAATTTCTGCCAATAACTATAAGTCATTCCAAGCATACAATCCATGCAACAAAAATGTGACCACTTAACGCTGCAATAAAGAATGGCCAAGTAGCATCACGGGACATCATTGCGATTGAAGTGTGAACTAGGAACGCTTAGACTGAAATCTAGACTCATAAAGAAGGGGTTACACAGACTAAGCAAATTTTGGAGCATGAGCATTAGAAAAACAATAAAAGGCCATCTTCTATGTTTCAATTAAGAGAAAAGGATGAATTGATCATACAAGATTTTGACCTGCATATTCCTGCAGTGATGCAAAAACCCATCAAATAACCCACATTTCGACGGAAAACCATGACTTTGCCACTTTGTGCTGAAAAAATTGATGCTGTCAAGAAATGTGGTATAGAGATCTCCGCAAGCTGAAAGAGAAATTACAAAAAGCACCAATTGTTAAAGCACATGAATGGAACTTAACCTATCAATTAAAGATATTCACTAAGCTAAGATAGTATTCAATCTTCCTTAGTATAAGAAATAGACCACTTTCATACAATCATAATAATTGAAAATAAGAGCATAGTAAATTAGAGGTTCCATGAAGTGTCTAACACGGTAATCATACTAACCAAGCTAAGATATAAAACTTCATTCTGGAAAACCTAACAGGATGCCAATTCTAGTTGATCATCTAGTTACTGTTGTCTCATCCATCTCCATTTGATCCATAATGTTTCAGCAAACACTATAGCTGAAAATATAGGTTTTTTGATAGACAAAAAAATGAGTAGCCCAAAAAATTTGCTCTGTAATAAGCCAGCAAAGACACTAAAATTACTGTTGAGCAAGTAGCACTTTCCATTACAATACACACCTAATTATGACACGTGCTGCAATTGAATAAAAAACTAGCCAAGAGCTACTTTAATTAGCATACCTCTGTTGACACTCATGGCTGAACACTACCCAATAAATATTTAAGATCATTACTCCCTTGTTTTTCTCCATGTATGCAATTATCCAAATGTATAAATACTTGGCCTCTCTGAAAACGTAGTTGTGCGTCTGACGCACAGCGGTGCGCCAGACGCACAGTAGTTATACATGCACAAGTTAGTTTTTTCGCTAGCTATTAATGATGTAACCAGCTAGTAGTTGCTTGACATTAGTTGCCCAATCAACAAACAAAAACCATTCATGTAAAACTACTGCTTCGTATTACTAACATTTGTTTTCATATATAAGTTAAATTATGGTAAAAGTGAGGCATCCGAGTAGTGCACACGTCAAATAGTTGCAACTAATATGGAATGGAAGAGTACTATTTACTACTCCCTAGATCCCAAATTAGTTGCCAAAGTTTCCTTTTTAGGTTGTCTCAAATTATTTGTCACGTGCCTTTTTTTGGCACTATATTCATCTCTACTTTTTCTATATATTTAGGCCCTACACGTACCCACTCACTTCTAACTCTCTACTTTTTTCGCATTCTTCAATATTTGAGCCAAAATGGTTTGTGGCAATTAATTTGGGACCGACGAAGTAATTAAAATTACTCTTTATGATATACATTGAACTCTAGTTGACCAAAGGTAAATAATTAGTCTTTCTATTCCCAAATACATGTCATGAAAATTTAATGCACATGAAAGGGGCTGCTAATGTTGCATTAACATAGGGTACAAAGTAAGACCGTATTGGCAATCTTTAGGGACAAGACAATTATTATGAAACTAGAAAAAGTTAGCCATGGTACCAAGAAAGTTCAGAAGGGTGTTAGCATTTTAGAGACATGATAAATACTAACGTATTTATATGTCTATGTAAACTCACTTTTCAATAAATCTAATGCAAATTATCTTCTTATATGCAAGCTTGGAGAACACCCACATAAATACATTGTTTCAGTTAGAATGTTGGCTTAGCTGGCTCTTATAAATATTTACAATCAAGGATCACCTCCATCATAAGCTTCGTATGGAATAGTTAGGAGATGTCAATTTTATCATTTCCTAGGGGGTGACCAATGACCATTAAATCTCCCGTTTTATTCTTCACGACTTTTATGAACCTAGCTCTAATAATATCAAATTTATTAGGAAAAATTACAATAACTACAGCAAAGAGTATATGTATTCCATAATATACAAACCAACAAGAGGATAACAAGCTTGAGGATTTCTGGTGTATACGCAAACAAAACATTTAACTTTTTAAATTATACAATCAAATAGAAGACAATGCAAATTTGTATTATTTTTAAAGAATAAATGAAGATTTATTTTTTAAAAAACAATCCAACACCTTTCTTAACATCTTCCTTATCCATTTTTCTTCTCACTCCCTCCTTTTTCCCTTCTCCTTAAAACTATGTTTTCTCTCTTTCTCTCCCCCTATTTTAGCTTCTCTCCACACATAACAAGGAAACACCCCAACACAAAAACACCCTAAATTCTTCCAAAAACCACCTTTTCAGCCTTTTGGTGCATGCTAAACTAACTCTAACCTTGTTTTGCCAATCACACCTTGTAAAAATCATGTACATAAGACGTTACTTGTCGTAGTTGTCAGCTAGTAGTTATACTATTTTTAGCTACTAGAGGCTACCTACCAAACAATTCCCTTCAATGCACTAGCTCTGCTACAATGTTGACTCACAACTAGTCATTGAAGTAGCAGATATAAATAACTAATTACTACCATAAAACGCCAATTTTCGTAACTTCTACAAAAAAAACTACTCCTAACAATTTCGGCAGCATTTGTAAACACAAATATGGAGGTAACAGGTAAGGAGAAAGAGAGACAAGAAGAATACATACCGCAGTGATAATTAGAGCAGAAAAGGCAGCAAAAATGACCCAACGATCATTCGAAACCAATTTCCACATCCGATGAAGCGCATTCCAAACCGTAACCGGTTTCGCCGTAACGTCGATATCGACTTCATGATCAGACAACCTCCACCATTTTCCTCCGGGCAAAATCGACCGCAAAGCTTCAAAATTCCTTCGAATTCTCTCTCCTAACTCAACGGTTTCCGCATTTCCTTGTTTCTCTGGATTATTAGCAACTGAAATTCCGTTAATCGACGCCGATTTTACGAGAATAACTCGCCGATTAATCGGCGCCGATTTTACGGGAATAACTCGCCGGCGCCGGCGAAAACTCCGGGGAGCAAGGGAAAGGGGAAGGTTTGGATGTGGAGTGAGGTGGAGAGAGAGAATTCGAGGGTTTTGGTTTGGGTTTGGGCGGAGAGGAAGAGTGAAGGTAGGGAGAGCCATTGATGAATGATGCATGATGAGATGAGCTATGCGTTTGTGAGTGAGTTGTTATCGTGTATAAATATGCCAACACAATTTTAGCGGTTTAGCCAAAGTACCGTTGATGTAAGGCGCTTGTTTGCCCCCAAATTCTTCTCCCCTCTTTTTCTTTTCCTTTTATCTTTAAGAGCGTTTTCTATGTCGCTTCATCGCTTGCCATACCGTGTGGCCGCTCGCACGTCAGCTCTCCTTATTTTCGAAATATTATATCTCCTTCGTTCTTCATTGTAATTGAGCTTTTAATCTGGCGTTGAAAAATTTATCGAGTCGAATTTTAAATCCAACTTGAATCTTCGTGAAAATGTTGAGTGTCTTTATGAAAAATGTCCATTTGAACTTTTTTCTTTTTCTTCTTTTTGTTGAGTATTCTACATCTTATATTCTTATGCTCTTTGGAATATTTTTTATTGAATCAACGAATAGTTAGTTTTATTTGAAAAATATAATAGTAAAAAACAAGTTGTCAAATTGGTCATGTTGTGTCAAACTTATGTCCGCAACATATCGACCACTATTTAAACATAATTAACTCACCACAAGTATCATATTAATATCAAATAATCATATCAATAATCCAAATATAATATTCTTAATACCTCATTTGTTGAGCTACATAAACTTCCGATGATTGTGAACAAGTGACAGTAATCCAGCTAACTTTATATGTTCAGATGTGCATGAAAAATCACGAAGGTCTTAATAGTGTATTTATTATGGTAAGAAACGTTATTATTAGCAGGTTCTTCCCAATACATCTAGTATATTATTAGATCATGCTTGATATGGAAAATCATGAAAATATACACCGCTAAAAAGTAAAGTTTATGAAGGGAAACTCCTTCAAAGAAGTCTATTTATTTGAAGTTACAATTAGTACTTCAAAGATTTAGGTGTAAGTGTTGCTATTATTTACCCCATAAGCAATGGTCTAACAATAATCCAATTTCCAATTTAAAGCCATCCAAATTTCAGTTTTTCAACACCACCAATTTTTCACTTTTACCCCATCTTTCCCTCTCCTCATTTCCCAGTGATGGACATTTCACAATAACCACCACCATTATCACTTTTTCTCTCCATCTTCCCTCCTACTTCGCTTCCATCTCCTCCTTGTTTCTTTCTCTCTTCTATTATCTTAACCTCCATTGTTAAGGTACTTCCATACTTCCCACTTTCGTCTCATCTAACACTAGTGATGTCATACTGCGGTGGTAGCAGCTGCGCATGTTGTGGAGGTTACCCCGGCGACTCCGGCGGAAGAGGACGTGGCAGATACAATCAATTTGCAGAAGAACTCCAACGCAATAATGGCAAGGAATTTCATGAAGAGTTCATGCCGGTTTTAAGTTGAAATCAATTCTTTTTTTAAAATATGGCAAATTTGACAACGAATCCGGGATAGTTTAGCAATTTTAGCAATCAAGCGGCGAAATTCAAGAATTAAGCTCCAAATTTAGCAAGAGAAACTTGAACATCAAATTATTGAAGAACGATCTTCCAAAATCAACGAGAGAGAATTCAAACCTGGTGAATTAAAGATCTTGCATTGATGATGAAAGAGTGCAAATCAAGTTATGGTGTTAGTGTATAAAGAGGAGAGAGGAAGAAGGTGATGACATCTTCCCACTATCTCCTCCCTTATGATGTAGCAGCAGTTAGGGGTGTTCATAACCGGGCACCCGTTCCCGCATGTCCGGGTAGCAAAAATAGCGGTCTGTGACCCGACCCGAAAAAATGGGTACCCGGTTTACGGATGCCCGGTTTTCTCAGGTCGGGTCATAGGGTACCCGGTTTGAATATGCTTTTCTAAAAAAATTCCATAGGTGACGGAGAGAGATGAAAGGTTTCTATGAGTTGGATTTGCATATAAGAAACATAATAGTTTGGGGAAGATCTTTAATCACTGAATTAGGCCTAAAGCAACCCAAAAATAAAAATAATAACTACAGTTGAGTTTCCTAGAGCAGTTTAATATTTATGAGATTTCAAGTAATCAAAAACCAAGCCAAACAAATATTGCAGCCAAACTCCAATATAATAGTTCATAACTCAATGATAATACATCCAATTTACAAGAAGAACGAGAAATTACCAAAAAAATGGACTTTTGAATTCAGCCTCAACTATTTAGGATATTTTGTGGTTTGAATTAGTGGGTTGGAGCCTCGAGGTGGCGGTTGGAAGCTGGTGAGCAATGGAGCCTTGGAGGGAGTTAATAAAGAAGACTACAGAGGAGGGGAAAGGAAGAATGTAGGAGTAATCTGGAAACAAAGTTTACAAATAAAAGATTTAGAATCACGAGACCCTTCCAAAAGAATACCAAAATTCGAATTTGCGGGCACCCGATAAGCAATAAATGTCGGCCCATTACCCGACCCGGCTTATGCCCCTTTTTAGGGCCGTGTACCCGACCCGTCAAAAATGGAAAAATCATAAAACTACCCGGTTATTTTGTTACGGGTTTGCGGGCCATCGGGTCGGGTCAAGCGGGTCGGGTTTCCCTGAACACCCCTAACAGCAGCGATATGGTGAGATCAAATTTGTTCGCTATTAAATTTGGATGATGATGGGGGTGAGGAGAGAGACAAGGACGAGGACTAGGATGATGGGGTGGGGTGGTGAATGAGGAAGGAGGAGGAAAATTGAAGATAATACAAGTTTGGTAAAAAATGACATAGAAGTAAGTAATAATGATATTATTTCTCTTATCAGTTTGAGTAATAATAATGATAAAGCATATAAATAGTTGAAAAGTAATAATGAAATAAAGAAAATGATACAAATTTGCTGAAAAATCACATAAAAGTAAATAACAATAATAAATATATTTTATCTTATAAATGATATTAGTTTGTGTATTAATGATAAAGTATATAAACAGTTAAAAAATAATAAAAAAAATAAGAGAAAACGATATAGGTTTGTTAAAAAATAACATATAAGTGAGTAATAATGATATAGTTTATTTTATAGATGATATCATTAGCTTGTGCAATAATGATGAGGTATATAAAGAGTTGACAAATGATAATGAATTAGCGAAAAATGATATGAGTTTTCTAAAAAATGACATACAAGTGAATAATAATGATCATATCGTTTCTCTTATAAATGATATTAGTTTGTGAAATAATTGTAAGGTATTATAAAGAGTTGAAAAATATTAATGAAATAGGAGGAAATGATACAAGTTTGCTGAAAAATAACATAAAAGTAAGTAATAATGATAATGAAACATACCAATAATGACATAAAAAAAATTCATAAATGACATGACATGAAAGTGTGAACAACTCTAAAATGATATGAAACACTCCAATAATGACAAAAAATAGTTATATTAGTTTACACATGTGAGATATTATTATACAATAAGTTATGATGTAACATGCATGTCACACCCAAAAAGCGGTCTTAGTCTTTATGTAAAGTTTGTATTCTTGTTTTCGATTATTATTGTATGCTTGTTAGTTTGGTTTTCTTCATTCTTGTTTGTCTTGGTTGTTATCACCAATCTAATATTTTTGATGATAACAAACAAGTGAGTAATTAACCTGTATTTGGATTCTTATGAATGTTTTAAGTGAAGACAAGTTTAGTGAAAAAGAACCATGAAGAGTTCAAGTCAAATAACCACGTAGCAAGCAACATATAAGTTCTTGAAAAGAACATGAGCATGGATTTCTAGACTAGTTGTTGAGTAAGAACACAAGTAATGAAATGAGCATGGAGATCTAGAATTGTATCATCACGACGAGAGTAGAATTCCAAAGTCAAACCAATCATAGAGCAACTTCGAGTATGACTTAGACGACGAAAACGTGTATGAAGTTCATGAGTTAGACCAACCTAAGAGGCGCATATACATGCCACTGAAAATATATATATTGTGCATATAAATCCGATATAAATTTATAATTTCTCGAGAGGAAGAGCATCAATAGTAGGCCCCATTAAACCATATAGGATGGAGAAAAAAAGAGGAAAAGCGTCTCATAAGTCATTCCCCTATTTCCCACTATTCTCCCAATCTATACGACGTCGTAACAAAGTAACAATGCCGTGATCTCAATCTCTATTCATTTCTCCACGCATAGAACTAATCTCCAAATTCCAATACACAACACCCGCCACAACACAAGGCAGCCGCCTCAACAACGCGCCACGTAACTGCAAACCCACTAAGACCATTACACCCTCACAAACCCAAACTTTTTTCCCGCCTCTTACCATAATTCTCCAACTAATTTAGGGGCAAAACCGTCTTTTCACCTCCACCCTTCCTCAAATATCTTCTAACGTTTCACACTTCACGCCTCAAATTCCTCCATCTTTTTTTTGGTTTCTTCACTCAAATTCTCTCTCCTCAAATTCTCCGGCAACAATGGCGACGGTGCTCGGAAATCTAGCATTACCAGTAGACCTAACACTACCGGCGAAGATAATCTCCGATCACCGGAAAAAACTCCGGCTACTACCATACGACGTCGTATTAGGTCTAAGCTTGCCGAAGAGAGAGAAAGAGTTTCAGTTATGGGGGGAGTTTTCGGAGAGAGGTAGTAGGGTTAGCTTCTCGAGGAAGTCAAATGCTGTCGAGTATTCGAGCAACGAAGAAAATGGAAATGGAAATGGAAATGGTGAAGATGGAGGTGGAGGTGGTGAGGATGAAGAGGTTTTTGATTGGGAGACGCAGATGAGGAAGAGAGTGAAGGAATTGGAGGAGATGAGAGAGTTGGAGAAGAAAGCTGAAGAGTTGCAAGGGATGGTTGATGATGAGGTTAGTGAAAGTTTTGATGATGAAACTGAGGAGGAGAAGAAGATGAGGGTGAGGAAAGAGCTCGAAAAGGTTCGTCGCATTTTCGCCTTTTTTATTGTGTTCTTTTTTAAGTTTAGGTTAGTTGATTTAGTGATTTCTGTTGTTTGAATTATTGTGATTAGTTGATTGGTTTCTTTTTTATGTTCGTTATATTTTTGGTGTTTTGTGATGTTTGTGATTGAGATCAATTGATTTGTAGACTGTTTAATTTGTATTCAGCTTTGCTAAATGATTATCTTATTAATCTTAACTTTAACTATAAGGTGTAATTGTATAAGTAATGAATATACAGTGCAATGTGCTTCACCTCTCAGACTTTGCTTTCAGTGTATAGTTGCCTTCCAGTATACAGTTGAAAGACTGAAGATATGCAATAATGCAAACTAAGTTTACCTCGGAGATAAACTTTTTATCGCTTCCTTTTATTTGGTATATTGATGTTTGCGTCTAAGAGTAGGGGATCGGGGGTGAATTAGTGGTTTCTGTCAATCTTAAAAGGAAGATAATTAGGACGCTACCGTTTTTTTTTCCAAAACGATTTGATCAACGGGTTTCACAATAGACAGTTGGATACTACATATTAAGCCCGGTTCTTTTGGACTTATTTTCCGTTCAATTCGGTTACTTCTATGCATTTCGGTTTCTCGGTTCAGATTCTCGGTCCAAAAAGAACTGGGCCTTAGTTCAAGATAAAAATGCAACCAAAGTTGACGTTTTGGTTCTTGAGTTGAGATCTTTGTTTGTGAATGAGCAATGACTGATTTATTTGATTTACATACTCTGCCACACCCCACACTCATGAGTACCAAAAAGTATCTTCGTGTGCGTGTGACTTCTAAGAAACTCAATATTCTGGATTCTGCAATCTTGGTTGATAAAATAGTTGCTAGATTTAGAACGCGGGGGACAAGGAGATTTGCAGGTAGTAAATTCAGTGCTATTCTCTATGCATGACTATATTATTTTTGTTCTTCCCAAAACTATGCTCAAAGAATAATTGCAGTTTGGAGGAAATCTTTGTCTGAAGGAAAAGCTAATGGGTCCAATGTCCCCTTGGTGGCTTGGGATTTGATTCTTTGGCAAAAGATTGTTGGGGCTTTGGTTTACATGAAATCATGGCTTGGAACTCTTCTTCAGTTGCTAAATATGTATGGAACTTGGCCTACTAATTCTTATTACTTTTGGGTTAAATGGATACATTATGCCTATCTTAAAGGTGTTGATTGGTGGGGGCTGTTCTCCACCTTTTCTGCCAGCGTGTATTGGAGATCCACATGTGCTACAAAGAAAATTGTAGCAAATGGTATCAAGGTCACTCCTGGGTGGCTAACCCAAGAGGGCAGTACTATGTGGCTAGTGGCTATGAATGGTTAAAAGGTAATTATCCAAAAGTGCCTTGGCACAGGTTTTGGGTTTGGAATAGGTTGGATATTCCTAAGCGTGCCTTTATTTGTTGGTTAACAACACGTAGAAGACTGAGACCAACTGCTAACTTGCACTCTACTAATCTATAGGGGTCCATGATGATTCTAGTTGCATCATCTGTGCAAATTGTCCAGAGAGCTGTTCTTTGATTGTGTTTATATAAAAATTGATTTTTCTATTCTCATGACCTGGATGCAGAGTGTTATTAGATGCTCTGGTCCTCACTTGGTGTGCATCAATATTTGACGTAGAAGGATCTTTGATTTTAAGAAAGTTCTCTTTTATGGTCTAATTGTGGCCTGTATTCATGATCTTCGGATTGCTTGTAATGAAGGCTACTGGAACAAGAATATAGTACTCCTTCCTCTGTGAAGCGCATTAAAGAAGAAATTAAATCCTGAATTTGTGCTGTTATGCCACATGGAGTTTCTTCATCAGACTTGTGTTGGTTTGATGCTTTGTATTTCCAGTTGTTTCTGGGTCATCGTTTGGTCATTGATTTCCATCTAGTAGTTCTTGTATTAAACAGCTATGAGTTTGTCTATTTGGGCTATGGCTTCATAGGCTCTCTCTGTTTTTGGGCTTTAAAGATCAATAAGAAGCTTACTTTTCATCCCAAAAAAATTTGATCATAGATCAGAAGAGATGGAAATTAAGGTCTCTATGTTCCCTTGATATGGGGAGAAGGGAGATGTGTGGGCCACGGGTAGAGATGGCTAATAGGGGTTAGTGCCTAGAGTTTGGTTGAGGGGTTACTTTAATAGACATCCTTTCTTCTCTTTTTTTTTTAAAGAAAAAACTGTAGTATTACTTCAGAAGTATCATTATTTTTTTTGGAAATACCTAATCTGAGCTAACTGGTTGAGGTGTGGTTTAGGACTTGTGCTGCTGCTTATGGACATTGTCAAACCTGTAGTGGGTGATCCATATTGGGACTTGGGTCTTGTAACTGTCGTACATAAATGACTTGAGCACGTTAATAGGTGATTAAGATAAGGCATTAAAGCATGAATTTTTGAATTGGAACTTTCTTGTCTAGTCAGACACAATGATGGTGACTAGATTTATCTTCTAAAAACTTCACCAAACTTTGTCTTTGCTGGTCTAATTTAGGCATGGGCATTTGCAGCTCGACAGATTTGGTTGGCTTTGTTGTTTCCCCTCTGTAAGTGAAAAGTGATTTTGCTTTTCCACTGAAGCTAATTATTTATATTCTTCTCTTTCGATGATACCGTAGGTAGCAAAGGAACAAGCTGAAAGGAGAGCGACTGCTAAGTTGATGTTTGAGCTTGGTCAGAAGGCTTATGGTAGGGGCATGTATGAGCGATCAATTGAATTTTCGAAGCTGCACTGACAATCATTCCCAGACCTACGCTTTTCGGTGGCGAGGTTGGTTTGGCTGCTAGCAAATGATAAAAGATGGCTAATCTCATGTTATAGTGGGTGAAAGTAATTCGGATTCGCCTAATATTGTTCTGCTTTTCTGGTCTTCAGATACAAATATGGCTTGCTATGGGGTATGAGGCCAACAACCGACATGCAGATTGCATTGCTCTTTATCAGCAATTAGAGAAAGGGCATCCTAGTGTCAGCATCCGCCGACAAGCCGCGGAACTTCGTTACATCTTGCAAGCACCGAAAATAAAGATAACCCAGGAAGAGATGGTAACAATTCCATTAATTGGTTCTAGTTATGACAGGTAATTCTCAGATGTTTAACATATCTTCTTCATTTAACAAGAGTAGGTGTTACGGATCAAGGCCCCTACTCCAACTTGTTGGGGATTATAATAATCTTAGAATTATTCGAGAAATATACACTATGGACAGGAAGTTAGCCACAAAGTGATGCTGCAAATCTCCACTAGTTATGAACTTATGACAGGAAGTTGCTACTACTTTTCCTTAATCAACTAGGACTCTAGGAGTGTACATGAGATGATACCATTTTTGGACAAACACCATTATGTCTTTCTTCAATTTTTGAACTATTATAAAATAATCCTAGAATTTTTAGAGAAATATACACTATGGAAATTGTCCAGAAAGTGATGCTGCAAAACTCTCGTGTATGCTACCACATTTATGGGTCATACTTTGCAAAAGCTGAAATCGAGCTACACATAATCTTTTGAATATCATGTAGGGGAATCTCCTCACAAAAAATAATGTAAAAGATTGTGAAGTTGGATAAGGGTTTATTTAGATTTTGGAACTGTGAGCATATAATATATCTCTGGACTTTGGAGTACATGTATCTCACAACTTCTGTTATATACACATCTCTTGCTTATCTAGTCATGTTATTACTTATTAGCATGCAACTCAGTAATGATGCTTGCTTTTTCTTCAAGTTGGATTTCTTATGCAGATTGGCCTTGAAACCTTGCTGACACCTAGATAATTTTATTGTCCCTTGCAGTTATGCGTCGAGTTGGACCGACAAAAGCAAGGACAGCGACCAAGTCATTGGTGCTTCAACAGCAACACCATACCCATCATCCAGAGACTATATGTGGGAACTCCTGAAGTGGAAGCCCCCTAGTGGCTTGGAGAATAATCGCGTTTTTGGGCTGCAGTGACATTATGGTTGGGTTTGGTCGGAGCTGCACTCTTTCTTCAGAGATGATCAGGCATACATCCTTCCATATCCCTATATAAGTAGAATCCCTCCAATTATTGTTTCTGAATATTTTTACTGTTGGAATTTGGATATGTAAATATATGTGCAGTGTTAAGTAATAATTGTATTATATTAGAGCAGAGATAGATTTGTATTTTTCTGTAACTGTGGTCAATATTAGATCAGCATTTTAAACCTTTTCTAGTTCCTCTGTTTCATACATCACATGAAATTTCATCTTGAACCAGGCGCATTCTTGTAGATGCTTAGGGGGATTCATTACCGTACGATAAGGATATCGTTTGGTTCGATAGCTGTCCTTTCATCTTTCTTGTTTCATCAGTTTGCAGTGTTTATTATGCAGGCTATATATAAAAACTAGTTTGTAGCTCGAGGCATCTTGCGAGTTTTTCTTTGAATAATACTTCTAAGTTTTGAGATCATATTTATCAGGATTAGTTTGTTATATATTTTTATGTTCCAAGTTATATTTTTATGTGAAGTAAAGAGCACTTCTAATAGTTAGTTGAGATGGTAAGACTTTTACTTTACAACGTATTGGTCGCATGTTCGAATCTTACTATACAAATTTTTGTAGTATGCATTCCTTGTTAAGTATATGACATGACATGTTTTAGTGAATGTGGGGTTATACGTAGCGACGTATCTTTTCTTAGGAACACCTTTTAATATATTAACTAGTTATTAAATCCGAGTTATGCCCCGTGTAAGGAAAATTTTCATTTATTAATATTGTACTTAAAAATGATAACACTAAATCCCACTTGGTGTAGTGGTTAAGACTTTAGTATATGAACATGAGGTCGCGGGAAAGCCTATCTTATGCAATTTCTAATTTTTTTTTATTGTACATGGATTACATGAAGTAAAAAGCTCCCAGGGAGAATGCTACGTGGCGTAGTTCCTTGTTTAGGAACGCCTTTTAATATATTTATATAGATAGATTATGGATTTCAATTCTATAATTTTAAGTCTCAGCATTCAAATTCAATTTTTTTTTTGTTTGGTAAAACTTAGGAATTTGAAATGCAGAATTCAAGATCCTTTTTCTCTCCTTCAGCTCCAGCCCGAACAATATGGAGGCCATGTGCTAATATTGAAATAAAAAAAGCCCCTATATAAAAAAAATCAAAGAAACCAACTAGATATGCAAGTAAACCAAATAACAAACATGCATCAAACTAAACTTTCCTCTTCAAAATCTTTTGATATATTCCAAGAAGAGTTGAATTAAGAAACTTGCGAGGACATTTTGTTATCGGAACTTCAAGTCTTTTATGTGTAAATAATTTTTTTTCATTGTAGTTTTTTCGAAGACGAATTTGATTTGATCTTGTCGATTATATCTTGTTTTTTTTTTAATCTTTTATTGTAGATCGTAGTTTGACCTTCAATTAATGAAATTTCTCTTTCAAAAAAAAAAGTGAGGCCCTATTCCATGTCCTATTTTGAACATGTTAAGGGCCGGGCCTGCTCTCCACCACCACCACCGTCATCGACGCCGCCACTTTCTCTCTTCTCCAGTGTCGCCTTCACTCCCACCACCGCCACCCCTGCCTTTCAACACCACCACCATTATCAAACAAAGGGAAAACAAAATTAAAAGGAAAATAGGGAGTAAAAAAAGGTAAACTTGATACCTTAATATGTAAGTGTAATGAATTTACACCATAAGTTATTGTTTTTGGCCATTAAATTCTCCACTGAACTCTATAGGCTAGTAGCCATGGTGGGTGGCGGTGAGGAGAGGAAATAGAATGGGCAATGGTGGCAATGGAAATCAACAAGGTGTTTAATTTGGACGAGGAGAGAGAAAGAAGGTTGTGGAAAGCGGATGTGTTATACCTTGGGAATTGTAAATGTATTATACCTTGGGAATTGTAAATGATAGCCCAATAGGTGTCGTTTATAACTTTTCAATTGAAGACTTTTTTTTTTTATTATTATCTTCGGAGCGTGCCAAATTCAAAATTGTAAATTCTTGGCTAGCCAAACAAAGGATTTTACTATGAAATCCAATTTCCAAATAGGCCATTGTAATTTAAAATATGTAGTATTTGAAATCTACTTTTGTTGCCAATGAATTCTTGATGTTATTTGAGCTAAATTACGTACTAATTAACATAAATACTTCTAATTCTATACTACATACGGATTTACCTCTATCTTCATCTTCCTTTTTCACAAGTGCACATTATAGTACTGTGCGCTATATAGGATTCAACTCCCTTTTCCATCTCTCCATCTCCTTTTCCAGTTACATGGATTAGGATCTTAAAAATTTTACACAATAAATTGAGGTGTTCAGATCATGGTGCTAGAATAATTTAAAGATGTTAGCTTGGGCGAATTGGCATGACAAAATTGAATGTGTGTAAGCAAGTCCCTTGACTTCCATTTGATAGTCGGTAATAATTGGTACTAATTGAAATGAGTTTAACCAATATCATGTAGTTCTGCAAATGAAATCCTATGACGATTAAACGGTGATATTAAGTAGTAATAGAAATATATGACAAGAAATACATTGATTTCAGGTCGAATAATCAAAACAACAGATATTTGCATGAGAAATTTATATAAAATGTTACCTATAGTTCCATCACCGGTACTACATTTATTAAACCTACTAAGCTCCTAAACCGACAACTAACGCCTTCGGTGAAAATAAGATAGCTAATGCCCTGTTTTCGCTGCTCAAGCTAAACAACTATACTTAGAGCATAAAAGTAATATTAGTTTATTAGGAGGGAGAAAATTTATGGCCAAAAAATTAATGCCTAACTCTTCATGATGGACCAAGAGAAAAGAGGAGCAAAAAAGAAATTGAAGAAGAGAGAAAATATGGTGGGGTATGTTAAAAGTAGAAGAAATAAACGTGATGACCACAAATTAGAGGGCAACCCTTGAGAGTAAGAAATATATGGGATTGAAATGAGTAGGGTATGAATGAGGTGGAAGAGTGAGGAAGTAATAAAATAATTCGACCCATGGCAAAAGAGGCGGCCAATTGGGTATCTTTCTTAGCAGCCCGTCACCCACATATTATGGGCATGAGGAGAGAGGTAATATAAACCTATTACAAAATTGAGGAGAGAGAAAAAACATGGAGAGAGAGAGAGATGGATTGGGCATAGTGGTGAACCAAGATGAAGAGGGCAAGGCTGGAGTGTATGCAGGGGTATAGAGGAGAGAGAGAAAATAGGAGGGAGTGTACGAAAGAGATTATAAAGTCCAAAAATTAATGAGTAACCATGCTGAATTAGAATCAGTATGAGTAGGTCACAGTAAAGTGACAAAGATTAAAAAAAAACTAAAATAATTGACGACCACTTTGGGACAATAATTGGATACGGTCTAATGAAAAAAATCCACTAAGGAGCATCATTTGTGACACTTCTAAAACTAGAGGGATACCATGAAGACTTTGAAAAGATGATAATTACAATATTGATTTTTCAACAAAAAAAAGTGAACATCGTAGTAAACACCTCATATTTGTTTTACATTCTCTTACCAATTACACCTAGGGTTGTTCAGAGTGCGGTCCGGACCGCACCAAACCGCAACCCAAACCGTTTTTTCGAGGTTTGGATTGGTTTGCGGTTTCAAAATTGTGGTTTGGTTTGTGATGTCAAGCAAACCGCGGTTTGCGGTTTGGGTTGGAGTAAATTTGTCTAAACTGAAACCGCAAATTTATATGATTTTCTTTTAAAATAAGTTTATCTATTTTGTTTTAGGGTGTGGTGAGGCATGTGTGCCTCTTTTTTTTGCTCTCCTTTGTTTATTGTTTTTTTTTGACAGAATGTTTATTGTTTTTTATGTCTTCTAACTTCGTCTGCCAATGAGACCTTGTGAATTGTGAAGTCTTTTTTTTATTTTATTTGGACTCTTCGTATTTATTATCTAGTTTTAGAGAATTATGTTTTGGTTTATCAACAACTTTGTACCAAATTTATATGATTTTCTTTTTAAAAAAAAGTTTATCAACTTTGGTTTAGGGTGTGGTGAGGCCTGTGTGCCTCTTTATTTTGCTCTCCTTTGTTTATTGTTTGTTATGTCTTCTAACTTCGTCTGCTAATGGGACCTTGTGAATTGTGAAGTCTTTTTTATTTTATTTGGATTATTTGTATTTATTATTTAGTTTTAGAGAATTATGTTTTGGTTTATCAACAACTTTGTACCGATTTTTTTTATTCTTAGGTTGCAAAACTCATATTGCGGAGGAAAACATGGTTAAACCGCAAACCGCACTGAACCAAACCGTTTTGCATGGCCCGGTTTGGGTTGGTTTGGGCAAAAGTGCGGTGCAGTTTGGGTTGGACAAATTTGCTTATCATTGCCAAAGATATTATCAAGGGTAGTAATTTATGATTGTGTTTTACAAAATTATAGTATGTTATATCCAATTTTTCTACATAGTACCTTTGTGTTTTATGAAATTCTATGTTGTACTCGATTTTTTTTTTAAAATTTCCACCTTGTATCCTTAAGTTTTTTAAACGTTACACAAAATATTAAACAATAGATTTTGGGACTTTCTTACCCCGTGGGCATAGTGTAGGATTTTTGAGCCTTATTAGTTGACTGAGGTTTGAGATATAATATGAGAAATTGAAGATTAAGTGAGGATTGGGGTAGGATTTTTTTATTAATAAGGATATTTTATGTGACATTTGAAAGTTTAAGGATATAATATAGAATTTCGTAAAATACAGGTATTACGTAGAAAAACCCTCAGCAACTCATAGTCATAAATCAAACTTAATTCAACACTAACATAACATTTTAGGTCAGACCTTAAAAAAATTGATTAACCCATTCACCACTTGGGCTTTCTAACTCCCTCCAAAAAATAAAACCCCTAAAAAAAAGCCCACCCACAAAACAAAAACCCCATTACAAAACTACACAAACCCTAATACCATTTCCCTCGCCTGCTCATTTCTCACACACACACACACAGAAACAGAGGAGAGAGAAAAAAAATCCAGCCACCATGACAACAAGCTTAAGGAAGAACAGGAAGAAGAGAGGTCACGTGTCAGCCGGACACGGTCGTATCGGAAAACACCGAAAGCATCCCGGAGGTAGAGGAAACGCCGGAGGAATGCACCACCACCGTATCATGTTCGACAAATATCATCCAGGGTATTTTGGTAAAGTTGGTATGCGTTATTTTCACAGGTTGCGCAACAAGTTTCACTGCCCCATAGTCAACCTTGACAAGCTTTGGTCAATGGTTCCTGATGACGTCAAGGAGAAAGCCAGTAAAGAAGGAAAAGCTCCGGTTATTGACGTCACTCAGTTCGGGTATTTTAAGGTTTTGGGGAAAGGTGTTTTGCCTGATGGTCAAGCTGTTGTTGTTAAGTCTAAGTTGATTTCTAAGACTGCTGAGAAGAAGATTAAGGAGAATGGTGGTGCTGTTCTTCTTACTGCTTAAGTTTTTGTTGTTTTTTTTTTGGATTGAAGGAATATGAGATGATTTGGTTTGTCTTCAGATTTTGGGTTATGTTTAATGCTATGATTATTGTCGTTTTATTGTTATTTTTTTTATATTTATGGTAGTGTGTGATAATGTGTGTTATGTTATGATTTGTTAAGTGGTTTATTGTTTGATTGTTGAGGGGAGTGTATGGTATAGTGGTTGAGTTTATGAATTTGGTGGGTGTTGTCTTGTTTTTGTGGTGGGTGTTTTGAGATTGGTGCTGGTGAGTTCGATTGGTGCGTATTCGTTGGGGTTCTGAATATGTGGCTGTTTATGTTCTTGTGTGCTTGCATTGTGAGTATGAGAATATGAGATGGAGGATCGAGCGAGCTTGTTGATATAGTTGTATCGCCTTTTTGTTTTTTGTTGGATTAGAGGTTTTAGGTGTCTTGAGATAGGTGTTGGTGAGTTTGATTTGCTTGTGTTCGTTGGGGTTCAGGAATATGTGGCTGTTTATATACTTGTGTGCTTGCATTGTGAGTATGAGATGAGGTTTTAGGAGGATCAAGCGAGCTTGTCGATGTAGTTGTATTTGCCTTTTGTCGGATTAGAAGTAGTGCTGGATACACTGGTAGATGTTTTCAACTAGGAGACACTAGGTTGAGAATGGTTATGTTTGCTGATTATATTTCATTACGGTAGGGACCTGATTTTTAATGAGCAGTTTCGTGTATTGAGATATTTATCAGAGGCTGGATTGTGTTTAATTTGGTGTAAATGAGATGAGTCTGAGATCTTTATTGAGTAGTATGCTATCCTGTACATCCTCGGTCGTTATGTGCCTTTCATCTGCTTGAACTTGGGGGATTCATTTCGTTGGTTTAATCGATTGAGCCAGTGATTGGTGTTTTGGGTAGTAAGTTTATGCTTGACCTTTCTGAGAGTGACGGTATACGGGTATAGTAACAAGCTTCTGCCTAATAGTGTTATACATACTATTGTTCTGAGTTGAGTCCATGGAGGGATTTATAGCGTGGTTTGTGAAGTTTGCATGATGGATTAGTATGTATAGGATCTCTTTGGTTTCCTGTGTGAAAAGTTAGAGAGAAAAGGATTTATATATAAGGGGAGAGGATGGATGGTGCTAGAGAAAGGGTAATGTAAGTAATAGGTAGGAACATGTGGAGTTTGAAAGGAAAATGTATTTCATCCTTTTGAGGACTATTGTCCACCATTTTGAAAACTATTTTCCACCCTTTACGAACCTATCAAAGAAATATAGGATATGATTTTCTAGGAAAATGTTTTCCTTCCCACCAAATACTCCTAGTTATTATTGAATTGTGCTGTTGGATTGCATTCAATAGTGGACATGAGAACTGAGTAGTTGGGGTTTTGAGCATAAATGTTCATGCATAGCTGTTTAAGTCTGCGATATCTAGGATACAGAGGTTTAGCTTGATATACTTGAAGTTGTTACATATGGACAATATGGTGCTTGAAGTCTTTCTGCAAACATCTTTTTATGGTCTTTGAGATGTGTGGGGATCTTTGATTGACTGAATCAGGTTGCACCATTATTTGAGTCTTGGCTGTCGGTTTGCTTCTGTGTTGCACTCTCTTTGGGGGTTCTTGTGGTACTTTAAACCATTCATCTTTTCTTGTAAATGTGTTTGTTTTGATTGATAAAAATGCTTGGTGTATATATATTTTGCTGAGGAGTGAGGGCTTGAGGCCTGTATCTTGGAGAGGCTATGGTTGCGAAAGATTATCTTGAGATAGTTGATTTTGGTGAGATTAATTTTGGAATTATGAATTGATGTAAATGCATGGTCTACTGAGGGGTGAGGCCTGTATTTTGGAGAGGCTATGGTTGTGAAAGAGTATCTTGAGATAGTTGATAGGGTGAGATCTTTTTTGAAATTATTATTTTATTCCTTATGGAAAAAAGTTTTTTGGTCTGTTTTTGTTTTGTGATTGCATTTGGGGGCCGTGATGTTTGTTTGAAGTCTGCATTTTCGCATCATTCAAACTTCAAAGGATTGTTTAAATACATATAATAATTGTTCTTGATAATACTCCAAATTAGTATATCTTTGTTGGGCCAGTGTTAGTCTCATAAGTATTCGAAGATGTCCTCGAATAAGTTGTTACATTTTCTGAAATAGTATTCAATAATAATTTTATTTCCTAATATGGCCTTCCTTTAATTAATTAATGGGAGGAGGATATATGTAACAACTATTATGAAGCATGTGTAGAGGTTGAGAAAATTGATCTGATCAAAGGATGTATTCTCAATTCTTCTTTTTTTGTGACATTGGCTCAATAGGAAGGGAGTATTCTTTCAAGGAAGAGATTTGTGGTGTAGTGCTTTGATCACAGTTTTTCGAGCTTATGAGTTTCGGCTGTCCCGTTATGAAGTGCAGTATGTTTTAGTGCTGGATTTTTGTTGATTAGTGAGGGTATAAGAGTTTTTGAGATAATTTGGGTCATATTTTCTCCTGTTCTTGATGTTCAGAAGTAATTGAGTGGACTTTAGAGTTGTATTTAGATGGTTCAAGACTTCAAATTTATCAACCAAGTATGTTTATATTGATGCTTCTATTAGAGAAGGGATATGGATGTTTTCATTATCCAAGAAAGGATTTTATTGGCGGGGCAGGGGTTCATGGCACATAGGCTAGCATCTATGTTTTGACAGGACTGAAGACGTGCTTTGGTGTTTGTAAATGGGGTTATGCTTAAGTTTGGTTTCTCTTGTGGTTTGAGTCTAAGTTGAAAAATACTACTTTTTTTTTTTATTGCAACAATTCTTAATTTGAGTAGTTTCACATTTATTGCAGTAGTTTCACTTTTGGCATATAAAGCAACTTTAATTGATATTATTACTCTTATTTTATTTTACTAAAACCTTTATTAATTATTCACTAATCCAATATTTATTGTTAGGGGGTATTCTTACTTTATTAAGTATTCATTTATCTTTCCTAATCTAGTAAATCAAAGGGTACCTTTATGGTTAGTTATTCATATTTTTCACTTCCTTAAAAATCGTACTCCACCTATTATTAGCGATAGAAAAGAACGGAGAAAGTATGTAGCAAGGCCAATTAGTCAGATTGTTATAAAATATGCAATCCCGTGCCGTTTTGGAACACTAAGAAAATGCAGTCGACAAATAGGATTGAAACGAAGGTTTACATTTATCCAGTTGTGGTATAAATCACTATCAAGCACAAAACAGATGGCTCGGTAGAAAGACAAAGCTAGATTGGTAAACCTTTGTTCCTGCTTGGTGTTTTCATTTTAAGGTCATCCCCACTTTCTTATTTCTCCCCAGCAATGGAAGCCACAGAGTTTAAGGCCCTGTGTAGGGATGGCAATGGGTCCGGGACCCTACCCAAACCCAACCAGACCCTACCCTAAAATTAGGGTATGGGTCTTAATTTTTGGACCCATGGGTAAGGGTAGGGTATGGGTCTTGGTCCTATCGGGTAAGGGTAGGGTAAGGGTCCACTCCTTAAATACCCAGATCCTACCCAAACCCTACCCATAGACCCATCAAAACTAAAATATATATTTTATTTTTTAAAAAATTAAAATAAATAAATATATATATATATATATATTAACATATCCTTCCAGTAGACTTCCAATAAAACTAAAACCCTTCCTCAGTTAGGAACCCTAGCCGCAAATCGCAATCACGTAAAAATATATTTATTTATATTTTGATGTATGAGACTTTTGGAATGTGCAAAAAATATGTATTGATATGGAATGTACGTGATGTTATGTGTGCTAATTGCAAAATTAATATATGAAATTGTGCTTAACGATTATATATACATGTGAAAATGTAAGCAGATTTATTTTTGTGTTGGACCCATTTTAGACCCCTAGACCCTACCCAGACCCTATCGGACCCTACGGGTAAGGGTAAGGGTCCTAAAATTTTTTACCCTATGGGTATGGGTAGGGTATGGGTCTACATCCAAAAGTTAGGGTATGAGTAAGGGTATAGCCTTACCCTACCCAGACCCTACCCATTGCCATCCCTAGCCTTGTGCCCTGTGTCCTTTCATGAGTGCCTCGAAGTTTAAGGCCATAAAAAACTCCTTAAAGCAAACTTTACGTTCAAGCATCCACAATAGTAAGCCACAACCACTTGTAGCTTGCTATGCCACATTAGATTTTTCAAACTTCAAAGCTACAACCTATCCGATAGAAAGCCACAACCGTTTGTAGCTTTTGTAGGTCCTACTTGCCAAAATGTGTCCAAATAATATTAATAAATAACAAAAAAACATGTCTAGATTATTGTGAAACCATGTAGCTTTCCTCAGCTACAAGGTTATTCCAAACCACAAGTGCTTGTAGCTCCACAATGGTAAAGCTAGTAGCTTCATCTTTTATATATTTGCAAGCTAGTCCTTCCCTTCAACCATTAGTAAACCTCATCAATACCCTCTCACTAGTATTAGGGAAAACATCGAATAAACAAGTTGAGCCACTATGGGTTTTGATGATGACAAACTAAAGTAATACTCCCTCAGTCCAGGAATACTTCTTGACACTTATCAATGCACGTAGTTTTAGATGATAAGTTGTTGTTTGGTTATCAATTGTTATTTTATTGCAAAGTAGATGTGATAGGAGTTAGTAGTTAGTAAAAGTAGTATTATTTTATTTTAAGGAGAGAGAGTGTGGGCCATGGTTAGAGTTGGTGGGTAGTAGGAGTGATATTAGTTTATTTGGAGGAGAGAGAGTGTGGGCCAATGCTTAAAAGGTAGAAGGATTAAAATAATAGTGGGTCATATCCAAAAATAGAAGTGTAAAGAGTATTCTGGACAGATGAAAAAGGAAAGTGTAAAGAGTATTATGGGACGGAGGGAGTAACTAACAAGGTTTATAAGTTTTATGTGTGCAAGGTTCATGAATTAATAATGGTGTTTTATAAAGATAATAAGTGAAGTTCCGAGTTCGAACTCCAAGAGAAGAACGAAGTTCTTGAATTGGAACTATGGAACTGTTCCTTTGAATAAAGGAACTGTTCCTATGGAACTATGTTAGTGGAACTGGTATAGGACACAAGCTGTCTAAACGAGTTCCAAGTGGTGGAGTAATGGATAGCATGGATCAAATGTTCAAGGCAAATCAATACACCCTCAACAACGGTTCCTAAGCGATGATTCATGATTACGGTTCTTGTTCAATAGTTCCTCAAGGAACTGGCATTCTCGAGTTGGGACGCATGAATCTTGGAGTCGAAGATTTCACAAGAGAAGACATGAAGACTAAGTTCAAGAGTTCGTACTTAGGATTTATGTAAGTATTTTATATTGCTTAGTTTTTAGGGAACTAGAAGGAACTTATAAATACAACAAGTGGTTTTGAAAATATTTAAGCGAGAGTTTTTAGGAAAATATTGTAAATAAATAAAATAGTTTTTATTTTCTAATAAAAATCTTTTTTGATTCTTGAACAAGTAAAAACTAATTTCCTAAGTTCTCTCCTTATATTTCTCAACCACTAAACCACTTCTTTGTTAGTGTATTTGAAAAAGTCCTTGCTTGTTCCTCAAGTAGTGTGAACGTTGGAAAAATAATCCAACGTAGGTTACTGATTCACACTTAATTGAGGAATAAGTGGAACTAACCTAGGAATACTTCACTATAAAAGGAGAAGTCTTTTTCATTACGAACCACCAACTGAAAACATATTTCTATTGCTAAATCTTAAGTGTTTTCTAAAAGGTCAGTTACATTATTAAGTGAGTTCCTAAGTTCCTTAATATCTAAGTTCAATATATATACTAGTGTGTTTCACAAATTGAGTTGTAATTTGCGGTTCAAGGGTTGAGTGACTCTTGTAAGACTTAGAGCTAAGTCAGTGAGTGTAAGTTTCGGAGTAGAAGCAACAGAGAGAAGAGTTCCAGTAATCAAAGGGGATTACTGTGGGAAACTTGAGTTCGAGAGGAACTCAAGTTAGAGAGAGTAGAGTTACAGTAATCGAAGGGGACTACTGTGAGAGTGATTGTAATAGAGTTGTTATAATAATATAAGTTTTTGAGGTTTTCCCTTCTTGATAAGGTCCAAGAAGTTTTCTCAATTTTATATTTCTCTGTCTCTTCGATTACTGTTCCTTTATTGTTTTAAAATTCCGGCAAGAAACTTTGCTAAAAGTTCCAAGTACAATTCACCCCCTTTTCTACGTGTTCCTATTGAAGTATCAATTGGTATCAGAGCCGGAGCCCACGAAATACAAGAAACCCTGTTGAGTAAAGTTCCTGAAAAATATGAACACTCAAGAGAAACTCGAGGAAGGTTACTGCACGCTGAGGCCACCATTGTTCAACGGCAAATTCTATACGTATTGGAAAAAACGTATGAAATTTTTTTATCAAGGCTGAGAACTACCAAGTTTGGAGAGTCATCGAAGTAGGTGACTTTGAGGTAACAACAACTAATGCTGAAAACAAGGTAGTTCCTAAACCAATGACTGAATTTTCATAAGAAGATTTTTGAAAAATATGAAATCAATGCTATGGCTATCAAAATATTGTATTGTGGTTTTGGACCTCATGAACATAATAGAGTCATGGGGTGCAGGTAGGGGTGTTCAAAAATACCCAACCCGCTTGACCCGACCCGTTGACCCGATAACACGCTTCAAAAGAGCCGGGTAATTTCATAAAAAATATGATTATTCGGATTGGGTACCCGATCCGGTAAAAATTTGCAAATATCCGAGTCGGGTCATGGGCCGATTAATGGAGTAAGCGGGTACCCGACTACCCGCTAATTTGATTTTGAAAAAATCCCAAATCTGGATGTTTGGCAGATTTTTGGGTCAGTGCTAATTGCTAATGCTAATTTCATTTATTTCCATTCTCTGTACTCTCGTCTTCCCCAAATTCTCCTCTCTCTAAACTCATCTATCTTCTTCTTCTCATCTTCTATAGATCTTTATACTTCTCTCTCCTCCACATGCTCCACTTACCAGTTGACACTAGACACCACACCAACAAGAAACACCACCAAAACACACCATAGAACGTCGGCAACCATTTCCACAGATTCACCACATCAGCGTACCTCACCCCTTCCATACTTCATCTTCTTCTTTTTTTGGTTCTACATGCACTCTAATTAGACTAAGTTGCTGTATAATATTGCAAATTGCATTCTTTTGTTTGTTTAACTAGTTTAGGATTATGCTTGTATCTTTAATAAATTGTGGGTTTTCATCTATCATTTCATGTTTTTAGAATATAAAAATGTCAAAAGATTTTTTCCATGTTTTCAAAAAGGAGTTTACCAAAGAATTATATGCTTAACATTTATAAATATAAATTATGGTTTAATTTTTGATTATCATATCAATGTTCTCTTCTAATTAGCTTCAAGTGAGTACTGTTAATTGTTTTTTTGCCCAGAGTATCATATATGAGTTTTTAGAAAATCAGTGAGTCTTAATTGATCTTCTGGAAACTTTGGCAGTGAATTGGTTGTTGAGTGTTGAACAGATGTTTTCTAATTCGGGTACCCATGACCCGACCCGGAAAAATCGGGTACCCGATTTTTCCGGGTCGGGTCATGGGCCGCTTTTCCCACTACCCGTAATTGTGGGTACCCGCATGTTTGGGTACCCGAAAATCCGGGAACCCGCTAATTAACACCCCTAGGTGCAGGAGCGCAAAGCAAATTTGGGATCTCCTTCAAGTAACCCATGAAGGAACCAATGAAGTTAAGCATTCCAAAATTGATCAGTTAATGTCGAAATATGAACATTTTGAAATGCAACCAAAAGAAATTATTCAGGAAATGTTTACACGTTTTACTAACATCACTAATGAATTTGTTTCTCTTGGAAGAATTATTCCCACTGATGAACATGTTAGGAAAATCCTAAGGAGCATGCCTCAAGATGATCGTTGGAGAACAAAGGTCACTGCTTTGTTCAAAATGAAGGACTTTACCAAGTCGTTCAGTATTGAACAATTGGCAGGATCTTTGATGACCCACTAATTGCATCTAGGAAATCTTTGTCCCCGAGAGTTACGGGAACCAAGGATTAGCTCTTAAGGCGAGAGGAACTTGATGAGACAAAACCCGATGAAGAAGAAGGCTGTCATGCTTGTCAAAAAGATGAAAAGGATGTACAGGAATTACAGGCCTGGAAACCATGAAGGAAGGAACTCGGCTAGAAAACCAGCTAGTTCCAAAACTAAAAATGGCTGCTTCAAATGCGGAGATACTGATCATCAAATCAGAGACTATCCTCATTGGGAAAATGAGAAAGGAAAAGGCAAAAACAAGGAACTATCCCGGAGATAGATACAACAAGTCGACTTTTGCCAAACCTAACTTCAAGAAAGCCATGATAAACGCGTGGGGAGAAACGGATTACGAAGACGAAGAGGAACAACCTTATGAAGAGACGTCAACCTCTGTCTCTTGTCAAAATTAAATGAAACCGATAAAGTTCCATCTAATAAGGTAAATTCCACTACTCTTAATCGCCGTTGAATGCCAAATTAATTGAATTATTGTTGGAAACACTAGATGATTATAAAGGACTTGGAATATTGAAAAATCAAAGTGATAATAAGGTTGAGGAACTTTGGGACAAAGGAACCGCTCGGTTATGTCTAATGGCCAAATATGACTTTAAGTCTAAAGGCGAGTTACGTATTAATAATTTGGATAAAAAGGTATAGAAACGGGTTTACAATCAAAGTTGTTAAACTTCTTTAGCACCTTTTCAATGTAATGCGATTGAGATAAACACTTTATCATTCTTGTATAAAAGGATATGAGATAAGGTATGACGACAAGGGGAAATCACAACCCCATATGGTTGTTATTATTTGTTGCACTATCCTCTATCATTTCAAATTTAAATAAACCAAGCGAGTTGTTTGAATTCGAGGATAATTTTTATGGACTTCAACCGTCGTAATTACGTATAAAAGAGCCCAATAACCAATAGCGATATTACCAAACACTTTAATAAAAAAGTGAACCAAACCACTAGCATAAAAACAATCAATACAAACGGGTTGTCAAACCAACTATGTAAAATAGCAAATGACCACAAACCAAACATCTCCACATTTCGTACTCATATCTTTTGGAGATGATGCCATAAACCAACTATGTAAAATAGCCGAGATGGATATAAAGGATATTTGTCATCATCACATGAGTGTTTGTCATCTCGACCTTATTACCCGTCGTGATGGAACCTAGTGGTGTAAATCTGGGTCATTGGCTGGGTTTGGGTTGACCCAACCTGGGTCGGAATGATTTGGGTCGGTATAATCTGGGTGAGAGTGTGCCATGGGTTGGAACTGGGTGGGTCGGGTGGACTTGGGTCGGGTTCAACTGGGTGAGAGGGCTCTCGAAGCTGGGACAAATCCGGGTCGGCCGGGACTGGGTCGGTCGGTATCTGGGTTGGGTGAATTTGGGTCGGAATGGAATAAGGTGAAGTGGGCCCAAATCGGCTTTCGGAATAACTTGGGTCGGAATAAATCGGCTTTCGGAATAACTTGGGTCGGAAGAAATCGGGTTTCGGAATGAATTGGGTCGGATGAAATCGGCTTTCGGAATGACTTGGGTCAGAATAAATCAGCTTTCGGAATGAATTAGGTCGGAATAAATTGATATCGGAATGACTTAGGTCGGAATAAATCGGCTTTCGGAATGATTTGGGTCGAAATAAATCGATATCGGAATGACTTGGGTCGGAAAAATCGGCTTTCGAAATGACTTGGGTCGGAATAAATCGGCTTTCGGAATGACTTGGGTCGGAATAAATCGGCTCTCGATAGGACTTGGGTCGGCTGAAGCCTCAAACCGGCAGCGTATTGACTTGGATGGGTCGGAAGAAATCAGTTCTCGGAATGACTTGGGTCTGAATTATATAGTATATATTAAGTTACGAAGACGAAAGTTATAACAATTAACATGTGATCATATACTGATATTGTAACTTGTGATTGAGTCATTGTGAATTTTGTGATAATATACATTGAGACTTATATTACTAATTTAATTAAAAAGTTACTAAACTAAGACTTATAATATATATAGTTATATTATTGGCTATTGGCCATCGGGATATTCTTATTCATGATTGAATAAGTATTCAAGTAACAACCATAAGGGCTAAGGCATAAGCCATAAGTCCATACCGATTATTGATTAAAATCAATAAATTATTAAACTTAAACATTTAGTTAGTTAGTGACTTAGTCACTCTCAAGTCTCACGGAGTCACTACATAGCTACAAAAAAGAGTTAAAATTAAAGAATTAGGTTGACATTAATGAAAGCATCGTAATTATAACCGTGATCAAGATTGTTCGACTTTCATCATTCATGGAACAACATAACAAGTAACAATGATCAACGTTAATCGAATATGAAGATGATAACTGTGATCAAGATGAATAGATGATACATAATCATATCAGTAGTGGATGAAACATTGAAACTATGAAAGTAGATCATAGTTAATACCAATCATATCAGTGGAGGATCAAGATCGTTGATGTTTCGGTTGTTGATCTTAAAAGATAGTAACATAGGAGGTGATCTTATTAAACGGTCCATGTTAAGCGGTTGTTGATCGACTTTCGTTAAGTTAAGGTTCACATATATCAAATGATCATAAGATTGATTGTCTTTGACTTTAATCAAAACCATCAAAAGATTAATGTCTTTCATCTTTCGTGTTATGGGGTTCTTTGTAAAAGATAGGGCTCGATCATCGATGTTATTACACGGTTAACAATAATCGAAGCATCATTAGATTGATCGACTTTCATCGTTGATGTTTCAGTTGTAAAAGTAGATCATAGTTAATACCAATCATCTTGATAGAATTATACTAAACCCATTATAGAAAATCATTCTAGTTGTAACACGAGGATTATCATACAATAACCTATTTAATTCACATAGAATATGGACCTTGACAACTACCAACCCAAAACTATGATTCTTACTCTACTCTAAAGTCTAAATATGTTTCTTTTCTAAAATCTAAATCACCATTAACAAAAATCGTCATTCCATTAATTATTGTCTGTCTTGAAAGCAAGAAGTATAATATGATTACATATAGCTAACTTATTTCTAATCTACATATCACCCACTAATGTAAGTAAGACCTTTTTAAAGTAATTTACAAACTTATATCCAACTTAATTAATTAATAACATAACAACGTAGTCTTCTTAACGGAACTTCTAAAGTTTATAATTTTTATTAATTTATAATATTAATAATAGTTTAGATTACTAAATTACTAATAACTAAACAAATTAATACTAGAAGTCTAGATTAGTGAATTAGTTGTCTAGAATTATTAATTTAGAAATTAGAAAATCCAATACTTAACTTAACCGTAAGTCTTAACCATTGATTTGAGAAAGATAAAATCCAACCATTGATATTTTGAAATCCATGTGCTTGGTAAGTCTTGATGTTCATTGGTCAAAAAAATAAAGCAAGGATCATGGTTTGAGACCATTGATTAGCAAATATAAAATCTGAACCCTTCATTTATTTACTTACTCTCAAACATCTAAAATCTTCACTCTAAAATTTGAGCCATTCATTCTTGTAACCAACGGTTTAGATTAAAAAAAACCCTAAAGTTCCCTACTATATAAACCCCAATTTTAATGCAACCCCTCATTTCACCTCTTGCAAAACCAAAACGAAAGGCGCAAAGTAAACCGGCCAAACCCTAAAATTCTCTCAGTTTCTCTCGAAGTTTCTCGGTCTCTCCCGTCTCCTCCTCTCATTCTCTCATTTTCCGATAAAAAAACCTAAAAAACCTAACAATCAACCGCCCTTCTCTCATTTTCCGATCAAAAGCCAAAAAACCCTTAATTTCTCAGCCCTTCTCTCAATTTTCGATAAAACCAAAAAAAACCCTAAAATTATCGGTCCTTGTCTCAAAATTTCCGATCAAAAAATAAAATTATGAGTTTTTCACTTTCTCTATTAATTTTTCCGAAGAACGTAGAGGTTTATGGTGAAGATTTGAAGACAAAAGGCGTGGATTTGAAGAAAAAAGGCGTGGATTTGAAGAAAAAGGAAATAAATTGAAGATCGGAAGAAAACAAAAGCAAAAATTTAATTTTTAAAAACGCTATGTCACAACCGGGTAAGTCTTCTAATTTTCGTTTTTTCTAGAATTAGGTGAAGATTTGCTTGATTGTGATTGTGGGATATGTCTTTGGTCAGATTTGCGGATCTGTTTGGAATATCATGTTTTTTTTGTTTTTTTTTGTCATATTTCAGATCTAGAATTTTAGGGTTTGTGGTTTGTGCTAAAAATTATATGCATGAATTATTTAGTTTTTTTTATTATGTGTTAGTTTTTAATTATGTGTTTCGTTTTTTTATCATGTTTTTTTTGTCATATTTAAGATCTAGAATTTTAGGGTTTGTGGTTTGTGCTAATTATTTAGTTTTTTTTTATTATGTGTTAGATTTTAATTATGTGTTCGTTTTTTTTTGTTATGTATTAGTTTTTTTTATTATGTGTTCGTTTTATGATTATGTGTTGTGTTCGTTTTCACTTTCGCATTAGCCAAAGTTGGAAATCTAGGGTTTTTTAATTTGAACCTAGATATGCATTAGCCAAAGTTGGAAATCTAGGGTTTTGTAATTCTGCCCAGAAAGTTATTATTCTTGTGTTTCAATTTTCGGGATTGATTTAATGACCCATGATTAAATTATCTTGTATAATCATTATACTATAATGTATATGAGTTTTTAATTTCTGAAATATTTGTATATTACTTTTTTTGCTGTTCTTGTATATAACTGTTTGTTCATGATTTGATGTCTATTATATTTGTTCTTGTATATCATGCATTCATGTGTATCATTTTTGTTCTTGTGTATCATTTCTGGGATTGTGACTTGTGTTTGGGTTTTGTCACTTTTGTGTATTCGGGTTATATTTGTGTTTCTGGGCTTATTTCTGGGCTTCTGTTTCTGGATTTTGTGTTTCTGGGTTTCGTGTTTCTGGGTTTTGTGTTTAGGAGTTTGTGTTTCTGGGTTTGTGTTTAATTTAGGGGTTTGTGTTTATGGGTTTGTGTGTTTAGGGGTTTCTGTTTCTGGGTTTGTATGTTTAGGGGTTTGTGTTTAGGGTTTCTGTTTAGGGTTAGTGTTGAGGGTTTAACCCTAAACCCTAAACCCTAAACCCTAAACCCTAAACCCTAAACCCTAAACCTTAAACCCTAAACCCTAAACCCTAAACCTTAAATCCTAAACCCTAAACCCTAAACCCTAAACACTAAACCCTAAACTATCTTGTATAATGTATATTAGTTTTTAATTTCAATATATTTGTATATTACTTTTTTTAATATTCTTGTATATCATGTTTACGTTTCTGGGTTTGTGACTTTGTGTTAGGGTTTTGTGTTCTGGGCTTGTGTTTTTGGGCTTGGGTTTTGTGTTTCTGGGTTTTGTGGGTTTGTGTTTCTAGGTTTGTGTTTCTGGGTTTTGTGTTTCTGGGTTTCTGTTTAGGGTTAGTGTTAAGGGTTTAACCCTAAACCCTAAACCCTAAATCCTAAATCCTAAACCCTAAACCCTTGACCTTGACATTGACAGTGACCTTGACCTTAAACTTGACCTTGACCTTGACCTTGACCTTGACCTTGACCTTGACCTTGATCTTGACCTTGACCTTCACCTTGACTTGACTTGTCTAGACTATGCCTTGTTTAAACTTTAAATGTGTGAATTTATTTTTCGGTTGATCGGTTGACATTGGACTCCATTATTGGGTCCAATTCCCTTTCGTTGAGGAGGAAACCATTTCTCCCCAAACCCATGATCCCCTCCTGTTTGGGAGGCGTACGTGCCAAGGTTTGGCAGCACTTTACCTTGTTTAAGAAGGAAGATGGTAAGATATTTTCTACATGTAAGCATTGTAATGCTAAGATCTATCGTGCTGAGGGAACCCAAGGTACTAATAACCAAAATAAACATTTAGAGAAGTGTGAAGCTTACTTAAAAGTAAAAAGCTGCTTTCGACTGGGGGGGCATTATGATCAAAAAACTTTACGTCGTATGTTTCTTTGAAGCTATTATGTGTCATGCATATCCACTTGTTGATTGTTGAGCATACTAAGCATAGAGAATTGCTTTCTTACTTGAATCCTAATGTGAAGCATATTTCTAGGAATACTATGCTTAAGCATTGCACTAATCAGTTTGCCACTCTTAAAGCTCAATTAAATACAATTATTGGTAATTTAGAAGGAAAAGTGTGTTGTACTTGTGATTTGTGGTCTGCACTTAATAATGTTAGTTTTTCTTGTTTTTATTTGCTTCATTATGTTGATAACTCTTGGGTCTTTGCGTTCTAAAATTCTTGTATTTAGACATTTTCCTGGGTCCCACACTGGTAAGGAGTTGGGTAAGTTTACTCTTGATCTGTTTGATGAGTGGAATATTAGAGATAAAGTGTTTTCTTTGACTTGTGATAATGTACTGCCAATGATGTTATGATTCAAGAGATGGTTAGGGACTTGAATAGAACTAATCTGTTGCCTTATTTTGGTAAGTTTTTTCATGTAAGATGTTCTGCCCATATATTAAATCTGATTGTCCAAGCTGGTTTTAAGTTTATGGATAAAACTGTTTTGAAGTTGCAACAAGTTGTTACATATGTTTCTTTTTCAAACATTAGGAAAGAGAGGTTTGATGATTGTGTGAAGTATGTGAATCTTTGGTTTTTTCGGTTCATTGATTGGTGATGTTCGTACTCGTTGGAATTCTACCTTTCTTATGCTTCGTAGGTGTTTAGAAGCTAGGGGAGGCTGTAGATAGATATTGTTTACTTGAGCATGGTTTAGATGTTTCTCTAAGCGATTTCGAATGGGAAACTGTCCAAAATGTTTGTGATTTTCATGAACCTTTTTATGATATTACTTGTCTTTTTAGGTTACGATTACCCCACTCGCTAACCTATATGTTGAGAACATTGTTTTGATTGAAAGTCTTCTGTTTTATGCTAAACAAAACCTAAGCGATTCTATTCGTCTTATGGTTTGCTCCTATGTATGAAAAATTTAACAAGTATTGGGAAAATTATTCTTTGATTCTTACTATTGCTATCATGCTTGATCCCAGTTACAAAAAAAACTTTGTTCATGAGTTGTATGCTCTTTGTTTATTTGCCCCAACATCTTGATGGTAAGGTTAAAGAGGCGGTTGATGCCCTTACTGAGTTGTATACGCACTATGCTCTCTTGTTTATTCTCACTTACAATTGAGTCAACTCCAATCCTCTTCCACTACATCTTCTATGACTACTAGGTTACGATTCATCCACTCCAAGTTTTGCAAGGTCGATTGCCGTCTTTTTAAGAAGGCCGGCCTTGGAAAGGTTAGCTACTATGTGTAATATTTGATTGATTCATGATTACTTTACAGTTTGTGATTGTTAATAGTTTTGTGACACTATTTTGTTTCTTTGCTTTTTAGAGTTTTGGTGCCAATGTTGCTTGCTAGTAGGGGTATTGAAAATGATATGGAATCATATTTCGGAGACGAGCCTACGATATTGATTATGATTCAATTCCTTAATCTCTTTCTTCTTTGTTGTTTGATGGTGGTTGTTTGATGGTTATTGTTACGGCCTTGTGTTGTGGCCTATTGAAAATGTTTGATGGTTGTTGTTTGATGGTTATTGTTCGGCCTTGTGTTGTGGCCTATTGAAAATGTTTGATGGTTGTTGTTTGATGGTTATTGTTACGGCCTTGTGTTGTGGCCTATTGAAAATGTGTGATGGTTGTGTTACGGGTTTGTGTTGTGTTCGGGTTTGTGTTTGTTTTGCGTTTGTGTTTGTGGGTTGATTGTGTGCTGGGGTTTGTTTGTGTTTGGGTTTTGTTTGTGTTTGGGGTGTGCTTGTGTTTGGGGTTTGCTTGTGTTATGGGTTGGGTTTGTTGTGTTAGGGGTGGGTTTGTTGTGTTCTTGGGTGGGTTTGTTGTGTTGTGGGTTTCCCTAAACCCAAACCCTAACCCTAGGCCCAAACCCTAACCCTAGACCCAAACCTAAACCCTAGACCCAAACCACGGACCTAAACCCTAGACCCCAATCCTAAACCCTAGACCCCAAACCCCTGGACCTAAACCACAGACCCAAACCCTAGACCAGAACCCTAACACTAACCCTAAAATTATAAACCCTAAACGAATTGTTGGGTTTGGTTTAGTTCTAAATCCTTTTGCTTAATAAATGTCCCTTGCGCAAAGATCATTGGTTGTTGACTTATTTGCGACTCTTTTTGGCTACATTTTACTTTACACACATGTTTTGCTCTAAGTGTCACGATGTGGAGCTACTTTTCTTTTGTCTTATTGGACATGATATGCACTTGATTGGTAAAATTGGTTTGGTATTGTTTTGAAAGACAAAGAATTGTGGATGCTCGTGTCACTTTTCTTTGGCTTTCTTGTGTTGTGAAGTTGTGTTGTTAATTAGAGTCGAGTGCTCGATGTTGAGGTTAACTTGTGTGCACGAGAGCCATTTACGATTTTAAAAGTAAATTTAATTTTGTTATCTTTGCAATATTTACTTGTTTAAAATTGACCTTTATATTATTCTTTGCTACATTTCTTTTTCTTTGGGAGTTTTTTTTTGGTGTTTTCTACCATATGTTGTTGTTGCTTCTTTGTTGGCTGTTATTCTTTGCAGTTTGTTAAGTGCCGATCTTTGCTTGGTGGTGGTCTGCTTGGTGGTGGTGGTCTTTGTTGTTGTTCTTTGTTCTTCTTGCTTCTGCCGGTACATTCTTCTTGGTGGTGGTGGTGGTCCGTTGTTCTTTGTTCTTCTTGCTTTTGGTCCGTTCTTGTTCTTTGTTGTTGACACGTCTAATAATTAGAGTATTAGCTCAATACTCTAATTAGTTCAATACTTGTATATATTTTGTTATTTTAGAGTTTAGACTTACTCATTTTATTATTTACATTATTCATTTGTAAGTGTATTTGATTTTTTCTTTTGTAAACATTGAAGTATATGAATATAAGGGTTTTCTATTTTTCCTAATTTATTTGTCTTATTCTCTCTAATATTCCTTCAAATTCAATATACTTTTCAGTTCAATGTCTTATGCTGTTGTAATTGACACGCCTACATAATTACTTACTAACTAAGCAAATCAACAAAAGACACAGATTCACAATATAATGTTAGCACACAAATTACGATCATAATAATCTCAGACCCTAATAACAAAGTATCACAAAACCATGTAAGCACACACATTAATGGAAAATCCCTTTCCACACAAAACACGACATGCAGTTGCACAAGTATAAGAGTATTTTTTTTAGGGGAAAGTATAAGAGTATTAATAGAGGGGAGAAGAAGTACAGTATTGAATGCTTAGAACATTTGGGTTTTTGAACATTTGGGCCCCAAGTAGGCTGCGCCTATTGAAAATGTTTGGTCATAGGTCATAGGCCATAACATGTGCTAAGAGGAAGAAAACTGGGCCGGAACTTTTGAGTCATGTCTATCCTCTACAATATTAATCAGCAAGACCCGGTTTTCTGCGAGTGCATGAAATAAGTTCTTGAACGTAGTTTAGCTAATCATAATAAATTTATTCTCTTAACATATACTCCAATTACTAATAGCAAAATCTTCACAAAATTTTACAAGTTAGAGCTTAAGAGGATATTCAATGGTAAGAGGTGATATGCAAGATAAAATAGCTAGTAGTCCCCAGGTAATTTTATAAGGACAGTTTTTCTACTACTCCCCTGAAGTGCTCTAACTTATCCCATCTTTCTTTGTGGCACCAAAAAATTTCCGTTTTTCATACCAAAATTGTCAAGTCCCAAACTGTCATCTTTCAGCGTCTTTCAATTTGTCTTCATGCTTGGTGTTTCCATCTTGAGTTCCTCCCCACTTTCTTATTCTCTCCCCAGCAATTGAAGCCTGCATATAATTAATAATTCCACAAGTCAAATTGTATTTTAGAGATCATTATTCTTACACTTAAATTATAGCAAGTTGTACATTCAAATACTTCTAGTACTTACTACATGACATCCTTCCCAACCAACACTAGTGTTTGCAAAAATATCACGGTGCGCAATATAATTTAGACTTTTCTCCATCCTTCTTCCCCAACCCATAAATTAGAATTAAAAAAAATAGAAATTACTCCAGCCATATGAATGAACAAGAGAGGTGTATGATTGTTTTACCTCTTTGTTCCACTTGGTTTTGTAGACTATTGAAAATAGAATAATGGTTTGCGCACATGTACCAGAGAGCATCCCAAGCCATATGCCCTGCAATAATGTAGAGATAATACTTTGTATTTAGTTACAAAAAATCAAATCTAGTAAATGTTCATAGATTGTAAAAGATATTAATATATATTTTTTGTAGTCTATTACTTCATCCGTTTTTTATTTTATTTTGAGGAGTGCATTAAAATAATCAAATGTACGTTGCAACTAAAAAAAGAATAGAGGTGGTATATTTTTAAGCTTTTTATAGAACTTTTGAAAATAAATTGGTCGTAGATCACAGAAGATATCTAGATGGCACGTCCTTAGAGTGTTGGGAGGAGATAAAGGAAACACTCTGTATGAAGAAACCTGAGTTATTGAAGTTGATACCCAGAGTTTTACCTAGACAAAATTTCACAACAATATCCTTACTGGAAACGATATAGGAATTGAACCTCTAACCTTAAAGTTGAAAGGTAAGAGCTTGAAGTTACCTTGACACCGAAACCAAGCACATGTCCCAATGTGAGGCCCAAAGGGATTCCCAAAATGTAGTAACATCCAACGTTAATATATGCGATCAAAGCTTGCCATCCTGCTCCAATTGCCACACCTATTGATATATTAGTTTGTCATTAGCCTAGGTTTAATTATTATTGCAACGCATACAGCTAGAATGAGCTCTAAAACAAGTGAATTAAGGTAGTAAAAAGTATGTTTAGACAACCTGAGAGAACAGGTTGAAAGTTGTTGATGACAATGCTAAGTGCGAGAATTGGGGTAAGGTCAGTCACCACATCTTGCACCTCTTTACTGTTGGTAAAAACTGCTGGGTATTCTTTTCGATAGATGATTAATATTGATGACATTATTAAACCCAGTAAGAAGGAAGTTGTTACCGCCACCAAAACTGAAAACTTTGCCATTCTGGGACGTGCTGCTCCAAGTTCATTTGATACTCTTACACTTCAAAACATATGTATGCTTTAATCAGTACAGCATTATAGATTGTTTTTTTGACAGGTACATAAATATAGATAGAAGTATAATATGAATTCAAATTACAACCCTTTTAGTAAACTAAGTGTTACGCAATAAAGCAACAAAGAATTGAAGAACAATCGACACAAAGATTTAACGTGGTTCACTAACATTTTGTTAGCTATGTCCACACAGCAGAAAGAATTGATTTTGTTAGGTTTAGGAGAGAGAATACAGATTACAGATTTTTAGGGTTTAACCTAAACAAAATGAGCCTAAACCGAACCCAAAACAAAAGCGCTAGATAATTCAAAACATATATATTTCAACACTAAGAATATTATTGTAAGATCGATGCCTTGAATCTGGTGAAAATGCGGCTTATTCGGGGGAATCGAGTGCTCGCCCGGTCGACCGGGCGAGTCACGCCCGACCGGGCGGAGTCGCCCGCCCAGGCGAATTGGCCTAGGGATCGGGCGAGTGCCCGGGCATAAAGATCGTCAAATTCGTTTGCGCGCCGGCCAAGGCGGCTCGGCCGGGGAGACCCAGGCGGGCACCGCCCGGCAAGGCGTCTGCCCTTGCGATCGGCCGGGCGGGACATGTTTTGACGCAGGGAAGCGATTTCGAGTCGGGGTATAAATAGGCTTTTAACCTAAATCGTTAATTCGAGGATTTAGTTTATAATCACATCTGTAATTCTGGTTATCCTTCTCATCAATAATATTATTCTCTCTCGTCCGTGGATGTAGCCAACACTCCGTTGGTGAACCACGTTAAATTCTGTGCGTGATTTCTCTTTGTTTTGCATTCAATATTTGTTCTTTCTCACATCTGTCATAACAAATTGGTATCAAGAGGTTTGTGTTCGATCCGGGTGAGAAAGATGTCCGGGGATGAATGTGAAAATCAATAAATTCCTTTGGGAGAAACAGGTTTCGATGCAGTGGCAGATCAAGATGCGGGCTTTACTGAAGCAACAAGGGTTGTGGGCACCGTTGGCAAAGAAGTCATCGGATTCAGATACCGTTGAGATGGCCGTTCTGGAGGAGAAGGCACATTCAACGATTATGTCGTGTCTTGCTGACGACATAATTACAGAGGTCGCGGAGTAGGAACCGCCGCCGGTCTGTGGTTGAAGCTAGAGAGTCTATACATGACGAAATCTCTAACCAACAAGTTGCTTTTGAAGCAACGTCTGTTCAGCCTGCGTATGCAGGAAGGTATGTCTCCGAGGGACCATCTAGATAAATTGAATACTATCTTACTAGATCTTCGTAATATTGATGTTAAAGTAGATGATGAGGATGCTGCTTTAATTCTGTTAGTATCTTTGCCTTTATCGTATGAGAATTTTGTGGATTCTTTTATTGTTGGGAAAGAAAGTCTGTCATTAGAAGAAGTAAGATCTGCTCTTCATACTAGAGAAGTCCGTCATCTGGCATCTGGTTCTAGTACAGAAAATCAGACATCTGGATTAGTTGTCACTAGGGGTAAGGGACAGGGAAAATCTGGTAAAAAGAAATTGAACCATAAAAATTCGAATTCTAAGGGTCCTAAACCTAATGACGTCTGTAATTACTGTAACGAAAAGAGGCATTGGAAAAATGAATGTCCTAAGAAAAAGAAGCACCAGGACAAGAATGAAGGTTCCAACTGCTCCCGCGAGAAACTAATGGTAATTACGAGGAAGATCTAGCCCTAGTTGTTAATAACCGGTCACATTATAGGGATGTGTGGTTCTTGATTCTGGGGTATCGTATCATATTAGTCCCTGCGAGGAGTGGTTTCCAACTTATGAGCGAGATAGATAGGGGCAGTGTTTCTATGGCCAATAGTACTACCTGCAAAGTAGTTGGAATAGGCTCCATCAGATTGAGGACTCATGATGGTACATTCTATACCTTGAACGAAGTCAGGCATGTTCCACTGATGACAAAGACTCTGATATCTTTGAGTCTTCTTGACAGTAGAGGTTTCAGTTTTCAAGGTGAAGGTGGAGTTATGAGTGTCTGCAAGGGTTCGAAGGTAGTTCTGAAAGGTATTAAAAATGGTACCTTGTAGTTTCTTCAAGGTTCTCTTGTGACGAGTTCTGCTTCTTTGTTGCATCATCCGAGGTTCCCAAGGAGGATATGACCAAGTTGTGGCATAGGAGGCTTGGACATATGGGTGAAAGGGGGATGCAAATTACGTCCAAAAGGGATCTTACGTGTGGGCACAAGGTGCGGGATCTAGAGTTACGTGAGCATTGTGTGTTTGGGAAGCTTCATCGCAGCAAGTTTCCAAAGGCCGTGCATACTACAAAGGGCACACTTGATTATATTCACTCTGATTGTTGGGGTCCTTCCCGAGTTGAGTCTATTGGAGGTCACATGTACTTTGTGTCGATGATTGATGATTATTCAAGGATGACTTGGATAATTATGATGAAGCATAAAAGTGAGGCTTTCATGAACTTCAAGTAGTGGAAGGTTTTGGTGGGAAATCAAGCTGAAAGGAAGATCAAAAGGCTGCGAACTGATGATGGTCTGGAATTCTATTGGTCTGAGTTTAACGACTCCTGCAAGAATGAAGGGATTGCACGCCATAATCTTGTAAGGAATACTCCACAGACGACGGGTAGCGAACGCATGAATTAGACCTTTGTTGGAGAGGCGAGGTGCATGCTCTCTAATCTTTGGGTTACCTAGAAGATTTTGGACGAAGGCTGTAAGTACGCTTGCTATCCGATCAACCGTGGACCTCACACTTGGTATTGATTGTAAAAGCAACTTATGAGGTGTGTTATGGTGAGCTTGCGAGATTATTCCTTGTTGAGAGTTTTTGGTTCTATTGTTTATTATCATGTAAGTGAGGGTAAATTAGAACCTAGAGCTAAGAAGGGCGTATTTGTGGGTTTTGGGAATGGAGTTAAGGGCTATAGAATCTGGTCACCTTCTGAGAGTCGAGTTATACTTAGTAGAAGTGTAATATTTGATGAAAATTCTATGCTTAACCCCATTGTGAAGTCCATGGTGGTATCTGTTGGTAGTAATGTTGATAAACAGGTGGAGCTGCAAGTCACTCATGATGAGAGTGAATCACAACACTAAGGTGGAGAAGATCAACATGGTGCTACTGAATCTGAATCTTCTAGTCATCAATCTGCCTCATCGAAGCACATCGAACTAGCATAGCACTTGATAGAGCTAGAAGAGTTGGTGTGGGACCTCCTAGGAGGTATGGCTTTGAGGATATGGTTGCTTATTGATAAGTGCGTTTCAAATGCACTTTATGGACTCCTTTTAGCTCATTTTGATCCTCTTTCTCCCCTTTATTCCCTTTTTCTTCTCCCTTTCCCCTTTCGTTTCACTCACTTGAGCATTCTTGATCATAGTGACATTTTGCTAGATTTTCACTCATTTTTGAATGAATTTCTAGTACATTTGCTTTCACACTGTTTTGCCATGTTCTTAATATAGGTGGAACTACTAAGATGGCTACGCATTGTAGAGTTGGCAAAGGAAGCAATGAAAATAGAGCACACGTTGAGAAATAGTGCGCTTGCACCATGCCCCATGTTCGCTCGCACAAAGGAGCACATTGCGCAATAGAATCTTGAACATAGAACTTAAAATGGATATAACTTTCAAACAACAAATCGGATGAAGGAAATTCCAGTTGGAGGTGAAAGCTTGTTTCAAGAGCTTTCCAACGACTGGTCATAAGCTTAATTTGGATCTAAAATGAAAGAGTTATGCACGTTTTAAGATGAACTGTCCGACCAGAGCAGAAGAAATGGTGCGCCCGCACCTGATTTTGGTGCGCCCGCACATGATTTTGGTGCGCACGCACCTGATTTTGGTGCGCCCGCACCACGCTGGTGCGCCCGCACCACGCTGGTGCACCCGCACCATTCCTGCGAAGTTTGGCCACAAGAATCAGTAGCCTTGGTGCGCCCGCACCACCTTTTTCCGCCAGAAATTTGTAATGCTCGTGGCTATTAAAAACAATAGAGGTTATTATTTTGAACTTATGCTTTATTTTAGAGTTTAGAGAATATTATTAGGGTTCATATTAGAGAGAAAAACACTTAGTTTTTGATCAAGATTTGAGATTCGTAGATTATAGTTTGTGATTTCTACAACATTGAAGGTACTTTTATTCGATTTAATTTCAAAGTTTTAGTTTTTATTATCTCTTTTCATTGCTATTATTTGTTCTTCCTTTTTATTAGAGGTACTTTATTATAGTTTCACAGTTGTTATTTTCATTAGATTAATTATCTCTTAATCATGTTTTGCCCTAGATTAGTCATAGATTTCATGTTTTATTGCTTAGAATCCATGATTAGTGAGTAGTTCCCTATCTAGGGTTAGGGTGAAAGTATGGATTTGGGTTTAAGTGTTTTGTTGATGTGATTGTGATGTTTGAAGAAGTTTATGCATTGATCTTGGTGTTTTGAGACCTTAGAATAGATATTGATCACATTTATGCTTTGGTATTTTGAATTCAAATGTTCTTAAATGGAATTTTGAACTCTTTTATCATCCCCAATAATCTCTATTATATAAGGCAACTCTTGAGGCCTTGGTGTCCACCTAAACTACCCAAATTACCCCCACAACAAAACAAAATTACATAATTCACCATATTTTAAATTTAAAAGGAAAAACTAAAAAAAAAAAGAGGGGGAACTGATCATAAAGATACGTCAGTTTCTAAATTTCAACAACCACTTTAACTCAACTTCGCCAATTTTATAGAGACAAAAAATAGAAATAAATAAAAAAAATGAGATTACACGACAGTTCCTTCATCAACTGCAAAATACATAACTTCATCACCAGTAACCACCGTCCACCTTAACAAGTGATATCTTCCCCTTTCTCCCTTACATCATCTACAAAATCTCCTTCCATTATATGCAAAATAGAACAAAAGAACAAATCCGTTTGAGACTAATATCTGGTAATAAACATGAAAAACATAATCCTTACACAATTTTTAATTTATAAGTACAACATTTATTTGATGGTGTGATTTCTTTTTAGGGTGCCATATTTGACCAGCATTGTGATGGAATCACATATCCCACAAACCCAAAGAAGCAAAAAGAGCAACTGCAAGTCCGCAAGTTTAAGTAGCAAAACAGTCGAAGGTACTTCTAATTTCGTAATTTATTTACATCCTGATGAGTATGCTATAATAGGAAATATAATTAATTTAAGTTAAGTATATGCTTTCGCACGCATTGCGTGCATATAAGACTAGTCAACTTAATTTCTAGGCCAAGATATTGGGTAGAAATTAAGGGGATCCTTTATTAGGGGTTTTCCCAATTTATCGAATCTCTTAATCAATTGACTGAAGACCATTCGAGAGAGGATTTAGTTGATTGATTAAGTGATTATTCTTGAGGACCATTCGAGAGAGGACTCGAGTATTTTAGAGGAAAACTAAACCTTGCATAATCGTCTCCGTTATTTCACAATCGCATTAACATTCATTGTCCATTCTTATTCATACTAGTAACCTTAACTCTAGTGTCTTCCTTATTCATATTTTCATCTCATTTTACTTGCTAGTACTTTGATAGTAGTTAGTCATTAGTTGTTACTAAATCATTTTAAAACCCCCAAAAACCCTTCAATTAAGTAATTTAGACTTGATAGACTTTAATTAATCCCTTTTTCCCTGTGGATCGACCCTTGACTTGCCTTTACTACGTTCTTAGTATTGCTTGTTAGGAGTTATAAATATTGTTTGAAAAGCAGTTTTTGGTGCCTTAACGACACACTAAAAACCTCTTATCAAAATGGCGCCGTTGCCGGGGAGACTGTGCTATTAATTGAAGTTTATTTTAGTTTAGCTTTGCTTTGTTGATTTTTCTTTTCTTTTTGACTGTGGTTGTTATTTGCTAATCCTCTACTTAGCTTTGTTGTTGTTACATGAGAAGAAGAGTTCACGGTTCACCCACTTTTCCTCTAGATCCAGAAATTGACCGTACATTGCGAAAGCTTCGGAAAAATTTGGAAGATTTGTCTTTGGGTTCCGAACCATCTTCACCAGCCTCAAGTACAACAAGAGAAGTTCAGTCAGAAATGGGTGAAGCAAATCCACAGCTCTTTAGGGATTTCGGAAATCCGGGTTCCTATGTTCTTCAAGGTGGTATTCGACTCCCCACCACTACTACAAATTTCAGTATTCACCCTCAGTTCACTCGGATGGTGAAGGCAGAACAATTCTGTGGAGGGTCGGATGAAGATCCTCTGGACCATCTTGACAGGTTTCTTGAGATCTGTGCCATGATAACCACAAATGACGTCTCTCCAGACTACATCAAGATGCATTTGTTCCGGTCTTCTCTCTTAGGAAAAGCAAAATCATGGCTCAAGAGTTTACCCGCTAACTCCCTCACTACATGGGAGGAAGTCACAATGGCTTTTCGAAGAAGTACTTCCGGAGTGGAAGACGGCGGACATAAGGAGGAAGATCTCCTCATTTGAGCAAGAGAACGATGAGACACTTGCGAAGCTTGGGAGCGGTTCAAGGAGATGAGCCGTTCATGCCCACACCATGAGTTCACCAAGAATCTACTCATGCGATTCTTCTATGATGGCCTTGATCCTATATCACGTGCCAACCTTGATCTTTGGAGCGGGAGGTCAACTTTCTAAGATCCCGCAAGATCAACTTGAGTCCACCATTGAAGAGGTAATTAAGAACTATTCATGGGGTGGACGTCGAAGATGTGCTCCACCTAAGAAGAGTGGAAAGTTTGAATTAGATCCCATGGATCAAATTCAAGCTAAGATGGATCAACTTGACAAGAAGCTCTCCAAGATCAACCTCGCATCATCTACTCCATCACAGGTAAATTCTTTTTCTTGTGATATTTGTGGAGGTACTAATCATGATACATCTTATTGTGGAGGTACAAATTCGGAGCATGTGGCGGCAATCAACTCTAGAGGAAATGGTTACCAAGGAAACCAAGGGTATAGAAGCAATCAACAAGGAGGTTGGAAACAACCTCAACAAAACTTCAATCAAGGCTTCAACCAACCTCAACAAGGATGGAATCAACCTCAACAAGGGTACAACCAAGGTCAACATCAAGGGTATGTGCAAGGGTATAACCCAAACTATAACCAAGGTGGTTCATCCTCACAAGGGTCTCATGTCTACCAAGCTCCACATCAAAGAGCCAATACCCAAAAACCTCCCTCTAACCCTCCGTTCCCCAAACAAAATCCCGAACCCACTCCATCTCCCGAGCCAACCTCTCTCCAAATTCTCCAACAACTTCAATCCATGAACCAAATCCTCCAAAACCATGAGCAAAGGTTTCAAGAGCTACAAGCCCATAATAAAATGCTTGAAACCCAAATTGCCCAAGTAGCCGAGAAAAATCCTTCTACTCCCACAAATCAACTTCCGGGCCAACCTATTCCTAACCCCAATGTAATACCCCGAATTTTCAAAGATTATTTTATTATTTATTAAAGTTTAATATTATTTCCACTTAAAATTTATTTTATGATAATGCGATTTTATTTGATAACAATGTTTATTAAAATAATAATTTCATTTAGTTTTGAATTATTTAACGAGTTTATTTAAATAATTCAATTGAAATGTATTTTGTTTAAATAAATTATTTTCGTTATTCTAAATAAGTAGGGACCATTTTTATTGAAGTTCCACTTCGTTTAAACAAGTACCCTAAACTAAACCATGTTGAATGTAATTCTAAGCCCATTGTCCAATACCTTGTCCAAAAGCCATAAGCCCAAAATACTTAGCAAAAATAAAGGAAAAACAAAACAAAACAAAAAAAAAAAAAAAGGAAAAGAAAACGTGATCATCAAAGATCACCATCTTCCTCCTTCCTCCTTCCTCACGTACAAAACCAATAGAGCCAAAGGTCAGATTTTTTTTCCACAAACTCAACAGTTCTTGTCAGAACTCAATCCACAATCCCGGATTTTGGGAGAAAAGTGGTCAAAAATCAATCTCAACACCATACTTCACCATACCTCACCTCACCTCCACCATTAATGGAGCTTGACCAAAGTTCCAAATTTCTGACCAAATCCTCCTATAAATACTGATTTACTCTCACCAAACTACTCAAGCAAACAATCTCAAAAGGTTTGCTTCAATCCTTTATCTTCTTCCTTAATTTCTGATTCTTGATTTTGAAAATTGAAAATGAAAATTCAAACCACCATTAACAATACTCCTCTGTCACCCGAACCCCGAACCCGCGCTCGCCTCGACCACCGTCCCCACCTGAAGCTTGCCCGCCCACCACCGAAAACCCAGGCTCCCTTCCTTCCTCCTTTCTCCCTCTCGTCCTCCCCTTCCTCCCGCGGCGCGCCGCCGCTTGGCCTTGTTCGCCGCCGCGACGCCGCGCCTTGCCGCCGCTTGTTGTTGGTCGGCTGCCGCCGCTTATTGTTGTGTCGTTGCTGCCGGTGTGTTGTTGTTGCTCTGTCTTTGCTACGTGGTGCCGCCACCTACGGTGGTGGCAGGTGTGTTGGTGGTTGGTGAAGTACCAAAGGTACTACACCTCTCTTCTCCTCCTCTTGTTTCCCTTAAATTAAAAGTTATTTTTGAAAATTTGAATCGAAATACTATTGATGCTTTGATGAATTATGAATTTCGATTATGAATTCGACAATTGGTTATTTATTGTTGATACTTTGAATTCATGAGTTATTGTTGATGATGTTGAATTGGTTGATTTAATAAATCATAGTAGTGTTCTCTTATGTAATTGTGTTGATGTGAGTTTAGCTTCGGCTTGTTGGTAATTCGGTTGGTTCAATTTATTATATCAATCGAGGGATCCTAGTTAAGAAAGTATAGTTAAATTACTCTCTTTGTTCTGAAAGTTAGTGTGAATAACTATTAATTGTGTGTATTATAACTGATGGATGTTTGAAAGAGTAGTTATGGAGTTTGAGTTAAAGATTGACAATCAAGTTTCACCCATCTTGGGAGTCTTTTAATTAAATATGATGAGACTAGTAGGTAATCTGATCATTCATAAATTAAAGTAGTGTTCTTCTACTTGGGAAACAAATCTAGTTAATGTAACAACAAATAGTTCCTAAATCGTTTAACATAATTAGATTAGTCGTTGATATTAACCAAAAGCGGTTAGTGCGGAAGTATAAATCCATAGGATGAGTATAAATTGCTGATTATGTAACAGAAGTCTTAGTTTTTGGTTTAAATGGTCTTTATTAGTGTTAGATTCATATAATAACGAAATCATGTTTTTGGTTTTGTTTATGTGATATACGAAAGGTGTTTCTATGTTGTTGTTGATGGAAGTTCACTAAATTGTGGAAAGGTGGTATACCTAATATATACTAAGAAATGATATATGTTCATGTATTCTTAATATGTTAAAGTATACCTTTTAACTCTGAAACTATCTGAAAGTATGAATGACTATTAAACGATTTGAGATACGAAAATACTGCTATGTTTCTGTTGTTATTCTTAAATGTACTTTAAGTTATGAGACATGCTTATGATTACTTTCCATGATTAATGATATGTTTTGCATATGGATTGCGGGAAATGGAATGTTTTATGATGATTATGATGATACGATGCTATGAAATGATTATGAATCTGAAGTGATAAATGAACTCAAGTGACGGTTGTGTTTATGAAATGGATTATTGCAACCACTATGAATGGATTGAGATTATGATGGATGAAATATGTTCACACTGGATTGAACAATGATGACGTAATTGTATACGTGATTTATGTGATGACGTGAATTAAAAGATGTTAATCACGTAAAGTGAAATATCGGAGGGAAATGATGAACGAGGTTGCCCCTGTATGAGTGGTTCGGCGCCCCTACGAGGTTCTCTCGGTTACTATGCTGATTATTCTCACATCGTTGTCTTCCTTCTATCTTGTTGTGATCCAAGTAGAAGGGGTGTGCACACTAGGGACTCGTTATTATGGCCATTATGTTATCCGTAGGTGGTTACAGTGGGATTGACCCCGGCCTACAATGTTGAAGTAAGTGGTTACGGGGATTGACCCCGCCATCTTGGCGTTCTCTTTCCTCTCCTTAAATAATTGGATTAACTAAGATTAAGTATGTAATTAATCATTGTATATATATCTACATGTGAACGTATGGATTATGTGAATATTGCTATGCTGTTGTGATATGGTTATGAATGATGTGAACATGTATTGATTACGTGAGAATCGTAGACACCAAAGCATGTTTTAAGAATGTTTTATGGGTTAGTACTCAGCGTTGTGCTGATGTGTATGTCAATGTTTTGTTTTGTCACTACTGTGGCCTGTCACTTGGTGGGTGGCAGTGTTACAATAGTGTCAGGTTGAAGTTCTGGAGCATCTCTTCCAAGATAGAAGCGGTTAAGTACTACGATCTCAGCTATGAATGTTTTATGTTTCCTTTGAGGCGAAGACGTTCCACTTTGTAATAGTTAAATAATTAATTGATTTAGTTTCATTTCTAGTTCTGGTTGAGCATTAGTGCTCCTGATTTTCTTTTTAGCTGGTACTCCGCGAAAGCGTTGAGTTTGGGATTTGGTATATATATTTTATTGCAACAGGTTTTCAAACATTTTTTCCCATTTTGGGTTGTCCAATTTACAAAGGAGACTCTGCCGAAATTTTCAGAAAATATTAATTTATTATTAAAGTATTTCTTTCAAAAAGGGACTAAATGTCCATGTAAGTTAGTGAATAATGTAGCCTTGCATTTATTTCCAAGGAGATAAGTGCGGCGGTAACACGCCCGTTGAGTCGAACCTTCGTGGATTTTCCCCCATCTCGAGTTTTATTAAATGAAAAAGGGTTCGGCTTGGCGGGGGTGTTACAAGTTGGTATCAGAGCTAAGGTTAGATTCAGGTACGTTATGATCTCCATATCATGGCGTAAAGGTTCTAAATAGGTTTAATGGGTTGGCTAAAAAGTTAGGTGTAAATGAACCAAGCCGTTTGAGAGTTTGCGCTTTTGCGTGTGCAATGTGGACCTGTTTATGTATAGATGTGGCGCATGTGATTTTTATGTTGATTACTAGTTTATGTGTGATGTATCGTGCATTGACTTGTATTTGTTTATGATATGTACTTAATCAAAGTATGTATTTGATAAAACTTCTATGATTTAAGAAACCAACTGAATTTCAAACGAGATCTCACTGAATGAGTTAGTTAGAATTCATTGCCAACAAGTTTGCCCCTTTTGTTTTCTTTGCTCCTCGATGTCGCGAGTCGAGTTGAAGTAGAGATACAAAAGTTGATGGCGGAATGGAGGCTGAATTCCTAACGAAGCCATGAAAGCTTGAGATCTGGGTTTTGTCTAAAAGAATTTGATTTTTGTTTTCTCGATTAACTTATTGCAAGTTTCGAGGACGAAACTTTTTATAAGGGTGGTAGGATGTAATACCCCGAATTTTCAAAGATTATTTTATTATTTATTAAAGTTTAATATTATTTCCACTTAAAATTTATTTTATGATAATGCGATTTTATTTGATAACAATGTTTATTAAAATAATAATTTCATTTAGTTTTGAATTATTTAACGAGTTTATTTAAATAATTCAATTGAAATGTATTTTGTTTAAATAAATTATTTTCGTTATTCTAAATAAGTAGGGACCATTTTTATTGAAGTTCCACTTCGTTTAAACAAGTACCCTAAACTAAACCATGTTGAATGTAATTCTAAGCCCATTGTCCAATACCTTGTCCAAAAGCCATAAGCCCAAAATACTTAGCAAAAATAAAGGAAAAACAAAACAAAACAAAAAAAAAAAAAAAAAGGAAAAGAAAACGTGATCATCAAAGATCACCATCTTCCTCCTTCCTCCTTCCTCACGTACAAAACCAATAGAGCCAAAGGTCGATTTTTTTCCACAAACTCAACAGGTTCTTGTCGAACTCAATCCACAATCCCGGATTTTGGGAGAAAAGTGGTCAAAAATCAATCTCAACACCATACTTCACCATACCTCACCTCACCTCCACCATTAATGGAGCTTGACCAAAGTTCCAAATTTCTGACCAAATCCTCCTATAAATACTGATTTACTCTCACCAAACTACTCAAGCAAACAATCTCAAAAGGTTTGCTTCAATCCTTTATCTTCTTCCTTAATTTCTGATTCTTGATTTTGAAAATTGAAAATGAAAATTCAAACCACCATTAACAATACTCCTCTGTCACCTGAACCCCGAACCCGCGCCCTGCCTCGACCACCGTCCCCACCTGAGCTTGCCCAGCCACCACCGAAAACCCAGCTCCCTTCCTTCCTCCTTTCTCCCTCTCGTCCTCCCTTCCTCCCCGCGCGCGCCGTCTTGGGCCTTGTTCGCCGCCGCGACGCGCCGCCTTGCCGCTTGCTTGTTGTTGGTCGGCTGCTGCTCGCTTATTGTTGTGTCGTTGTTGCTGATTGTGTTGTTGTTGCTCTGTCTTTGCTACGTGGTGCCGCCACCTACGGTGGTGGCGGTGTGTTGGTGGTTGGTGAAGTACCAAAGGTACTACACCTCTCTTCTCCTCCTCTTGTTTCCCTTAAATTAAAAGTTATTTTTGAAAATTTGAATCAGAAATACTATTGATGCTTTGATGAATTATGAATTTCTGATTATGAATTCTGACAATTGGTTATTTATTGTTGATACTTTGAATTCATGAGTTATTGTTGATGATGTTGAATTGGTTGATTTAATAAATCATAGTAGTGTTCTCTTATGTAATTGTGTTGATGTGAGTTTAGCTTCGGCTTGTTGGTAATTCGGTTGGTTCAATTTATTATATCAATCGAGGGATCCTAGTTAAGAAAGTATAGTTAAATTACTCTCTTTGTTCTGAAAGTTAGTGTGAATAACTATTAATTGTGTGTATTATAACTGATGGATGTTTGAAAGAGTAGTTATGGAGTTTGAGTTAAAGATTGACAATCAAGTTTCACCCATCTTGGGAGTCTTTTAATTAAATATGATGAGACTAGTAGGTAATCTGATCATTCATAAATTAAAGTAGTGTTCTTCTACTTGGGAAACAAATCTAGTTAATGTAACAACAAATAGTTCCTAAATCGTTTAACATAATTAGATTAGTCGTTGATATTAACCAAAAGCAGTTAGTGCGGAAGTATAAATCCATAGGATGAGTATAAATTGCTGATTATGTAACAGAAGTCTTAGTTTTTGGTTTAAATGGTCTTTATTAGTGTTAGATTCATATAATAACGAAATCATGTTTTTGGTTTTGTTTATGTGATATACGAAAGGTGTTTCTATGTTGTTGTTGATGGAAGTTCACTAAATTGTGGAAAGGTGGTATACCTAATATATACTAAGAAATGATATATGTTCATGTATTCTTAATATGTTAAAGTATACCTTTTAACTCTGAAACTATCTGAAAGTATGAATGACTATTAAACGATTTGAGATACGAAAATACTGCTATGTTTCTGTTGTTATTCTTAAATGTACTTTAAGTTATGAGACATGCTTATGATTACTTTCCATGATTAATGATATGTTTTGCATATGGATTGCGGGAAATGGAATGTTTTATGATGATTATGATGATACGATGCTATGAAATGATTATGAATCTGAAGTGATAAATGAACTCAAGTGACGGTTGTGTTTATGAAATGGATTATTGCAACCACTATGAATGGATTGAGATTATGATGGATGAAATATGTTCACACTGGATTGAACAATGATGACGTAATTGTATACGTGATTTATGTGATGACGTGAATTAAAAGATGTTAATCACGTAAAGTGAAATATCGGAGGGAAATGATGAACGAGGTTGCCCTCGTATGAGTGGTTCGGCGGCCCCTACGGGTTCTCCGGTTACTATGCCGATTATTCTGCATTCTTTGTCTTCCTTCTATCTTGTTGTGATCCAAGTAGAAGGGGTGTGCACACTAGGGACTCTGTTATTATGGCCATTATGTTATCCGTAGGTGGTTACGGGGATTGACCCCGGCCTACAATGTTGAAGTAAGTGGTTACGGGGATTGACCCTGCCATCTGGCGTTCTCTTTCCTCTCCTTAAATAATTGGATTAACTAAGATTAAGTATGTAATTAATCATTGTATATATATCTACATGTGAACGTATGGATTATGTGAATATTGCTATCTTTGTTGTGATATGGTTATGAATGATGTGAACATGTATTGATTACGTGAGAATCGTAGACACCAAAGCATGTTTTAAGAATGTTTTATGGGTTAGTACTCGGCGTTGTGCCGATGTGTATGTCAATGTTTTGTTTTGTCACTACTGTGGCCTCGTCACTTGGTGGGTGGCAGTGTTACAATAGTGTCAGGTTGAAGTTCTGGAGCATCTCTTCCAAGATAGAAGCGGTTAAGTACTACGATCTCAGCTATGAATGTTTTATGTTTCCTTTGAGGCGAAGACGTTCCACTTTGTAATAGTTAAATAATTAATTGATTTAGTTTCATTTCTAGTTCTGGTTGAGCATTAGTGCTCCTGATTTTCTTTTTAGCTGGTACTCCGCGAAAGCGTTGAGTTTGGGATTTGGTATATATATTTTATTGCAACAGGTTTTCAAACATTTTTTCCCATTTTGGGTTGTCCAATTTACAAAGGAGACTCCTTGAAATTTTGGAAAATATTAATTTATTATTAAAGTATTTCTTTCAAAAAGGGACTAAATGTCCATGTAAGTTAGTGAATAATGTAGCCTTGCATTTATTTCCAAGGAGATAAGTGCGGCGGTAACACGCCCGTTGAGTCGAACCTTCGTGGATTTTCCCCCATCTCGAGTTTTATTAAATGAAAAAGGGTTCGGCTTGGCGGGGGTGTTACACCCAACCTCCATCAAGCCAAAAAGCCTTTTATTCCAGCATAATTATCCGCTTCTCAACCCATTTGTGCCTTTCTATCCTATTTTTGCTTAACCCTCATAATAAGTCATGGCCAAACTCTCCCCAAAGTGGAGTACATGTCTAGTTTGTGTTGAGTTGAGATGTTTTGATACTAAGTCTTTGGTTGAAAGTAATTTAATAGGCAGTATAATTGCAAAAGTTGAAGAAAATTGCGAGAAAGGAAAGGCAAAAGAAATAAAAAGAAAGAAAGAAAGCTCTTATTGTTTCATTTGGATTTCTATTGAAAAAAAGAAAGAGATAGCAAATTGATGAGAAAATGAAAAAAAAAATATGTTTAAAAAGTGAAAGTCAAAGTGAGAATCAAAATTGTGTGTGAGCTTTCGATTCGAGTTGGTGTTAGGACTAGCTTGGGGAAGGCTCTTCCCCTAGTTTGTACTCCGCTTTACCCTTTTTGCACCACACTCCCATATTGATATCCTCACCCCTAACCTAGCCTCGTTACAACCTTGATAAAGTCCCTTTTGACTTCTAGATTAGTCTTGGTCAATTCAGTGGTGGCGGGTGAGATTTTGTGCAATTCATGATGAGGGTCATCAAAATGTGGTAGAGGCGAGCTATTATGGTTGAGCATCCCTAGGGGGGAGTCAAACTCGGGACTTGGAAGTGGAAAAGAGTGAGTAATCACTTTTAGAAAGCCTATTTTCAAGGGGACTCGGTTGATCGGTGGATAAGATCCCTTAAGTCACTCTTGTGCTTCCTAATCATCTTCCCTCTTGTGTTTGGTTGGTCTCCTAAATCTTGTTATGAACTCATTTAGCTTGCATGTCATGTTTGTAGCTTTGCATATACAACATTTAGGTTAGTTTGTTGCATGGTTTTTCTTTTTCATTTTTTTTCTTCTCTAATCTTTCTTCTTTCTCATTCTTGGTTTACTTGAGGACAAGTAAAATGCTAAGCTTGGGGGAGTTTGATAAGTGCGTTTCAAATGCACTTTATGGACTCCTTTTAGCTCATTTTGATCCTCTTTCTCCCCTTTATTCCCTTTTTCTTCTCCCTTTCCCCTTTCGTTTCACTCACTTGAGCATTCTTGATCATAGTGACATTTTGCTAGATTTTCATTCATTTTTGAATGAATTTCTAGTACATTTGCTTTCACACTGTTTTGCCATGTTCTTAATATAGGTGGAACTACTAAGATGGCTACGCATTGTAGAGTTGGCAAAGGAAGCAATGAAAATAGAGCACACGTTGAGAAATAGTGCGCTTGCACCATGCCCCATGTTCGCTCGCACAAAGGAGCACATTGCGCAATAGAATCTTGAACATAGAACTTAAAATGGATATAACTTTCAAATAACAAATCGGATGAAGGAAATTCCAGTTGGAGGTGAAAGCTTGTTTCAATAACTTTCCAACGACTGGTCATAAGCTTAATTTGGATCTAAAATGAAAGAGTTATGCACGTTTTAAGATGAACTGTCCGACCAGAGCAGAAGAAATGGTGCGCCCGCACCTGATTTTGGTGCGCCCGCACCACGCTGGTGCGCCCGCACCACGCTGGTGCGCCCGTACCATTCCTGCGAAGTTTGGCCACAAGAATCAGTAGCCTTGGTGCGCCCGCACCACTTCATTGGTGCGCCCGCACCACCTTTTTCCGCCAGAAATTTGTAATGCTCGTGGCTATTAAAAACAATAGAGGTTATTATTTTGAACTTATGCTTTATTTTAGAGTTTAGAGAATATTATTAGGGTTCATATTAGAGAGAAAAACACTTAGTTTTTGATCAAGATTTGAGATTCGTAGATTATAGTTTGTGATTTCTACAACATTGAAGGTACTTTTATTCGATTTAATTTCAAAGTTTTAGTTTTTATTATCTCTTTTCATTGCTATTATTTGTTCTTCCTTTTTATTAGAGGTACTTTATTATAGTTTCACAGTTGTTATTTTCATTAGATTAATTATCTCTTAATCATGTTTTGCCCTAGATTAGTCATAGATTTCATGTTTTATTGCTTAGAATCCATGATTAGTGAGTAGTTCCCTATCCAGGGTTAGGGTGAAAGTATGGATTTGGGTTTAAATGTTTTGTTGATGTGATTGTGATGTTTGAAGAAGTTTATGCATTGATCTTGGTGTTTTGAGACCTTAGAATAGATATTGATCACATTTATGCTTTGGTATTTTGAATTCAAATGTTCTTAAATGGAATTTTGAACTCTTTTATCATCCCCAATAATCAACTTAATTTCTAGGCCAAGATATTGGGTAGAAATTAAGGGGATCCTTTATTAGGGGTTTTCCCAATTTATCGAATCTCTTAATCAATTGACTGAAGACCATTCGAGAGAGGATTTAGTTGATTGATTAAGTGATTATTCTTGAGGACCATTCGAGAGAGGACTCGAGTATTTTAGAGGAAAACTAAACCTTGCATAATCGTCTCCGTTATTTCACAATCGCATTAACATTCATTGTCCATTCTTATTCATACTAGTAACCTTAACTCTAGTGTCTTCCTTATTCATATTTTCATCTCATTTTACTTGCTAGTACTTTGATAGTAGTTAGTCATTAGTTGTTACTAAATCATTTTAAAACCCCCAAAAACCCTTCAATTAAGTAATTTAGACTTGATAGACGTTAATTAATCCCTTTTTCCCTGTGGATCGACCCTTGACTTGCCTTTACTACGTTCTTAGTATTGCTTGTTAGGTTTTATAAATATTGTTTGAAAAGCAGTTTTTGGTGCCTTAACGACACACTAAAAACCTCTTATCACTTATGCACTGCAGATTGCTGAGGAGGTGGAGGTAGATACTCATGAACCATCCACCTACAAAGAAGCTGTCTCAGGTAGTGAGTTTGCTCAATGGCTTGCTGCTATGGGAGATGAAATGGAGTATCTGGATAAGAATCAGACTTGGGAGCTTGTCAAACGTCCTAAGGAGAGGAAAATTGTCTTCTGCAAATGGGTTTTCAAGAAGAAGGAAGGGACCTCACCTTCTGAGGGGGTCAAGTTTAAAGCTCGGGTTGTTACAAGAGGGTTCACTCAAAGGGAAGGGGTTAACTATAATGAGATTTTTTCACTAGTGGTTAGACACACTTCCATCAGGGTGCTACTAGAAATAGTTGCACATCAGGATCTTTAACTTGAGCAACTAGATGTGAAAACAGCTTTCCTACATGGGGAGTTGGAAGAAGAGATTTATGTGACTCAGCCAGATGGGTTCCATGTTCCTGATAAAGAAGACTATGTTTGCTGACTGAAGAAGTCCTTGTATGGGCTAAAGCAGTTTCCTAGGCAGTGGTATAAAAGGTTTGACAGTTATATGATCGAGTTGGGCTACAACAAGAGTCTGTATGATTGTTGTGTGTATCACAACAAGCTGGATGATGAATCATGGATTTATTTCGTCCTGTATGTAGATGATATGCTCATAGCTGCAAAGTCCAAGTCTGATATTCAGAAGTTGAAGGGTCTTCTCAGTGCTGAGTTTGAGATGCAGGATTTGGGTGCTGCGAAAAAGATTTTGGGGATGGAAATCTATAGGGAAAGAGATCAGAGGAAGCTTTTCTTGTCATAGAAAGGCTACATTCAGAAGATTTTGTCAAGGTTTGGCATGTCAATAGCTAAGCCTATAGATACTCCAAATGCCTCCAATAATCATTTGTCTGTTGCTTTTGCACCCAAGTCTGCTGAGGAGAAGGAGTACATGAATCGGGTTCCCTATGCTAGTGCAGTAGGGAGTCTGATGTATGCTATGGTCTGCACTAGGCCGGATCTTGCACATGCAGTCAGTGTTGTTAGTAGGTTCATGGGTGATCCTGGTAAGGAGCATTGGCAGGCAGTCAAGAGAATTTTTCGTTACCTTCGAGGTACGTCTGATGTTGGTCTCATTTATGGGGATGATACTCAGTGTTTAGTTACTGGTTATTCTGATTCTGATTATGCTGGAGATGTAGACAGTATAAGGTCTATGACTGGTTATGTGTTTACTCTTGGTGGCTCTGTTGTTAGTTGGAAGGCAACTTTACAGGCTACAGTAACTTTGTCTACTACTGAAGCAGAGTACATGACATTGACATCAGCTGCTAAAGAGGGAATATGGTTAAAGGGGCTAGTCAGTGATCTTGGTTTGCATCAAGATCAGGCCATTGTGTATTGTGACAGTTTGAGTGCAATATGCTTAGCCAAGGATCAAGTCCATCATGAGAGGACTAAGAACATTGATGTGAGATATCATTTTCTGAGGAGTGAGAAGAAGGTTAAGGTGAAAAAAGTAGGTACTGCTGATAATCCTGCTGATATGTTCACCAAACCTGTTCCACAGAGTAAGTTTCAACATTGTTTGAACTTGCTCAACGTTCGTGATTGTTAATTGCCCTTTGGGGCAAGTCTGGGGCCCTTAGGGGCTAATCTGGTGTCCTTAAGGGACAAATCTGGTCTAATTGTCTTTCGGGGCAAATCTGGTTGCAGGGAGAATATGGGCATTGTGTTCAATGCGTCTGTTATCTGTTTTTGGTTCGTTGTGAGAGGATTCAAGTCAAGATGGAGATTTGTAAGATCGATGCCTTGAATCTGGTGAAAATGCGGCTCATTCGGGGGAATCGAGTGCTCGACCGGGCGAGTCACGCCCGATCGGACGGAGTTGCCCGCCCAGGCGAATTGGCCTAGGGACCGGGTGAGAGCCCGGGCAGAAAGATAGTCAAATTCGTTTGCCCGGGCGACCGGGCGGGACCTGTTTTGACGCGGGGAAACGATTTCGAGTCGGGGTATAAATAGGCTTTTAACGTAAATAGTTAATTCGACGATTTAGTTTATAATCACATCTGTAATTCTGGTTATCCTTCTCATCAATACTATTATTCTCTCTCTGTCTGTGGATGTAACCAACACTCCGTTGGTGAACCACGTTAAATCTGTGCGTGATTTCTCTTTGTTTTGCATTCAATATTTGTTCTTTCTCACATCTGTCATAACAATAATGAATAATCTCTTTCTAATTTATTTATCATTAAGTTCATTCCAATTGTTTACAGAATTCAAACTCAAAAACTTTTCTAGATCTTTTATAAATCTCGAAAGGACTAAGACTATATTTGGGTTGCTCTACGTCGTTGTCGCCCTCAATATATGCTAAAAATCTACTCCTCTCGTCCCGAGAATACTTTTTTACACTTTCCATATTCATCTTTCCCATAATACTCTTTACACTTCTATTTTTGGATATGACCCATTATTATTTTAATCCTTCTACCTTTTAAACATTGGCCCACACTTGTCTCTCCTTCAAATAAAATAATACCACTCCTATTAGATACCAACTCTAACCATGACCCACATTCTCTCTCCTTAAAATAAAATAATACTACTTTTACTAACTACTAACTCCTATCACATCTACTTTTCAATAAAATAATAATTGATAACCAAACAACAACTTATCATCTAAAACTATGTGTCTTGATAAGTGTCAAGAGTATTTTGGGACGGAGGGAGTACATTGTACTTCCAACATTCTTAAGTATCAATAGAATTCCTAGATCTTTAACAAGTCGTCAATGGAGCTCAAACCATTGCACATCGGATAGTAGATCTTTCGGTTTTTTCACCATATACCCCGACAATTTTTTTTGCATCGTATACCCTTTCTACTTTCCAAATTCACCATATACCCCTCACGTTTGAAAAAATACATCCACTTACCCTTAATGACTAACGGCGTTAAACTCCGTTAGTCATTAACCCTTAATCCCCCATCTAACCTCATTATCTAACCTAAATCTACCCCTAATCCTAACCCTAACCCTAACCCTAACCCTAATACCCTAACCCTAACACCTAACACCCCCACCACCCCCTTTGCACCCACCCCACCCCCACTGCACCACCACCCTTCCCACCCCCCCCCCCGCCCGCAAAGCACCCCCCCTTCCTCCCCGCAAGACCCCCCTCCTTCCCCGCATCACCCCTCCCCCTCCCCCTTCCCCCCTCCCCCTTCCCCGGCCGCCGCAACCCCCTCCCCGCCCGCATCGCACCGGCGCACCACCAGCCCCCTCCCCTCCCCTTCCCCCTTCCCCCATGACCCGTAACCCCCCTCCCCACCACCGATTCTTCGTAGCGCTCCACTTTGAATTTCGAAACCTAGATTTTCGAAACACCCCCTCCCCACCACCGATTCTTTGCGGCGCTCCACTTTGAATTTCAAAACCCAGATTTTTGAAACACCCCCTCCCCACCACCGATTCTTCACAATGAAACAAAACCCATATTTTTGAAACACAATCTCCCTCCCCTTCGAATTTCGAATTTTGTTTAGGGTTCGGGGAAGGGGACCGGGGTTCCCTGGGAAGGGAGGGGGGTTAACGACAGCGGGGGGGGAGGGAGTGGGTTCGCGGGGGAGGGGAGTGGGGTTCGCGTCGGCAATGGGGGGAGGAGGGGGTCGGCGGGGAAGGGGAGGGGGTCACGGGGAAGGGGAGGGTGGTGGTGGTGAGGGGGTGGTGGTAAGGGGGTGATGTGGCGATAGGGTGTAAGGGGGTGGGAGAGGGGTGGTTAGGGTTAGGGTTAGGGGTTAGGTTTAGTGTATTAGATTAGGGTTAATGTTAGGATTAGGTTTTGATTTAGGTTATTTAATTAGGGTTAGGGTAGGATTAGGGCCTAATAACTAACGGAAGTGTAACACCGTCTCGTCAAAAGGGCAAGTGGATGTATTTTTTCAAACGTGAGGGGTATATGGTGAATTTGGAAAGTTGAAAGGGTATACGTTGCAAAAAAAAATTTGTCGGGGTATATGGTAAAAAAACCATAGATTTTTTTAATGACATGTTCCATGCATTCAAATTAAATTTCGATTTTCGGGGTTTAAAGCGAGTCGGTTCAATATCATTTTTGTTTTTCGACAAAGCTATAACTACAAACCTTTAATGAATCTTATCAAAACAAGCTAAGCTTGCTTACTTGGGATATTTTTGTCAAACTTATAAGACTTTTCCCATATTTAGTGATTTTATAAGTGAATTGGTAGTGGAGTGACTTTGCCACGTTTAGCTTCTAGTTTTTTTCCTTGTAATTTTTTTGAAAGGTCCTTGTATTTTATTTAAATGATTATTGATCATTGCACCTAAAATATTAACAGTTAAAGATGTGCATTTAGTATTATTTAAAATAAAAACATGCAAGATAAAAAAAACTACTATCACAAACCTTACTGCTGCATTAAATCCCAAAGCCACCATCATTGTCCATCCTAATATGTTCATGCTGAAATTCCACATTAAAATAACATTTAAATTAAGCAGCAAACCAGCAATTTTCATGAATTTTGATTATAATAGCATAATTACTTTTGTAGATTATAAATATTCAATTAAAGATGATCCAATAAGTGCACTCCGTCTTACCATACAGACAAGGCATCCACCGAGACTTCCGCATTCTTTAAATACCCAGCGAACAGAATTAGCGCCATAAAATACCACGTTTCTAAGCTGTACGTGCATAAGATTAATTTTAAAGATTGAAAAATAAGCCAAAATCAATGATGAAAGTTCTCTTAAAACACCCTTTAAATGTAACATTAGTGCTAGTGCCCCGAATGATTCCTCTTTATTTCCTAAAAGAAATGGATGGTACATTTTCTATATCAACGATTTATAATGCAGGAAGGGGCCGGGTAAGATAAAGAATGTTTTTTTAGGAATTCGTTTTTTTTCCTCGTAGGAACGTACCATCATTCTAATATAAGAAATCGATGAAAATATCAATATATTTGGAAATGAGTTGGTATTAACCCAATGGTTCCGCAGAGAACAAAGAGCTTATTGACGACCTTAACATAAGGTTAGTAACAAAAAAGTATAGCGTTAATATACACTTTGTTCTCCATATAGTACTTAGCTGTTTAGTGTTTTTCTTTGGATATGGACTACATGAATGAAGTTGTAGTGAAGTAATACAGAGGCATTACCATAACATCACTGCAGAAGCAACAGACAATCTAACAAACCCCCACAAGTCATGAAAGGCCTTCCAAGAGAATCCACTCCAAGCCTCTCCACACCTCCCGCTGAATATATAAGCGAGCTCGGTCAACACTATGAACCACCACGAAATGTTCAACACCGCAGCCCCGCCAGCGAGGCCCCACCCGAGCTTGAGCATGAACAGCCATGAGAAAAGGCATGTAGGAGCAAGGCTATCCCTGCGATCCCCGCCATGGTCATTACCTTACGTTGTGCCTGGAGGTACTTTATGATTGGGAATACCATTGCATATGCGAATAGTTGCGGTATCATCCATGTTGCAACCCTGCCTGTCCAACGGTATTCAGGATTTTCTTAAAGACCATATATACTTCCTTCGTTTTTTTAAAGATTATTCTAATACTCTATCTACTGTCTCCTTTCTACACTTGTAACTAGGGTTGTTCATAGTATGATCTGAATCACACCAAACCGCAACCCAACCCGTTTTTACGTTGTTTGGGTTGGTTTGCGGTTTCACAACATTGGGTTGGTTTGTGATTTGAAGCAAACCGTGGTTTGAATCTTTGTAAAAACCAAAATGCTCCATATACCGCAAAAACTATTTAGATGAACTATGTATTGGGTTTTCAACAACTTCTTACCATATATTTTAGTCATTTATGAGGTACATTTCCAACAATTTGTAGCTAATTAACTATTTTCCAGCAACAACAAGTTTACAGAAACTTTACCATAGCCAAAATATAAAAAATAAATATTTTAATCCTTCAATTACAGAATTCATATCACGGATTAAAAAATTGGTTAAACCGCACCGCACCAAACCGTTTCACGTGGTGCGTTTTGGATTGGTTTGGGCAAAGTGGTGCGGTTTGGTTTACAAAAATGTCAAACCGTGTATTTGCGGTTTAGTTTGGGCTATATCCCAAACCGCACAAACCCGACCCATGGACAACCCTACTTTGAACCATCAATTAACAAACAAAAATACATATGAAAACGAATTTAACAAAATTTATATATGAACATACTTTTTATATATTGATGTAAATTATTATCAAAAGTTCCAAAGTTAGACCATCAAAACACAAAATATTGGACAGGTATGTTGACTACCAAAGATATTGCAGTATACCTGCCGCCTCAGATATTGCAGTAGTTTCTCCAATGAGCTTAAGGAGTGGGGTTGTAAAGATGTAGAGGAGGCTCAGTAAGAGTGCTGTTGTGTTTAGGATCACCCAAGACCTTTGCAAATACACCCCTAGCATGTTTATTCGTTTTGCTCCAAAAGCTTGCCCACACAATGTCTCCAAGGCACTGCCCATCCCCAGCTTCAATTTTTTTATTTGCAAAACACACATTTGATTAATATACTTAGTTAACAAATATTTCTTTTGTTTCAAAATACTTGACACACTTCTTTGGGTTTCTAATTTCCTACATGTAAAATTTATAAGAAGTTGATATTATGAAAATATATATCGAGACAAATCTAATAAGGTCCCACATACTATTTTTTGCTAGGTAGACCCGGTCAAATGAGATTGTATGTGTGAATAGTGCAAAAGTCAAACCATGTCATCTATTTTGAAAGGGAAGAAGTACATTACGGGTTACACGCACGTATCCAAGTGAGCGACTAAGCGGACCGATGTAAACGTAATTCAATCTCAAATCTTATATACCACATCCATTAGACATTACCAACTAAACCAGATGACATCCATTAGTGTTACTAGTATAACACTAACCATTGCAAGACTTATTCATATATTATCAACTCAATACCAACTTATAATATGTTGGTACCTGTTTTTTGTTAACAAAAAAAAAAAAAATCCTATACGGCGTTTCCTTACCTATCAAATCTTAGAAAATAATTTCTCAACTCACTTTTGGAATGCATTTTCTTACTTTTTCTACTTTATTCATATAGTACTGCCTTCGGTATTTTAGTTGTACCATGTTGATTGTGTATACTATTCATATATTTTACTTTGATAATCTAATATTACTCATAGGTAAGGAGTGGAAAAATATAATTATTGTGAGATTTAGTTAGATTTGTTTCAATATATATATATCTTTAAAATTAGGATTTTTTGACAAGAATAATACAAACTTTTGGCCGTTCTCTCGCAATAATACAAACTTTACATCAATATTACTCCAATAGGGAAATACCAGTTGTTAACTTGTTGTAGGAGGTAAACAAGCTGACGTGGCACTTTCTAGGACATGTGTCGCTTTTTTATTGGTTGATTTTTTAAATTTTCATTTAAATTTGAAAAACAAAAAAAAGGAATTTTTCTTTCTCCATCACCCCCCACCCTCTCGACCGCCTTGACCTTCCCTCAACCAATCTCTCTCTTCGTCCTCCCCCAGCCACCTCCATAGAAGCCCCTCCCCCACCTCCCCCATCCAGAAACCACAACCGCCACCAACCTCCACGATTTCCACCACCAAACTTCACGATTTCCGCCGCCGAACACAAATCCACAACCATTAACCGCCACCAACCTCCTCTCTCACCACTAGTGAAGACAAACTCACCTTCCTCGATCTCATTTCTCTCTCTCATCGATCTCCCCTTCTTTGTGGGATGTGGGGTGTGGGTTTGTGGTCGTGGGTTAGTGGTTGTGGGTTGTAGTTGTGGTTGTGCGTTTGCGCATTGCGGTTGCGGTTGTGGATTTGCGGTTGTGGGTTTGTGGTTGTGGTTGTGGGTTGGGTTTCGGGGAGATTTTTTGGTGGTGGGGTGGTGGCAAGATCTTCTTCGACTTTGGTGGAGGAGTTCGGTTCGGGGGAGGTTCAAGGCGGGAGGGTGGTTTCCTGGTTTGGGGGGTGGGGTTGGAGGTGGAAGGAGTTGGGTACGGGTGGGGACGTTTTGTGGGCGGGGAAGGCGGTTTCGTGGTGGTGGAGGGGGTGGTGAGGGTGGTTTCATCCGGGGGGGGTGGAGGTGAGGGTGGGGGAGGGGGTGGTGAGGGGTGGTTTCATCCGTGGAGGTGGGGGTGGAGGTGATGGTAGGGGAGGGGGTGGTGAGGGTGGTTTCATCCGTGGGGGTAGGGGGTGGGGGGTGGAGGTGAGGGGTGGGGGGAGGGGGTGGTGAGGGTGGTTTCATCCGTGGGGGTAGGGGTGGGGGGTGGAGGTGAGGGGTGGGGGGAGGGGGTGGGGTTTCAAATTTTCGGTTGGTTGGCTAGGGGAGGAGGAAGAGAGGAAGAGATTTTGAACTTTTTTAAATTTTTTTTACCTCGTTTTCACGGGTTAACGGTCAACCACCTACCCTTGGATGAATTTTGATGTAAAGTTTGTATTGTTACATAATAATCAAAAGTTTGTATTATTACGAGAATCCGCCAAAAGTTTGTATTATTCTTGTTAAAAATTCCTTAAAATTTTGAACTTTTCTAATTTTGTTTTTAAATAGTTGAATATATCAATGTTATTTAACGTTGTGTGTTAACTAAACAAGCAAATGTATAAGCTGTAAAAAAACGGAGGAAGTATTTTTGCGAGGGTAATACGTAAAAAGTAAGTAGCAAAACTAAAAAGGTAAGTACAACTTGGGAGTAGCAATTTTAACCTCATGTGATCTAGTAGCCCGGATATTGGACAGGGTGCAGCGATGTTAAAGGAGTTAGTCAATCTATAGGCTTTTATTGACAAGGGCTTTTATTGGACAGGCGATTTTTACGGGTTATAGCAACAAAGAAAACCCAATAATTTTGAAAAATAAAATAAGGTTTTGCAAAAACAATTACATATTCCGATTCGGCATTCATTTATACTCACCTCTTTGTTCCATGTTTTTTTACCCGCCCATTATCGACCCGCTATCGGCCACCACTATTTAACCTATGTGCACCCGCCATCGCCAATAACCAGGTCTAGTGATCAGTATCTAGTCTTGATGAAGACATCATTGGCAGTTAGTTTGGCACCTTGTGAAATATTCTAATAGGATTTAAAAGAGAGAGAAAAGGCGATTCTCTAGCCGATCGAGTCACACAGCACTTATGTGTGTGTTCCAAATTTTGATAAGAAGATTTTCTATCCGATCGAGTCAAGTAGTCTGTGTCCAAATTTGTCGCGTTAGATGCTAATATTTTGGTCTTGTTTGGTAGATGAAACAAAAAAGTGATGGAGAAATCGTATGAATCGAGGATCAGATGTTGAAGTTCACCATTCGAACACTAATGATGCGTGTATGATCAACTTTGGTTTGGATGTGAAATTTCAAACTATTGATTTCTTTTAAATTTTTTTTTGAAATCATTTCTTTTAAATTTTTATTAACACATTAAAGATATTACTTGTTCAGTTTCCGTAATTTTGTTCAAATATCTTATCAAAAAAATTTGTTCAAAAGGGAATTTTCATTTATTAAGAGTTGAGCAAAGAAAGACGTGAGGTTTTCCGTTTTCCCCAACCTTTTCTTAAAAGTAACATGAGTTATATAATGCTATGAGATAAATTTAAAAGGGACCATGCATAAAAAATGAAACTTGGCCAAACTAAGGAGAAGTAATAATCAAATGTGTATGTTGGAGATTGCACAAAAAGAAGGATGCAAAGTATTGATAGATAGAAAAAGTAGATGATAAAGTATTGAGATGATATTCAAGACCCGGGATAAATTCCATCTTTGTAGCTTTTTTTTTTTTAAAAAAAAATTGTTCTAAGTCCTAAACGTAACCATTTTCTATACTAACAAATCTTACCAAACATCCTAACCAACAATAATCTATGATATCGACTACTAAAATAGTTAATACAATTGCCTAATGTCATGCGCTGGTTAAACAAGCTAAATATGAACAATCTAACAAGTTTATATTTACTATGATCTTTCATTAAGTTAATAAAGAAGTACTATCATACTATGGTGTCTAGCTAGAACATATTAGATATATAGACATACCAGTATACCGAAGGAGAAGCCAGCGATGACAGAGTTTTCGACGGAGAAAGCGGCGAGATCGAGGGTACTAAGCTGTCCGGAGACAGTGATGGTGATAGCGCCAAGGGAGTATTGGCGAAGGTATTCATAAAAGTAGATGGTCCAGCTAGATACATGGTCTTTCAACTCCAACCAATACACCCTGAAGAAAACTTCCAGGGCTTTGATGAGTGGGATAGCCTCTTCAACATCATCACCCCACAACAATGTCTCTGGTTATAATTGATGTAACTTGACTGTCGTCGTAGCCGTCGGCAACGACGGTGGGTGATAACAGTGGCTGCTTACCACCACTAGTATTCTCCATGATCGCCACAAAGTTATGAGGCTTTACTAGGTTAGATATAGACATAAATTTGGACATGTGGTACACAGGGCTCAATTATTAACCCATCAAATTGCTTTATTGTTGCAATATCTCTTGACCATGGAAAAGTTTTTAACAATTGATATATTTTAAGTATTTTGGTGCTCTTTTATGACAACTTTTCTCCTTCGTAGTATATGATAAGCCAAAAGTGATGGTGTGCAGGAGTGGAGGGTAGGATTTATTGTGAGGAAATGACTATAAAAATGATTAGACAAATTAAAGTATTGTGAAACATGAGTACGGTTGGTGGATGTCCAATTTATTGTTGTATTATATCTAAGGAAAATGATATGAGATTTGTATGAAATCTCCACAACAGTTAGATGTATGTTAGCAGCGAAGTTTTCGGGTAGCAAAATATTGTTTGTATATATATGAAATATTGTTTGTGTTTTGTATAACGAAATAAGGGAAAGCAACCTGAGCGATATTTTCTTGTCTATGAACAATATTTATTCTCTCTATAACAAATATTTGTTCTGCTGAAAACTTGTATGCTTAACATCTACCCTTGTTAGATGTTTATAAATCCCTCGATATACTCCTCCATTTTAGTTGCAATGTTTTCCCTTTTGTATTAGTTATGTACTTATTTTTAGCTGGGAATTTGTGGGTAAAATTTTTGGTTGTGAATTGTGATACTCAAAACTTGGGATTGAATCCTGCTTTATGGCATATCCTTAGTCGCTCATTTACACCTAAAAAAAAAAAACATTGACCGAATTTTTGAAGTATCTCATAGGTCAACATTAGTTTCCACCGTATTAAAGCTTTTTGGGATGTCTTATTAGTTTTATTTCTTTTGTTTATTTTTGGAATGGGGCCTTTAGCTTTTCAAAATGAGACAAACCTTTCAGCTTTTAATATAAGTGTATTTACTACTCTCTTTTCTTTCATGTCCACTTGTCATTCTCACCAAAGCTGGTCTGAAAAAACGAATTAGTGTAATAATGGGAGGGAGTATATACTAATAAATTATTAATGGGTTGGGTTCGGGTTAATTTGGTCAAAATATTAGCAATCAGGCCCAGAACTTCAAACCCGTTATTAATGGGTTGGATCGAAAATTTCAACCCATTTAATTAAATGGTCGACTCGGCCCGAGCCGTTTAATTAAATGGGTTGGGTCGGAGATGAAAATTGGCACGGTTTTCAGCCGTTTAACCGTTTATGAAAAGCAATACTCAAAATCCTTAACTCAAATCAAAGCAAACGTGGTGGCTAATAAAGTAATAAAAGTAATAGCCCACCTTCTTAATATTCGAATGTGAGCACCCGGAAGAAAGTGAGAAAAGCGGCGCGCAAAACTTCTTACGTCTTCTACAACTGTACTATAATCCTTTACTCATGAGTCTTCTGCTCTTCTAGTCTCTTCTTCACAAAATCAAATATTCAACATCTCTCTTTTCTTCACTCGTGAGTCTGTAGCACGCCCTACATTATTTGTAAATAAGAATTGTGTTGTTTTATTTTTTCTAGAAAAACACCAAAAATATTAAACGGAGTCGGCTTTGAAGGTTGACTCGTTTACTCTTCGTAGGTTGGGTTGGGTTGTAATTAAGAAACGTTTAAGTTAAGCTGGTCGGGTTGGTTCGAGATACCAGCGCCGAACATGGCCACCGGCCCCGCGATCTTGTGCGTGGCCCGGCCAGTTCTTATAAGTGCTAAGTAAATCTTTGTTCATGCTTGGTGTTTTCATTTAAGGGCCCATGTGTCCTTTCATAAGTGCTTCGGAGTTTAAGTCCATAAAAAACTCCTTAAAGCTGCCAAACTTTACGCTCATTTAGGTAAATCTCATCAATACTCTCATAAACTCATACTAGTGTTAGTGATGACATAAGCATGCATAAATAGAGATCGACAACCACATTAATATACCCTTTCTACCCATCACAAATGCCAATCCACCAGATGTTTATTGAGATCATTACTGCTCACTCTACTTCTACAAATATGGGTGATAAGCACTTTTATAGGGATAGAAAATATGTCTATTATATAAGTGAAGGGGGAGAATGATGGTGTCTCTCTACAAAAAGTTTGATAATACCCTTAATAAATTTGAATAATTTGAATTGTCATATATATTAAATAATCTTCTTTTCTTCCTACTTGCCATATATATATATATATATATATATATATATATATATATATATATATATATATATATATATATATATATATATATATATATATATATATATATATATTTTAAAGGAACCTCCAAAGAGGAACTTCTTTAATAAATCAAAAACCGCATAGCGAATAATAGTGTCGGGAAAAGTGTCAGCCCGACACCTAGATCCAAACTCTACGAGGTTGGAGATGAGCCGTCATATGAGGCCACCTTGTTACAGTTACGTTTAAGAAAAGACCACACAATTACATCAAAATGATTAACAAAATCTAGAATGTCATCGATAATCAAATAAAAATCACTACGCGATTTTTGACTTTAGAGCCTTAATAACTTGGAGACAATCGCTTTCGACAATAAGCTTATGAACACCCAGCTTCTTCGCCCGAGCGCACCACTACAAGCACGCACGAGCTTGCGCCTCGCACCTCCCGGCCCACTTTCTTGCGGCCACGACACACCTGCACCTCTCAGGTGTTCGTCTCCACTTCCTGACCCGACCCCCACACTAAACCCAAGCCTGACTCAGGCATGATTGCACATCGACCAATGTGTGGGTAAACTGCGCCCAGAGATGAGGGACCAACAGGCTTGAGCACCCATGCCTTATTCTCAGAGGCTTGACAGCCTCCTTGCCCAGTCTTGACCCGCATAGTTACACGTAGCAGCATGCATAGAAGTGCGATTCCATCGTTGCTTCACTGACGGGCGCCGCATTTTGTGCCGGGTGAGGAATAAAACGATCTCCTCCTCATTTATCTCCTTGATACGATAATCCCAAATATTAAGCAGCTAAAACGGCCCGCGGAGTGCGAATTCCGCAGCCACTTTCCTCCCCGACCCTTGCGCCAATCCACACGTGAAAGAGAAGCGTGAACCTTGGATCGCCCCCACTTGAGCACTACAATCCCGAGGAAATGTGTTTCAAATCTTCTACTTAAACCAAAGACGGGTTCGTGGCTTTGGCAAGCTCAAAGCCGAAAAATTTCCACTCTAGGCCCAGAGACATTCACACACTCGAAATAACCTTCCATAAATCATGAATAGAAAAATTGACTCCTCCCTCAGATACCACGCATCATTAACAATAGCATGGTCAGGCAGAGCTTTGCGGAATATTTGCCATTTTTCTCTAGGTCCCAGAAGCCTGTGGCCTCTTAAGGAGCCAGGTGGCTCGAAAGGGATGCTTAATATTCTTTCAACTTCAAAGAAGAAAAAAGTTGAGAAAGAAGTACCTCGTTCCATGATTTTTTGATCGGGTCAGTCAAAGCAGCGACCTCGGCTCGATGTTGGCTTCATCCCTTGGAGATAGAAATCTTCGCGATCGTGAACACAGGAATCGAAGCATCTTTCCGAACCTTAATCTTCTCCCCCATCACCACTCTCCATCTCATACCTCTATTGCAGAACTTGTCAGGCTTCCCAATACCACTCGAGTATAACTAGGAATAGGCCTTAAAGACTTGTTAATCGAAGCTGGGGGGATTCATAATGAGTCTACCTTTGTAACCATGAGCCCGATTAAACATTTTCATATCTCGAAATCCAAGGCCTCCCTCTGACCTTTGGCCACTTTAACTTCTTGATGCCACCGATCAATTTTAAGCTCACCATCCTTTTGACCCATTAGAATTGAGAGATAAGAGATGCAATTTCATCACAAAAGAAGATGGAAACTTGAAAACACTCATGTTAGGTAGGAAGGAATTGGGCTGAGCCTTTATCATGACCTCCCTGGCCGTGCTTGCCATATATATTGAACGAGTTAGAATGGAATTGAATTTGAAATTTCGATTAAATAATAATTAAGGAGAGAATGATTTCCTCTTCTTACATATGTGTGAAAAACTCGATCTAAAAGTGAATTGACAATATAACTTGATTGACACAATCGGAAGAAAAATAAAAACTTGAATTTATTAATGATCATGCGATAATATTTTAAAACCTAAATGTTGATTATTGATACGTAATCTCTATCAAATAAATCAAACTCTTCCACATTATTAATAATCAACGATTCGAACACGATACACAAATTCTTCCACTTTATTTGAGCACAAGCTTTCTTTTGCTTTATATTTCCTTCTCACCGATATATATTTGAATAATGATGAACAAATAACTAAAAAAAACTAATGAAGCATTGATTTAAGAAAAACATATTTAAATTTTTTTAAAAAATTATAAATGTCTGTTCGAATGGAAATTTTTGTAACAACGATGAATAGCTAATTGAGAAAAAAGCATTAATATGACACGCATGCATAGCGTGCAAAAATTCTAGTAGTAAGATAAGTGATCACAGGTAATATTAATACGTGACTCGTTGAACTTAAGACTCTGGAGTGATCCACAGTGTTTAGTTGAGGATCCATCATTGGTGATTATTTTGGACATTATACCCATCTACTTTGTTACAGAGTCTCTTACTAAACCTTCTTGTTAATGATCGACCAAGTTTTGACTTAAGAGCATCCAACACCATGAAACCTGAAATAGTTCACGGGATCAAAAATAAGAAAAATTCACCCCATCGTGAACGAGTTGCAAAAATATTTTGGTCACATTGTGACTAACTAAGGAATTGGTGACATGGCGGAACAAGAAAAATAATGTCATGAGAAAAGTGGGCTCCATCAAGTGGTGGAAAATTGTGTAACAATTGTATTTGTCAAATTAAAATGACTATATTTCAAAAATACATATACGAAAAAAAAAGGTCATTTTTTGAGATCTATAAAATAATATCTATTTTGCCATATTTTGAAACATTTCAAAAAAAATTAATTTTAAAGTAAAAATTAGAAGAGAAAAGCGATGAACTTAATTTTTATGTCATGGGTGGTATGATTTTGTAAATTTGGTCATTAGTCTTGACATTTTTTTTTTGATGATGAGAGATAAAGTTGTAGAAATAGGGAAATGAACATTTATTTTGTTCATGGTGGTGGATGCTCTATGCACGAAATCC
>CANSZD010002356.1:0-162279 GCA_947648045.1 Beta corolliflora
GGACCATGTCGCCCATGCGCCTTTCGGTCATCCTAGCTTTTTTTTTTTTTTTTCTTGAGCGCGTTCGGGATGCGCTTGTTGGCGGCCTCAGTTTGGCCGTTACTTTGGGGATGACACACCGATGAATATGCGAACTTGATGCCGTAGAGACTCAGGAAGCTCTTTATTGGTCCGCAATCAAACTGGACGCCATGGTCCATAACTATCCCCATAGGAATTCCGAACCTTGTGATGAGGTTCTGCCAGATGAACTTCCTTACCTGATTCGCCGTTATCTTTGCGGTTGGCTCCGCCTCAATCCATTTCGTGAAGTAGTCAATTCCCTACTATTAGGAACTTTCTTCCTCCGGATTTCGGTGTGAATGTTCCTATGATATCCATCCCCCACTCGAGCGAAAGGGTTTGGATTTATGATTAGTGCTGCAAATCATTTGACGGGCGGTGTATAATCGGAGCAAATCTACGGCACTTGTCGCAGTTTTTCACATAGGCTTATGCATCTGCTAGCATTGTCGACTAGTAGAATCCTGCTATCAGGGCTTTTAGAGCCAGCGTTTTCCCGCCGATATGGTTTCCACACACCCCTTCGTGTATTTCTTCAATATTTTTTGTGGCTTCATGAGCCGTTATGCACTATAGGAGTGGGAGTGAAAGACCCTTTTTTGTATAGTTGTCCCCGAAAGATGCAGTACCACATGGCCTCCCTTTTTAGCTTCTTTGCTGCTATCTTGTCCTCAGGTAGATTATCTCGTGGAGCTTTGTATGCCATTATCTTGTCATACCATTCTTTTCCCCGACTAATTGTGTTTACCTTCGATTTGGCGGTATCTATGCTTTTCTTCGGCAGTATCTCCATCATGACATTGCGCTTGGTCCGGTCGTCTTGGAGCTGGCTAGTTTGGATAGGGCATCCGCGGCCATGTTCTCGGTTCGCGGATGCAAGGCTACTTCGGCTCTGCAGATCCGCCGTTATCGCTTTACCTTGTTCAAGTATTACACATTACGGCTCTCTCGACTTCATAGGTGCTTCGATCCGACTCGATATGAGCCGGGAGTCCGTTGTCATTATTATTTTCTTGGCCCCTGTTGCTATGCATAGAGCGATTCGGCTATCGCGCTCATATTCGGCCTCGTTATTGGACGCTTTAAAGCCAAGCGGACGACATATTCAAATGTGTCCCCTCTCGGAGACGTCATGACCACTCCGACATTGCTCCTGTTTGGGCGCCGACCCGTCAGCCGATATCGGCCATATGCCTACAGCGAGCTCCTCCTGTCCTCGCCGGTGGTCTCGACTATGAAGTCGCCGAGCTTGAGCCTTGATGGTTTGTTTGCGGCCGGTATTCGATGTCGAATTCGGACGATTCAATGGCCCATTTCGGCGACCTCATCGGGTCGTGTCCAGCTTATAAAGCGCTTTCTCTAACCGAGGCGATTTGTGAGTACCGGACGGTATGGGAGTCGAAATATGGCCCGAGCTTTCTTGCCGCTATCGGTACGGCATATGCCATCTTCTCCAAAGAACTCGTATCTCCGCTCCGCTCCCTGCCGTTATATGACTCACAAAGTAAATGGGGTGTTGTTGCTTCTCTTTTTCTACCAGCCGAAGCTGGCGCCCACAGTTTTCACCGGACACGGATACATACAAGTGGAGCTTATCCCCCCATCTCGGGTCGGGTGATAGTCGGTAGTTGCTTGAAATATTCTTTGGCGGCTTCAAAGGCTTGCTCGCTCGTCCCCCCATTCGAACTTTTTATTCCCCCTCGGGACTTTGAAGAACGGAAGGGCCTTTTCATTGGCTTGGAGACAAACACGGTTAATGCCGCCATTTCGCTCTGTAAGCTTCCGGAATGTTCGGATACTCTTAGGTTCCGGAGCTCTCTTATCGCTCTTTTCTTGTCGGGGTTCGCATCTATGCCTCTTTCACTTACCATGAGCGAGGAACTTGCCGGATCTTACCCCAAACAAACACTTCCTTGGGGTTTAGTTTCATTCGGTCCTTGTGGAGAGTTGCAAAAGTCTCTTCTAGGTCAGTTATGTGGGCTTCTTGCGTGACGCTCTTGACGATGCTGTCGTCGACATACACTTCCACATTTCGGCACGTCCGAGCCGCGAATATCTTATCTACCGGCTTTTGATAGGTAGCTTCGGCGTTCTTCAAACCGAATCGGCATACCTTGTACGTGTACACCCCAAGCATCCGTTATGAATGCCGCTTTGTTTCGTCGGATTCTAGGAGGTTGATCGATGGTACCCGAAGAAGGGCCCATGAGGCCGAGGAGTGCGTGACCACTAGTAGAGTCTACCACCGGGTCAATTCGGGCGGTGGTAGTAGTCCTTGGGGCATGCCTTATTCAAATCTGTGAAATCGGCACACATCGCCACGACTCGTTGGCCTTTTTAACCATTACCACGTTCGCCAACCATTATGGGTAGTCACGGGGCTCAATGAAATGGCCGCGGCGGTTTATCCACCTCTTCTTTGATGGCGGCATTCTTCTCGGCTCGAGAAGTTTCTTTTCTTTTGCTTCACTTAGGTCGCACATCCTCGTTGACATTGAACTGTGGACCATAAATGCGGGATATATTCCCGTCATCTCATCTGCCGAGAACGCGAAGACATCATCATTGTTTCGTAGCAAACTTATCAAGTTTACTTTAACATTGTCCCCCAAATCGACCTTAATTTTAACCGTTCTCTCTGGTCTGTCCTGCTCCAGGCTGATTTCCTCAGTTTCTCCATCTGGGCTAGGTCTCGGCAAGTCTGTCGGCCTTCCCTCGAAGTTCTCCATGGACAGATCCTTGTTGGCTTTATTCTCGCCTGCCGCCTTTTTCTCTCGACGGCGGAGATCTCGGCCGCTTATGGTTGGAAGCCTTAAGAGCCGTCAAATAGCAGGCTCTGGCTGACTCTTGGTTCCCTTTCAGTCTCTCCGGCGTTCCACTATTCGATGTATAAATCATTGTCAGGTGGTATGTAGATACCACGGCCTGGGCATCATGAGTCAGCGGTCGTCCTACGATGGCGTTGTGAGCTGCCAGCACATCGACCACTAAGAATTCCACCATGAGGTCCCTGGACTGGGACCCCTCTCCCAGTTTAACCGGTAATTTGATGGTACCCTATGGGACGACAGATGCCCCTGTGAAGCCGATTACCGGGTATGAGACCGGCTTCAGACACGACCTTCCTAGGCCCATCTTCTCGAATGTCGACATGAATAGAATATTGGTGGAACTACCGCCATCAACCGAGGGATGCGATGTACACAGATCTGTGAATCTGCAGAGATACTACCAAAGGGTCGTCATGTGGATAAATGATACCTTTAGCGTCCTCTGCTGTGAAAGCCACATACGGCATTGTTGGGGGTGCCGGCCATTGTCCTGTGTTATGGTAGTTCACCTGGTGCCTAACCTCCTTCAGACTGGCTTTGGCGCCATGTATACTCCCACCATGAATAGGTTCCCCCTGAGATTACGTGTATCTCAGTGATTCTTTCCTTCACAGGCTTTCTCTTGCCGTCATCTTCTCTAGGTGACCCTTCTCGTTCAGTTCTTGCTTGATATTGTTTGAAATAACCTCTCCGTATTAGATCCTCGATCCCGTCTTTCAAGTCCTTGCAGTCATCCGTGACATACCCATAATCTCTGTGGAAATCACACCACTTTGACTTGTCACGGCCTTTATAGTACATATTCCTAGGTCGCTGCCACTTGTCGTCCTTCTTGTGCAGCTCATAGATCTCGACTCTGGACATCGTCAGGGGAGTGTAATTGTGGTATCGATCTGGCCGTCTTTCTTGGCCCTTTTTCACCGAGTTACTCTCCTCCCTTCTACAGGAACTGTCGGACTTCCTGTCTTTCCGGTACGTGTCCTTGTCCTTCTCCTTCTCTTTCTCTTTCTCCTTACCATCTCCTTCAGACCGCTTTGTAGTTGCCGACTTGTCGAATTCCTCTCCCGGATAAATTCATTGGCTTTTCCGAGGACTTCGGTTAGGCGGGTCAACTTCATTGCGGCCCAAGTAACTCTCGAAGGGTGCCCTCCCTTCAAATCGGTCATGTTGCTGGAGCGTGACCTCTGTTGTAAGATGGGGATGGTGACGGCTTTAGAGTTAAAACGGCCGATATAATCCCTCAGACTTTCCTTCTCTCCTTGCTTGATAGACATCAGCTCTCCGGTAGTCTTCTCTCTTTTTTTTATTGACGAAGTGAGTCACAAACATGGATGCGAGTCTAGAAAATCGAAGATGGTTGCCGGCGTTATGCTTTTTAAACCAAGTGCCGCGCTAGACCCACTACGGTTGAAGGGAACACTTTACACCAGACGGAATCAGTGTCGGTGTACAGCATCATATGTCCTTCATAAGCAGATATGTGATCCTCAGGGTCAGTTTTGCCGTCATAATTGCATGTCGGCATCTTAATTTTCTCCATGGGCTCCTGAAGTATGGCGGTTGAGAAAGGAGAATTCGAGAGATCTAGGTGCTCGACGCGAGCTCGCTCAGCTGTCTCTCTTGGGTGAGATGATTCGTTGGATCTCGATATCCTGTTGATCCTCTTCATCTTCCTCTCCCACGGGCTGCGTTGCCGAGTCTTCGAGTTCTCCCCATGATCCGGGTCGTGCCGGCTTTGGTCACCCCGTTGGCCACTTGCGAAAGATCGCATCTTCTTAACAGGACTATGTGGCCTATTCGGGGGACGCTTGCTACCACGATCGGTCGATGGAGTTTGACTCGCCATCGCCTGAAAGACTTCGGCAGCGCTTTTGAGTTGTTCAGGGCTGAACATGTGCTGCAATACTTCGAATATATTGGGTTGAGGGGTCTCAGTGGCCCTCTTACCCTTATCAGCCTGTGGCTTGGAGGACCCAACCACGGTTGTGGGGTCTTGAAACCTAGGGAGGTCCATCCCCCCATAACATTGTTGTTCTCATTCGTTTTCGGCATCTCGTAAACCGCTAGGATCCATGAGGCAGGCTAGCGGGCTGGCAAAGTTATGGCTTAAGACTAAAGGTATAGTTCACCCCTCCTTCTAGCGCCAATTGTTCCGGTATGGAATAAATGCTGTTGGAGTGAACCGGTATCCTTCAACTATATGCCGGTTTGATGTCCTGCAAGACAGAACACGTAAACTAACCTCGGGGGTTGATACGAGGAACGCCCCTTCGATGCCTAAGTTAGTAAAGGGTAATGACTGGTAAATCTCAAGTAGAGTATAATAGTATATGTGAACGTACCTTATGACTCAGATCATGGGGTATTTATAGGAGCCGACAGTGTCCTAAGCAAGGTAGGACAGCTCCTCATTGGTTGAATACAATTCTATCCTCTTTTGATACTTATCTTTAGGGCACGGACGCATTGAGTAAGTATTGGATCGACCAAGCCCGCACCCATTTAACAATGGCCCAAGTAAGAGACATAGGTAAGGTATCTAAACCTAGCCAGGCATGGCATAGATGCCGTGATCGTGCTTGGCGGATTCCCGATCAATGGGACTTCCTCGGATGAGTTGACCATTACGGTCAATAGCGGTCCAGGTTGACGACCGTATGGAACTTGGACCGCCCCATACATGTTGCATGCATTAGGATAATGAGAAACCACTTAGTCGATTTCAGTGGTTCAAATTGCACATGTGAGACGCCATCTAGATGATATATATTAGATTATGTATATTAATCATTCAATCACTCTTAATTTTAGAATAAGGTTGAGAGATGAGAAAGAAGATCGAGTTGGTGAGGCGCCAAAGATGAGCTTGGATGGAGTGACTCAAAAATAATATGAAGAAATTAGTTTGTAGGAGAATGTAACACTTGATAGAAGAGCATATAGACAATGGATCTATACAAATGACCAGTAGAGATCAAATCTTAACTCATATAACCGACCCTATATAGATGGGATTAGGACTTTGACATTATAGTTGATGTACTTATGTTAAGTAGGAAATTACAAAAAGTACTGTTTATAAACATAAAACATAAAAATTATAGTAGTACATAATTTGCATGCAATTCAGAAAACCTTGGGAGTCGAATAATGGAGATGAGTCAAGTAGATGTTTACTTACAAAAAGGTTGTGGTCCAAACTTGTATACTCCATAATGTGCTGAATTTGGAGTTAGAAAGCTTCGTGGATGCATCATTAGAAAAGGATGGCCATGCCCTAACATTTATTGCTTGGACCCCTTTTCTTTAAATTTTTTCCCGTACGTCCTTCTTGGGTGCAAGATTATATATTGTAGCTAGTTCTTTATTGATTGTTTTCATTTTTGGTAAACATTACTTCTATATAGATTTACATAGCTGGTATTTACAGTGTTAGAAAATATTAAGAGAGATATTGAGAGAGATTTTTCCTAGAGTAGTTAAGATTTAAGAAGGCTTGGTATTGTCCAGGTTTTCCTCTACAAATATTGTCTTATGAAGTTCTACAAATACATGAATAATCTACTTCCTCAGTTCCTCTACTATTAACATATACGCAACACTTGTATATAGATTCCTATCGAAATAAACACTTATATACAAAATTCATATTTTAAAATACTAGTAGTACATAAATAAATAATAAATTATTTACATAATTATGATTATGACTATTGTAAAAACTTTAAGAAAATGCTTGTTGGATTTGTATTAATTTTGTATTTTTAAATCATCAATTTTCAAACTTTCGAAAAACCGTATTAAAATAGTCAAAGATATGCATTGAAATTGTGAAAATATAAGCATTCTGTGTCGCGTCCCGTTTATGTAGACGAAAAAGACACTAGTCATTAAATTTTTTTTAGAGCTTACTATAATAAAATTATTATTAGTCTTATGAATGAAACTTAAATAATATTGTATCGCTCTCTTTTATAGTATTGTATTGGTGTTTGGTAAAGGGAGTGATCACAATGTAATATATACTTTTATTATAAACTAAATCATTACAAAGGGGCCTTACACAATGATATATCTGCTGATGTAATATGCTATATATATACCTATTTAATAACTATCTTCTTCAATAGGTTGTACAGAAAACTTGAAATAAGTACCCCTGTCAAAGATGACTCTTGCATGTTTGTACTTATATCTAAGATATTCTTGTGCATATTGCTATCTTGATAATCGCTTCCGCATGCATTGTCCTTACACTTTTACTGCATATGATTTGGAGTAAGCAAACTAGTTAATTTCATATAGGCTATACTTTTTTGAGGGATCATATAGGCTATACTCGTTGAATACAAGTTCTGCTAATTACATTGCTGCTCTCGCCCAAAAACAAAGAAGGGAAAACAAATCAGTTAGGCCATTGGAAAAAGTGACTACTTTAAAATTAAAGGACTCTGCCGTATCTCTCTCTAGTTGTGCTAAAATTAGTGTACGAGTAAAATAAACTCATTATTTTGATATAAGTAATTGCTGTTTGATTTCAGTTTCTATCACGTAAGTCCGTTCACTTAGCCAATGTCTAAAGTAAATATCTATCATCATAATATTAGATTTAAAGTTTAGCACTGTAAATATCTAATTTCTTAATAGTATATGTTTCGGTATCAAACAAAAGGATACCTGATATTGCGAGGCCGCCATATAGAACAATTCTTGAACCTCGCCGGTAAGATGTGCCTGCAAGATGAACTCCAAATACCGACGCTCAAGTCAGTATCCAAAGATGGATAGATATCAGAGAGAAAGTAGGGTAGTTTTTAGAGAGTGGAGAGAGATCCACTTAGCTTGACCCTTAGTCGAGTATTTATAATGGTGACTTATTAGGTTAAACAAAGTAAATGAGCCGCTTAGGGCCTATGGGTCATATAACGAGTTATTCCAAGTAGAGGAATGATCATACTCATATTGAGCCGGTATATTATTGTTAACGTAATCGGGAATATAGTCCGCTTTAATTGGCGTCATTATTATTCCCGTACAATATATATTGGAATTGAATCAGGCTAATGACTATTGGGAGTGTGAAAGAAACTCATAATTTATCATAAGTTTTGAGTGAAAAATTTGATGATTTTGCCAAATAACATACCCTTTCTAAAGATTGGATTTGAAGTTTGGCACTGAAGAAATCTTTGTGGTCCCAAAGTGAAATTGATTTAGCTAGTAAGTAATAGTAGGAGTAATTAAAATCTTTGTCAAGTGGTCCTTGAGAATATTTAAGTGACCTTATAGTCCACTTGCTACAAAGTTTATTACAGTAACTTTTTCTTGGTAGGCCTAATAAACATTTTACACAGGAACAAAATCCAAAGTTTTATAAATTTTCCTTGTCGTTGATTCAAAATTCAGAACATTATCATAACTTGGTGCTGAAACCTCTGAATTCAAAAACAACACAGTGGAAAATTGCTTAGCATGCAATAGTGTTAAGCATTTATTATGGTAATCAGAAGTGCTGTAAATATTTTTGGCACTGCACTTGACCACTGAAAATATAAGTAATATTTACTATATCCTCCAATTTGAAGTAACTTTAGATTTTCTTTTTTGTCAAAAACAATTTTGACTTTTAAAACCTCTAAGTAATTATTGGTAAAATTTATAATATACTACATGTTGATATCGTTAAATTGTACAATGAGACTAATCGAACAACATTTTACATAATAATATTTTAAAATATTATATATATTTATAAAAACTATTGTTAAAATTAATTTACAATTATACAAAAGTCAAAGTGCCATATTATATAAAACAGAAAATTATTAGTATATTTTCTAGAAAATAAGATTTTCACCAATCACCTAGGATATGGTTTTTCCTAAGACTTTTTTATCTCCTTTGTCTACTACATTGTCCACCAATACAAAGCAGTCAAATATGAGAAAATGTCTCTGTAGGGGCAGTAGGAAAGAGAATGAACATAAACAAAGCCCAAGGCATTAAAAACTTGAAATGGGTACTCTTCATCAATGTCATTTATTTATTGACTTATGCCTTTTGTCACAGTACAAATTTTTTTTTTTTTAAAAGATAATATTAAAATTGGCCCAAATTCATGCAAAAGACAAAATGTTCAGAACCTTAATTCTCTTCTATGTCTTTATATGTGAAATGTAATGATGTGAGTTGCAGCAGAAGAAGTTAGGAGGAGAAATTTGCATTTGCCTACTTACTGTGTTGTGTGGTCAATCTCGGATGTGTAGGTCAATAAATGTTCCTCTATGACTTGCCTAGTATGGTACACTTGTTTGGTTTATAATTTTCCAAAACTTCTTTGCCAAACGTAGACTTGTCAAAAGAGAAATTTTTTATTTCTATATCTCTAATTATATGGTTTATTGATCATTCTTTGATTTTTGCTTAAGAGATTGGATATCTAGTTAAGATTTTAAGTGGAGTTAATGATACCTACAAAATATACATAGTATATCTAAGTGAAACATGAGTACAAATATTAATCATTGTTCATTTGGAACCTTCCAAAACGAACAAAGAAATTGCTTTGAATGTATACCATATTCATTAAAGTGCACCTGGGTGTTTTATGATAGAAATTACATGGTACCTAAATCTTCAAAATGTGAGTGACTATATAGAGTTCAGGGCAAGAGAATAATAGACTTTGATGCACATTTTTTTAATTTTTTTTTTAAAATTCTTGTACCATTACATTTACTCTTAAAGGTACTTTAAAACAAGATCAATTTGTGCAAATTGATTTTAACTTATGGTATACACTTTGGAGACTATTTTATTCTTGTACCATTAGATCTACTTTAGTTTCAAAAGGTACATAAAACAAGATATCATTACAGGCCTTTCCTATGACCAATCTCCCTGTCCCCCCTTAAATTTAAGTAGAAAGAAAAATTTCAATATTTTGGGGGGGGGTGGGTATGCTGCGCCCCCCCGAGAGAGCCCCCCTGCGAGGACAAAAAAAAAGAAACACCTTACCCCCTTTCTTAAGAAAATAAAAAAAATTTAAAACAAGATCCAATTGTATTATACGTATAGTTTATAGATAAACTTAACCAATTGATATTCATGTCCTTGAAATATTAGAGATTATTTAATTATACTTCATCCATGTCTCAATTGATGCGTCACTTTGAAGAAAGATGGAGAATCATTGAAGATATAATTAACTTTTCGAGTATAATTTATATTTATCACAGATGTTGTATGGCATTCTATCAAATGATATTATTAATCTTCCCTATAAACAATGTATGTCAAACTAAAAGCTATAGAATATTTTAATATAATCGTATGACACATAAGTCCCCACTTAACACTTCCTCCGTTCCTAAATCAAGTTTCACATTTACTTTTTCACGTAATCCAATGCGCTTCTTTGATTATTAATATCTTTAATTGCGCACAAGTAAAAATTATAAAAAGTTGATTTTTGTTTAGGAGTGGAAGAAGTAAAAATTGAGACGAATATAACAAAATCCCATTTAACTATGTTTTTTTATATAATAGCGAGAACATAGAAGCCAAAGTTAGTCGATGAATATTGTTAATTTATTCAATGTAACACATATTTAAGAACGGAGGAAGTACCAATTTTGAAAAAATATATGATAAATGTGTTGTAATAGGGGTTATGTGATGAACAAAACCTTAGATTCTCCATATGAACCAAAAAATATGCTCCTTTAAAAAAAAACCAAAAAAATCTGCTAACAAGACTTTAAAATAACAATATTCATCATTTCCAGATTTTTTACCAAGCAAAGCTTGGTCACATGGTAAGATTTTATATATCAAGTCATAAGTTGAAGTTGTGATATAATATATCAAATCCTATTAGAAGCACTTTGGAGTTTATTCACTATCCCATCTACTTCCTTTTTTTTTTTTTTTAATAAATCTCTCCCCTGATCCCTACTTCTATAAGCCCTGTGTTAGTTAAGTTGCGCTAAATTGGCTAACACAAGATTCTAATTTAAATGGTTTTTCCTTACCAGTCCAACAAAGAAACCTTAACAAAACCCTAAATAACATAATTCATCATTTCTACGCACAAGCTCACTAATATAAGGGCCATTGGACGCTGTGCCTGCAATATTGGACCTCATGTTTTCCATTTTGCTAGCTTCCCGACGATTAAGCTAAGCGTTCCACTATTGGAAATTTGGAACCATTGATAATAGGCCCTGGTGAATAAGCTCATAGACTGGTCCAATTGCGCCAATGAGCTCAATTGTCAACTCCGTACCGTTAGGTCCCTTATCCATACAAATTAGTTTTTAGTCTACGATGATGCCCTAAGTTATTAACAATTTCATGTTAAAAAATATCATCTGATGTTCCATAGCTTATTGGCTAGAATTTTAGTATATTGACTTGAGGTCATGTGGTCGAATCTTATAAGGAGCATGTTATAATTTTTTTTTAATATGCATAATGAATCCATACTAAATTGACTATATTTGGTATCATATTGTTGGTACCAAAATACACTAGATTCGTATCACTTGAGTCTATTTGGTACTATATTGTACCTTGGTACCATTTTAACTCTATTTGGTATTAAATTGTAACTTGGTATCAATTTAAAAATTTAGTACCAAAATCTAACTTGGGACCAACTTAACTTAGTAACTCTATTGGTACCAATTTGACTCTATTTGGTGCCAACTTAAATGCTCATTGTGTGAAATTACCGGCATTCCTTAGGTGGAGTCTCGAAAAGATTCCACCACATTGTCACCTAGACAAGCTCGGAGGATGATGCAGATGAAAAAGCGACCCACGTATTAGGAGAGAAATAGAGAAAACATGTTGCTAATTTAGGAATGATACAAGTAATATGCAACTTTCTAAAATGAGAAACATTGCCAAAAAGAAACACGAAGGATGTATGTTTCTCTAAATTATCAGATTGATACAATTGTCATATCCATAATGCAGAGCCAAATCGAGTATGAGTAATCAAGAATTAGTTTAGATTTAGGCGGATTCACACATTCGGGTAATACACTTTGCTTGAAGTCATAAATCTATGTGATAGTGGATGTCATCTAGCTTAGTTGGTAAAGTTATGTAGGGGTAGTACCCAAGATCGAATCAACCGTCTACATCACTGCGCTTATGATATGTCTATTTTATATATAGTTTTTACCCCCGTCCCTCATTGATTATTGGTCTTAATTGCGCTCTTCGGAGCCATTTTTAGTACTAATGTGCTCCTTGTAGTGTGTTTGTAGTTTCAGGTTGATTATTGTAGGAATTAGCATGTTTTGGTGCATTTCCTACTCATTTATACCACTACAAGAGATGATGTACTTTTGAGAGCACGAGCATTTTACTTGGGTTGGATTCTACAATTCAAGAGCTTTCCACAAGTGGTCACTTGCTTAATTCTGACAAATAACGCAAAAGTTATGACACTTTGAAGATTGAAATTTTGGTCGTCATAGACCTGAAGACCGCCCGGTCGGGCGACATCCGCCCCAGCCGGTCGAGCGACTTGACTTAGCCACATTTTGAGCTTGAAAAGAGTGGAAGCAAAGCTGCCTTGCGGGCCTGGTCGGGCGACATCCGCCCGGGTTGGTCGGGCGAGACGATCACACTTGCAAAAGAAGTAGCTGAAGACAGCCCGGTCGGGCGTGACGAGAGATTTATGGCACCTGACAACCGCTCGGTCGGGCGGATTCCGTCCGGGTTGGTCGGGCGGGGCTGTTTTTAAGGCTTTTGAAGCGTGTGTTGCGCCGGTTTTGGTTTTAATATAAATACTTATCCTTTTAGAGTTAAAACACTACGTTTTCTCAATATAATTTCAGTCTTTAGTTTTCTAAGCACATTTTATTCACTGAAGAACCATAGGGTTTACTTTTTCCCCAATTTACATTGAATTTTCAATAGAAGCTTTGATTTTGCAAGATTGGTTCTACAATTGGTATTTCTTCTTTTCTCTTATTATTCCTATTCAATCCTTGATTATTAATTCACCATGTTTACTTATTTCATCATGAGTATGTTTTCCCCAATTATGATTGAGTAGTCTATTTCTAGGGTTAAGGGGATCCATGATCAATTATGAAGATAAAGTATTGATTTTTGATGATGTATGTTGATTCCTATTGAATGTATTATCTCTATTCAATCCGATTTGGCCAGATTTGATTGTTATAGTGTTGCAATATTAGGTTATGCGTCGAGAGGTATAAACTTGATATTAAGGCTAGTTTCAATAGGTAGAGTTGGTATTAATAAATTGCGAGAGCCTGTTAATATCATTCTATGGTTGATTTCGACTCGAGAGAGCAAATCAACCTTTTTAACTGCTTTATTCATTATTGATTGTTGTGTTTCATCCCGAAATATTATTCATTGGTGAACCTACACCCTAGAATCTTTATTATTGATATTCTTGATATAGTTATTGTCTAGTTTAGTATAATTACCAACAAATACTCGTTCCCTATAATCTAGATTTGATCGACAATTAGGAAAAGAACACTGTTTCCCTGTGGATTCAACCCTACTTCCCTGACTACTATTTGTTAGAGGACTTTAGGGTTACTTTTGATTAGTAATATGAAAAATAAAATAATAGACAATAATACAAGTATAATACGATATAATCATTATGGAACTTTATTAAAAATTTAAAAAAAAAAAAAACTCAAAAATAGAAATAAATAAATAATGGAATAATGGACAATAATACAAATATTTATTGATCATTGACTATTTATTGGAACTTATTGGACCGATGTAATTATGCGATTGAAACTTTTGGTATTTAGTAGTGATACGACTTTAGCCTCTCAGGCTTAGTCGCTCATTTACATCAAAATAAAAATAAATCTTATGTGATATCAGATTGATACAATTGTCATATCCATAATGCAGAGCCAAATCGAGTATGAGTAATCAAGAATTAGTTTAGATTTAGGCGGATTCACACATTAGGGTAATACACTTTGCTTGAAGTCATAAATCTATGTGATAGTGGATGTCATCTAACTTAGTTGGTAAAGTCTTGTAGGGGTAGTACCCAAGATCGAATCAACCGTTTACATCATTGCGCTTAGTCATTTCATCTACACCAAAATAAAAATAAAAATAAATCTTATGTGATAAAGTTGATCCAACTAGAATAACCCGAAAATGATTACTAGAAAATGAATTAACCCAAATTAAAATCCAATATCATCCGAACTTCAACCGAATCATCTAAAACCTACTTAATCTGAAGTTCACCCAAACACTAACTGAGCCAAGCAAAATTTAATTGATCTGAAACCAGCCTAAGTGAGACTCAATCCGAGCCAAACATAGATACCAATCACTCAAAAACTTCGGTGATACTATTTTTATCCCTATGACCCTATCCCTTATAAGTTATGGCCAAATAAATGATATGGGACTGGCTTCAAATGGCAACTACATCTACATGGTGGAATTGGGGGGCATGAATGGACCAAGGCCTGGGAACAACTTCCTCTTCCTAAAGCGTACCAAAATCCATTGGGTTTGAAAACTGTATGCCCTCCCCCCCTCCCCAAATAAAAAATTTCACCAAATAGAAAATGTTTCTTAATCACCATAAATTTCAAATTTAGGATATCTTCTCATATTAATTTTAAAATTGGTTTATTCATAAATAATTACCAAATTTGTTAATACTCTTTTCATATTGGCCCTTGGTATCACCTATTTTATAAGTTAATTTTGCTATTTTTAGGGTCCAAATTCCTTTTCTTCTCCATTCTATCTGCTCCTTTCCGATCCACCGGTTAGGCTATGAAGCCTAATTAGAACATGTTACCTTGATAATTTTTACCCCCTGTGTATTTAAATAGATTCTCCACTTTGACTTTTGCATTATTCACATACTCTACTTTTGATCATATTTTTCTACAAATATATAATGTTAGTATACGAGATGCTGAATATGTCTCGATATATATTTTCAAAATAACTATTTTTATAATTTAATATTAATGGATAATTAGAGATATTATCAACATTGTATATTGGCATCTATGCAAGTCAAAATGGTGTATTAATTTTAAGACGGAGGGAGTATCTATTAACTTGATCAATTTTCAATTGAGATTAATATGGGAAAAGTATAATTGAATTTAAGATTTTTCATAAGTAAATCTAACTAGGGATTGATATGGTGACAATTTTTATTTTTTAAAAAAATTTTATTTATCATCCCCTTCTAATTAGATATTTCTCAATTTTATGAGAGAAAAATTGTCAAATTATGAAGATTGAGGGTATTCCCACAATAATTCAATGTTTGATCAGTTTTTTCTAAATAATCTCATATCGTGAGTATCCTTTCTATGTTTGAGACTCTGAGGTGATTTATTACATGTTTCATAGGTTATATATTGCCTCTCGTTTTTTTATTGCTATCCAAATTTCCAATTCGTCCATCTCATCCAGTGAGCTCCCATAGCCAATTAAAGCATGACAAATGGCCTTTTTTTTTTATCTACTAGGTTGATTAACTTTGAGATTATGACCAATATTGTATCACCAAACATGGAATAACTCACAAATAACATAAACTTGGGATTAATATGGGAAAATCACACCTCAAAATTGAAATTTTGGTGTCAATTTTTCCTTCCAAAAAAGGAAGAGTAGTTGATGCCCCCAATCTTTCTCTTATAACAAATTTAAAACTGACCTAAGTTTGTTTGGTGAAACTAGTTCATCAATTTGTCAAATCCAATATTAGTTTGTTTGGTGGTTGTCTGAATTTCCATATTAATATTATATCCTGTGTTGCAGCTCTTTAATCGGTTACCTTTGTTAAAAACTTTTCGTATATCTACTCTAATATACTGGATGGAAGTTGGCAAAACATCTTGACCTAGCTCAATTATCCTCCCCAACCTCCTAATTTACCCTGTCTCTTCCAAGCCCCCCGTCAGTGAAAAATATAAGTTGGTCTCCCTCTCTCAAGAGATTTATATAATCAATTTTGATGGATCCAAACTCTAAAATAGTGAGACAATATGCGATTAGAAATCATAAGTCAAACTTTAAAGCTTGTGCCATGGGTTTCAAAAAGTCGCCCTTTATAAAAACATCAGTATACTAACCCCTTTATAAAAACATCAGTATACTAACGCTTGTGACTTAAGGGAAAGCTTTAGAAGTGTCTGTTATTTGGGAGCTAATAGCTATTAAAAGAGACTATCTTGTTGTTATTAACTACCTTTGAAAAAATTCAAAAGATTACACAGGTATATAATTCCATTATCTATAAATTGTGATGCCTAACTAGAGCTACAAAGTCAAGTATTTTTTAGTTCTTTATTATTTTCGAGAGGCGAATCAAGTTGTGAAATTCATGGTCAATTGGGGGCACTCCTCCCTAACACTCTCTTATTGGTTTACCTCTTTTAATGAGATACTTTCTCTTCTCATCCATAAGGTTGGTTTTCTCCCATAAAAAAATCAAAATAGATTTTTCTATCCCATCCTATCCTATCCATAAAAAAACCATCAACTAGATGAATATAAATGAAAATGAAAAAAAACAATGAAGGAAAAGAATTGGAAATTCAATCATAATGCCCAAACCCACGCATTCAAATTTCAAACAAATAAGAATGAAGGCCAGAGGCCCAGAAAGAATGATAATCAGAAGAAAAAAAAACTGAAAACAGAACGAAAAGGCCCAAAAGAAAAAGAAAAAGGCAAAAATGCTTCTAAGATTGTGACGTGGTTTGCGAAAATTCATAACATATGCCAGTGTGCCACCCATCCAGTGTGCGCCTTATACTACAACTAGTCTTATATAGGTATATTAGAGGGGAAAAACTTTGTCTACCCATCGGGTAATCTACCCACTAGAGATAGACATTCAGTGGCGGATCCAGGAATTTGACAATAGTTGGTCACACTAACGCAAATCCTCGATACAACCAACCACCAATACATATAAAAATTAATAAAGTAGTTTCCAAAAGCAATAAATATTCATTCTGTTAGGAAAAAAAAACTTTAAATCTAGGTATCTGGAGAAATTGGAGACTTAGGGTTCTTTTTTCATTCAACTACTTAAAATCACAGCACAACCACTAAATCTAGTTCAATCAACTTTAAATACTAAATTCCACCAACAAACATTCTGCAACCTTCCACTAAATCTATTTCGATCAACTTTAATTACTAAATTCAATCAACCCAAATGACCAAACCATCATCCAAAAACAAAAAAGAAACATAAACTTAAATAAAAAAGTACAAACTCATCTCATTTCAACTACTTCACACACTTAAGCAAGCTCAAAATTACAAGCACAACCACTTACCAGTAAATCTACCTCAAACAATTTCAATCAAATAAGATTTCTCAAAAAAAATCCCAAAAAAAGTGTAAGTACCTCAGAATTATAGTCGGGTGATATTGACGAGAATCTTAGCAAGGGGATGAATAATATCAAGGAGCTTCACACCTCTCTGTTACATTTCTTCGAACAGCTTCTCTGCTCTCTCTAAATCCCTACCTTTCCTTCAAACCTTCATAGTCACATTATACAACACAACTTCTCTGCTCAAATTAAGCCTATTCTGAAACCAATGAAGCGCCAATAAAGCCATGTTTGGATTCTTCATATAATTGAGAACAACAACGACTTTCTGTTCTATTAAATTATCTCCAAAACCAAACAAAACCCTAGAATCTAAAGAAGGTGATTCAAAATCGAAATCTCACAAACACACGAGTTTTTCCCCAAATTCAAGGGTTTTGAATGATAATTTTATATATATGAAAAAGGTAAAATGGGTATCAGTTTGTAGATCAAGACGAGATGATTATTTTAGTTGAAGATTTGAAAGGAAAAGGAGATTCATGTAAAAGAAAATCAGGAAATTTAGTTGAGGAAATTGAGGATAAAGGAGAGAGAAAGAAACGCGAGAAAGGAAGTGGAGCTATGGGTTTGTCTTTGTCAGTCTAGGAGAGAGAGAGAGAGTTGAAATTTTTTTTCCCCCAAATTAATAGTTGGTCACGTGACCACTTGGGACCACACGTGGTTCCGCCACTGTAGACATTAATAATTAGTAAAGTCCAACTCAGCAGAATTAATTATAATTTAATTCTCTATTTCTAATGGGTAGTCTACCCAGTGGGTATATGTAGCAATCTCCATATTAGAGTAATATTGTATGTAAAAGGATAGAATGGACTTTTCATAGTCTTAGATCTGTATTATAAACACTATATATATTGAATAATTGTGTTAACCTTTTACATACAATATTACTCTAATAAGGTATACGATGCGTGCAAAAGCATATAAAGCACCCTGTTCTTCTAGGTATAGTTTCAATTCACTTTAATTCAATTCAATTCAATTCTGTTAAGCTTAGTTTAGTTCAGCTAAATTTAACTACTTTTCTCTCAAATTTTTACTTTAGTTTAATTAGTTCAGCAAAAAAGAATAGGGTTAAAATTCTGCATAAAATACAGTAGGTAACAATTATTGGAAGGGAGAAGAGTAAGAAGATTGTAGACGGGAGAAGAGGAAGAACCGATAGTTTTTTAAGGTGTTTTATATTTTTTTAAAATAAAAAGCTATAATGTGTGCAACTGTTAATTATGAAGGAAGTTGTGCTATTAAATTAGGGATTTTTTTAGAAAAAAATATAAGTTGATAATGTTGATTATTTTTGCCTAACTTGCGGAGCAGAAAACCAAATTGACATGCCCAAGGCTTTTGTCAATATATCTGCTAACTGATGGCCCGTAGGAACATATGAAGTAGACAAATTACCAGAAGTTAATTCATCACGAACAAAATGACAATCTACCTCAATATGCCGATACGATCATGAAAATCGGATTCTTTGAAATATGAATAGCAGATTGACTATCTGAATACAAACGCATAGGCTTAGAATGCAAAACACCAAGAGAAGAAAACAAATACTTCAACCACTTCAACTCACAAGTAGTAACAGCCATAGCCCTATACTCAGCCTCTGCAGATGAGCGAGCCACAGTAGGTTGTTTCTTAGTCTTCCAGGAGACAAGAGAACGACCCAAGAACACCTAATAACCGGTAATAGAGCGTCGAGTCAAAGGACAAGCAGCCCAATCACTATCACAAAAAGCAGTAAGTTGCATATTACCCAAAGGCCGCAACACAATACCCTGACCAGGACTTCCTTTTAGATAACGCAAAACACGAAGAGCAGCATCCCAATGACAAACCTGTGGAGCAACAAGAAATTGAGATAGACTCAGGACGAGTAACAGACAGATAGACTAGGCGACCAACTAGGCGCCTATATCTGTCAGGATGCGCATATGGCGAACCTTCGGCGGAAGCGAGACGATGATTCTGCTCCATAGACGTGTCAATGGGTTTACAACCTAACATGCCGGCTTCTGTTAATACATCCAACGCATATTTGCGTTGTGACAAAAAAATACCATCCTTGCTCCTAGCAACCTCAATGCCTAAGAAATATTTCAATATACCCAAATCCTTCATATGAAAACATGAACTCAAATATTTCTTAAAGCGAACAATAACATCATGAGATGAGCCTGCAATAATCAAATCATCAACATAAACAAGAACATGAAGAGCAACATGTCCCAGAATGTAACTGAACAAAGAATAATCTGCAGCAGACTGTTTAAAACCATAGGACTTCAATGCCTGAGACAACTTTGCAAACCACTATCGAGGTGCCTGTTTCAATCCATACAACGATTTTCTTAACCTGCAAACCTTCCCTGGAGGAGCACCACGATACCCAGGAGGAAGTTTCATATAAACTTCTTCATGCAAATCACCATGTAAGAAAAGAATTATGAACATCCATCTGATGCAATTCCCAATTAAGAGATACAGCAACAGCTAAAAATAAATGTACAGTGCCCATTTTTGTAGCAGGAGTAAACTTTTCATTATAATCAACACCTTCTATCTGGCGATTACCATGAACAACTAGTCTACCTTTCAACTGTTCAACCTCGCCAGTTGAAGTGTATTTAATACGATACACCCAACCACTACTAATAGCTTTCTTACCTGAAGGTAGATCCTCCAAACTCCAAGTACCATTGCGCTCAAGAGCCGCAAGCTCCTCCTCCATGGCCGTGCGCCAACCATGATGTTTCACAGCCTCCTGAAAACTTTGAGGCTCCTGTCCTTTAGTAACAGCTGCCAGATTACCTCTATGTTTTACAGAAAATTTATTATAATCAACATAACAAGCTATATCAAAGGGCGTACCTGAAGAACGTGACGGAGAAGGAGACGCAATAGAGGGGTTGGAGTCAATATTTTCACACACCACAGTATGAGTCACAAAATCACGAAGCTTGCAAGATTGAACTTTAGTACGATGCCCACGTCCTAACAGTTCACCAGACGACGACGAACTCCCCCTCAAATCAAGAGGCGTGGAGGTATCACACATAACTTCACCAATACGCACATGAGTCGGAGAAGCATCATCAACTATGCTTCGAGTGGGGCGTGGACCACACCATCCACACGCACGCCAGCACCATCAACAACACTAGGCGCACCAACATCACCAATAGGTGCACCAACATCAGTGCCATAACCAGTATCATCAAACAAATCATCCGCCCAAAGGGATGGTTGGGAAAAATATAAATCCCACTGCTTTTGCGCCACATCAGAAAGAACAGTGGGATATGGGAATTGATCCTCAAAAATTGTAACATCCCTACTCACAAAAAATTCACACGTCTCAAGGTTATAAAGGCGCCACCCTTTTTTATCAAACGGATACCCAAGAAATAAGCAACGACGAGATCTAGAATCGAACTTATCCTTTATACGAGAACGATTAACAGCATAGCATAGACAACCAAACACACGAATCGAATCATAAGAAAGTGAAACACCAAACAAACATTCATAAGGTGTTTTACCTTTCAAAACAGGAGTATGGGTAATATTTATAAGATGAACAGCTGTAAGGACACACTCCCCCCAAAAAGCTTTAGGTAACTTAGCCTGAAACCTAAGAGCTCGAGCTACATTAAGGATATGACGATGTTTACGCTCCACCCTACCATTCTGTTGGGCAGTGTCAACACAAGATGTTTGATGAATAATACCTTTCTGGCGAAAGAAAGATGCAAGACTTAAAAACTCCTGTCCATTATCACTTCGAAGCACCTTAATCTTCTTATTAAACTGGGTTTTAACATAGCATAAAATTCTTGCAACAATTGTTTTGCCTCATATTTGCCAATCATCAAATAAATCCAGGTAGCACGAGAATAATCATCAACAATAGTAAGAAAGTAACGAGCATTACTAGTAGACACAATACGATTAGGGCCCCAAATATCACAATGAACTAAATCAAAAATCTCTTTAGCTTTATTATTACTTAAAGGAAAACTATTTCGGGGTTGTTTACCCTTAAAACAAATGTGACAATCAAAAGAACAACCCTTATTAGAATGTTTACTACTAGCTACACCAGGAAAAGAGGAAATAACTTGCATAGAGGGGTGACCTAAACGACGATGCCATAGTATACCCAAATCCGAGCTCGAACAAGATTTGCTTGCAAACCACGAGCACGAACAGTGTGAAAATATAGACTCCATTAAACCGCGTCCCCGCTCCAATCAGGTTCTTCAAAGTGCATGTGGTCCTGTATGACACAAAACTTGTCAGTGAAAATAATAAATAATTTATGATGCTCTAAAAGCTGAGAAACAGACAATAAACTACAAGTAAGAGCAGTAACATAGAGAACATGATCCAACACAAAACCATCCGACAATACAACTTTTCCTTCCTTAGTTGCAGTAGCTTGTTTACCATTAGGCAAACCAATAGGAGATGAGATAGACACCAAATCAGAGAACAACTCCAAATTATCAGACATATGATTTGAGGCACCACTATCAATGATCCAATCACTAGAAGAAAACATACCCGAAGTCGCAGACACCTTTGAAGACTTCAATACAGCAAGCAATTGGTTCCATTGATCATCATCGCCGTCGGGACAAGAGCCCGATCACCATCACTTACCACGGGAGTCGAGGAGGCACGAGAGGTGCCGGTGGAGGCAAATGGCCACCACGACCACGACCGTGGGTGCGTCCACCGCGGAGCCGCCACGCCCCGACCGACCACGTCCACGAGTCGATTCCGGAAAACCGTGAAGAGAGTAACATGTATCTTTCACTTGACCCGTACGCCCGCAATGCGTACACTTATGCGTATCGGGGGGGAGGGCGCTCCACATCCCCATCACTACGGTCAGACGAGGCGCCGCCGCAAAGAAACCCAACAAAGACGGGTCTAGACGAATCCCGAGCATCGAAATGTACTTGTTGCCTTTCATCGACACAACTTTAGCATAGGCAACATTAAGAGAAGGCAACGGATCCATCATCAAGAGACCCAAACCACCGTAGAATTTTTTTTGGAATCAAGACCAAGACAAAATTGGTGCAACAAGCTCGGTTTCAAGGAGTTGTTGATAAACCTGGTGCCGCAAAGACACGTGCAAGCCAGATTTTGCAATAGCTTTGCAATTCATCCTGTAATCGTCTCAAATCACCATAATAAACAGCTACGGGACGCCCACGTTGTTTACAATCACAAATTTGATTTTTTAATTCAAGAATTCTAGGACCATTACCAAGAGAATATCTATCCCTTCAATCATCCCACAAAGATTTTACATGATCCGGAAAACGCATAGTAGAACGAACAGACACATCTAAAGTATTATAAATCCAAGCCACCAACATAGAATTAACGATTCCCCATTGAGCAAAATCCTGAGATGTAGATAAAGGTTCAGAAATAGTACCATCAATAAACCCCAATTTATTCTTTGCACGTAAATTATTGCTTAAAGAACGGGACCACTCTTCATAATTATCTCCAAATAATGGAATAGGACTAATCACAAAGACCTTGGCCCTCACTAGGATGAAGATAATATGGAGAAAAAGGTTCATACCTCGAAGCAGTAGAAGTCTCGGATGATGGAGTATCGCCCATGGCAGACGAGCCAAAGACGAGAGGAAAATTCTGATGAGGTCTCGCACAAACAACAGCGAAGAATATTGGATCGAATAACAAAGCAACAACAGGAGACCCACAAACAACAACGAATAAAGTTGGAACGATTTTCACCAAAAAAATTGGAACGAATGAAAGTGGTACAACAGCGAAGAAGACAAGACCGCAGACAACAGTGGTACGACGGCAGCAGACCAACAACAGTAGGAGACAAGCAGCAGAAGATAGCAGCAGTAGGAGACCACACAGCGAGAGAGCAAGAAACCCACTCGCACAAAGTTGAAACAAAAAGTCAATTTAATGGAGATTGACAAAACACTTACCCATCAGAGAGGATCGATCAAACCAAAAAAAATATGATGAGGAAAAAAATCGGGACTTGGAAAAAATTCTCTAAATTAGAGCGTTTCGATACCACAGTTAGGCGTTGTAATATAGAAAACTCACACCTTCTCATTAAACCGCAGAGGAATATATATACAACCTAATATCAGGAAACCTTACTGAACTAGATATCTTAACTATTTTACAGATAGGAATATAATATAAGACTCCTAATAAACATACTACTCCAATAATTTTAAAGTTAATGTTTTTATGTAAAGTAGTCATTTGTTTGTGATTTTTGCGTGTTTATTTTTTTTAATGAAATTAAAATGTTATTATTTCATGGGGGTTTGATGCCCCCTCCTCTTCACTATAGAATAAAGATTTAAAGTATTTTCCAAGCACATAAGATATTTTCTTCTCACTTTCATATGTTTTGTTGCTTAGTTTTTTTTTTTATGGGAAGTTTTGTTTCTTATTATTTAATCCTTCCCATTTGTTATACCTTTCTTTATTTGTCTTAAGTTTCGTGCACCACATAATACGATCACATTTGGCATATGTGAAAGTAGGCCCGCGTAGACTTTTGCTTCCGTATTAGATATTGCTAACTGAGATATCATACCACCTTTCAACCTTAATGTTAGGGTTTAATCTCCATTAACAACAATTTGGCTTTTGGGAGAGAAATCCCCTTATCCATCCTCCCTTCCTAAAGTATCTAGTCCACTAACTAAGTTAATCTAACTTGAGTCGAGTTGGCTTAAAAGAGGTTTCGATTTAGTAGAGTCCTTCATCTTACATATATAGAGTATCATATAATAGCAATATTAATAAATTAATAATGATAAGATTTTTCTTATTACGTTATGACATACTTTTTTCCCCTGATTTCTTATATGGGGTTTACAGTTGCTAATGCACGACTTTGACCATTAATATATCTAATTATCTATTGATAAAATTATATAAAGTTGGTATTTTAAAAGTATATATTATAGCAAACGAATATAATAAGACTCCAATAATTATGTTTTTCCTTATATTTACATCATAAAAGATGGTTAAAAAAAAGTGTGTAAATATTCAGATAATGCAATAGAAAAAAAGAGGATGGATATGTTAGGCTTTTGTTAAGCTAAAGTTGGCTTGAGAACACGGATAAGGATGACAATGACGAGGAATTTCAAGATCTAGAAAAATAAACGTGGACATTACACACCCTTTATTAGACTGTAAGTTTGTATTATTGAAAATCTCGAGCAAAGTGTTAGTCTAACCTTACAATTAAGGGATATTCTAATTTTTTTTTCAACGTAAGAAATATATTTAACCTACTTGGGATACTAAAGTCTAGTAGGATGAGGCTTTAATTGTACCGTAAATTAAGGTGGCAGGTATAGGTCACTCAGATCAAATTTTGGTAGAGAATAATTATTTTTTTAATGAAAGAAAGTAGAGAATAAATTTTAATTATTTGGATTATTTACGGTCTAAGATATTATTGATTTCACGTCATAACTAGTTATGTTTCCGTATTATCAAATTTTACGAATTTGAATTGAACGAGTGTATTGAGATTTTTCTTTTTACGTTTATAGTTGAAACGTATATGTTCTAATCATACTAATAGACTAGCTAGTCTAGATTTAAAACTCGGTGCAATGTAGATTGACTTTACTATGACATTATTGATTGAAGGCAGAGCAGAGATAAGATCTTCTTAGTAGCATAAGTATTAATAGCATAAATACTACTTCCTCCGTCCCATAATATAGTGCTTATTTCTCATTTTTTACGAGAATTAAGGAAAGTGGAATATGAATAATAAACAATTAATGTTGTGGGAAAAAAAAAGCTGATTTTAGGAGAGAGAATGGTGTATAATGGGTGAAAGAGCATTAAATATATGACTAATTCAACCCTTAGGTTCAATAAACAAAGAAAAAAACTATTTCCAAGGAGCAAATAAATGATGGTTGCATGGTTTTTTAGGCAAATCAAGGGGAATTGTGGAATTAAAAAATAGAAACAAGAACAACATTTTGGGACACCCAATATGGAATGCAAGCACTATATTATGGGACGGAGGGAGTAATAGTATGATCCTAAAACTGAAGTCAAACATATGACAATCAATGCAAATGCTCCCACAGGCCACAACAATTTCATCAATGCAAGAACAAAGAAGCACTAAAACAGAGTATGAGAGGAAAAAAGTACTAATGACGTCGCTTCATTGAATTTTTGTTGAAATTCTCCATTGTTTGGGTGAATTTTAAGAGTTTGCGTAAGATCAATAAAAGCTAAGTCTGGTTTTTTGAATTCCAATGTTGCAACTGCTCTCTTAAATAAGCTTTTGCATTTGTACGTAGTATCATAACTTAAAACCAGAGAGCACAACTCACCCACTTTTTAAAAATCCCTTTCCTTGATAAAAGATGCATCCAAGTTCAAATTAATAGAGATAGCAAAATCAAATTTATCCTCTTCATCATTAGTGTAAGTAAAAAACCAGATCTTGATGGCTTGAAAATAGCCTGTAATTGCTGACCTAATAACACCTAATCTGTAGAAATTGTTACCTCGTCTTTCAGACTTCGACCATAGTCAAAAATACCAAAAGGATTATCCAGGTGAACAATCCCTTGGATCAAACTATTAGAAAAAAAATCACTCATTTCAAAGTGATATACGTACAAATCCCCCTTGAGCTCTTCATAATTATTCATGATTTCAAAGATAACCACACACGACTAAAATACTAAACCCACTGATCTTCTAGCACACAAACAGTAGACACACCAACGCCCTTTTAATAAAAGACTGGGACTAGAAATACCAAACCTAAACTATGCACTGAACAACTACAACTAGTGGGATGCAAAAAAACAAGAAAAATAGGATAGATACGAAGTTGCTCAGGCCGCCACTGAGCGAGTGGGGGAGGTGGGTGAGCGGCGCACAGAGGTTAAGGTTTCACTAGATAGGTTTCCTTTCGTGGTGGGCATAGCAATTATAAAGTTTTATATTTTTGCTAAAAATAAAATGCTTGATTTTGATGTAATGATTGTTTATTGTTTCCTAGGAGTATCTGAATCTGATAGAGGGAAAGAGTTCAGATGCTAGAAAGTGCTATGATATCTTAGTTAAACGAAAATCTAAAACAGATGGACAATTCAATACACAATACATTCTTTTTACTAATTAAAAAAAGAATGTCAAGGTATGTATTACCTCCGTTATTTTTTAATGTAATATCTGATTATTTTAATTCATTCAACAAAAAGCGCAAATCTCGCATCTAACAAAAAAAATAGAGGAAATATATTAATTAAAAAATTGTCATATAAGGTGTATTATCACATAATTTTTTATAATTTCTTGTTTTTCTTGACATCAGCTAAAAGAGACAAAAGTACATATAATTATGAAAAGTAATCATGCCAAAAATCACTAATAATATAGAAAAATGAAAACTTATTATGCGACCAACATAATACTCCTTATAGTATCAAACTAGTATTTTGGCCCGGGCGATGCCCCGGGTCAATTACAATTATCAAATATATTATATTCATAAATTTCACACTTAATTTTATTAACTTTTCGCAATATTATGTCTAGTGCGAAATTGAAAAATGGACGTTATGACTTGATAAGTTGTTAAAAAAAATTCTAAGGAATTGGGATAAAAATAACAATTTTAATGGAATTAGGGTATTAGGAGAATGTTATTACTTAATAAAAGTGTTAGAGATCAAAAGGCTTGTATATGTCTTTATGATTATATATAATTGTAAGACTTTATTATGTTTTACTTTGAAACATTAAACATTGAAATTGTAGTGGATTAGTTGTTAAACTCTCACATTTTATTTCAAAGGTCTTGTGTTCAAATCCTAGTAACTACACATTGTTAATATTTTTAATTGAGATTATAAACATGTGCATTAGAAACTTGAGAAGAGTGCCACGTGGCACCGTTCCTTTGATAGGAACGCCTTTTAATATATTTGTATAGATTGGAAGAAATTATAATACTCCTTATTATTTATACAAGGTAAGATATATGGTCTTCTTTTCATTTTATTTATACAGGATTAGATGCCTAGCAGCTTGTGATTTAGGGTCTGTTCTCTTCGGCATAAAACAACTGAACCGAACCGAATCAGTCGAACCGAATCGAACCGAACCGGGTGAATTGAATCAATGAATCGAACGAATCGAACCGAAATAAATTATAACTAATTAATAGTAATGATTATCGTTTAGGAAGCGAACCGAACCGAACGAGGCGGGTGACGAATCGAACTAAACCGAAGCGAAAATAAGTTGGGGAGAATAGGCCCTTAAGTTAACTTTGATAATCGAGTTTCAATTGCAATTATTGGTGAATTCCAAAATGGTTAAAGTCAAAAATCGACATTTTGTTTATTGCACCAACTTAAATGTAATACTTGCTTGAGAAAATAGAAGTCTCTGTTTGTCAAATCCACATTATTATGTGGTAACTTGTTTATGTCTCTCATTGAACAACCATGTCAACTAATTGACAATCCGAGGAGATCAAGTTTGTCCGGTATTAAGAAGCATCATTGTCAAAAAAAAAAGAAGCATCATTGTCAATGCGAAAGCTATTTAGTAGGGCACATGCATGGCCGGACACGTAGATCTTACGTATTTGCTCACTTTCTTACCACATATAACATTCCTATTTAATATTAGAAATTATTGATAATTGTAATGATTCCTCTCCCCTTTACTCTTATGTAAAGTCTTGGCTGATACTGTCTGAGTCAAGTAATTGACCAAGACGACAAACCATTGCCACCGATACCGTCACTGGTAGTCGAAATGAGCTCATGAGTCATGACCATAATCTGTCCATTATATATATGGTTTTAGCCCTCAATCCTAGCAATTTAGTAGTACTTTGAGCTCCTATCTGTGTGATTTGATATGGTTGGATTTCGTTCCACTCTTTGTGCTTTGTTGTACAGGCAGGCATTTGATGCCTTATCAAGCCACAAAAGACAAGTCCAAGGACTACATATGGCTTATAAACAGTTCGGGAAGCTAGACAAGTGCTCCAAATAGAAGTTTGAAGTCAAAACAAGAGAAAAAGCCTCCGCCCAATTGACCGAACGAGAAGTGGCCGACCGGGGGGATGAAGATGCCTGACCAGGCTTAGTGGCCCAGTTGACCGCGCAAAGACTCTATGGAGTATGACAAAAAAAATCTCCGTCGCCTGACCGGGCGGAAACTCGGACAACCTAATTTAAGTGTTTTCGTATTTTTCCTAAACACAATATATAGTTTTTTAGTAATTTCGATTAGACGATCTTTTATTATCGTTTTATTAGGTTAAGCACTCTAGGTTTTCTCTCTAGCTTTAGTTCACAAACTCATTACTTTGGCTTTGAAGATTATTAAAGAATTGTTGATTCCATTTCCATTGTTCTTCAATACTCGGTATTTATTCTCTACTTAGTTTTAATTTCATGAATCCTTTGAATATGAAGTTGTTCTTTGAGTGAGTAGTTATGGCTAGGACTAAGTAAGGGACGCCATGTTTATACCTTCATTTTGTTATTCTAAATCTCTTCATATTTGGGTTTTGATTAGAGTAATTCCAATTGATTTGTTATTATTCTTCAATTCGTGTAATTGCGCAATATCATGGATTATCTCTGGCTAATTATTGTTAGAATCAAAAGATCAAGAGTCTTAGAGCAACATGTACATCTGGTTATGTTAGCGACCATACTGCATATGTTGATTTAAGAGTGTTAAGACCTAACCGTAGGATTAACTCTTGCTCTAAACTAAACCTAAGTATTGTTGAGTTAATTTATTTCATTAGATTGATATAAGCATGGTGAACCGAACTAATGCCCTGAACATTTATTAATTGATAAATTCTAATTTAATTCAGTATTATTCTGTGTAGTAGTTAATTCCAATATCTTTTTCACCTTAATGCACTAATTAGGTAAATCTGCCATAAAATGAAAATTGGCCAAATGTTCCTATTAAAAAAGCTCCTAGATGGCTTAATGTCTTTTTATTTTCAACATTACTGATTTTAATTCATCCAAATTAGATTACCATGCATGTGATGAACTTAAACAATAAAAGAATTATTTTGCGTAAATATTTATGTTTAATATTTACAATCTACACGTACGTAGTTTTGATAGTCAAATATCTTTATATGCAAATTACAAGATAAATTCTAATGATCATAATTTTCTTTACTAAAAACTTTATTTATAAGATTGATATAACTTTGGCGGGGGGTACGATCTTTTGTTTTTTTTGGAGACCTACCTTGTGAAAACCCCTCCATCATTTATTTTTAAAATATAGGCCCCGAGTGGGATTACGGAGCAATTTTACCCCCCAAAAAAAGAAATATATGGGTGGGAGAACGTCAATTAATTATTAAGGGATACGGGATGCCTCTCATTTTGGCCCTAGATGGAAAAAAAAATCATTTCACTCAACTATATGTTCGGGTAAAATTCTTTTCCGTACTAATTTTCTTGCATATGGTTAAGTAAAGTTTCCAATATTTTTAAGCATCGACGATAAAGTAGCGGTTGCCTGTGTAAATGAGGTGGTTGCTATACATGTTATGCGTGCGAAATCGAAGGACGAGTGGTAAATGCTTTGCAGTTTATTAGATTGATTTTTCCCTTTTTAATTTTTAATTTTAAACTAATAGAGTAATAGGTGTTGTAGTTTTCTTTTCTAGTTAGGAGTATATATATTGGTCAAAAAGGGTGGACACCAAACTTCTCAAGAGTTCTGATATATAATAGAGATAAATAAAGTGACCTTGTTGGTAAGTGAAGGTGTAGAGGAGGTTGTCGTAGTGGTTGGCTAGGTGTTCGGTAAGTGTAGGTGTAAAGGAGGAGGGTGGAAGCCGGAAGGATATTTAGTTGGGTTTGGCAAGATATTGGGAGAGGGTGGGACCTTCTTTCTAGTCATTGTAATTGGGTCCTAGGTAATGGGGAAGGGACTTTGTTTTGGAAGGATAATTTGTTAGGTTTTGGGACGCTAAGGGCTCAAATTTATGGCCCGTTACATAGAAATGAGGAAAACATAACTGTGAGCCAATGTCGTGTGTTGAATGAGTGGAATTTTGACAAAATATCCTTTTGCCTCCCTATGGAGGTAAAAGATAAAATTGCTAGTTTTGTGTGGGGGGTCTCGCAGGACCCCGGCCATCCTGTATCCTCCTTTGTCATTGAAAATCAATTCTCCCTGAAAAATGCTTACTCGGCCCTCTTTGAAAATCATGTTGATCACACTCTTCACTTGAATATGTGGAAATGCCCCATCCCACCGAAATTAAGTTTTTTCCTATGGCTTTTGTGGAAGGACATATTACCTACCAATAAGATGTTGTATATTAGACAAATTCTCCCTACCTCGAGTTGCCCTTTGTGTGCCAATTATGTAGAGTCTTCCATCCATGCCATTAGGGACTGCTCCTATGCGAATCTTGTGTGGGAGAGTGCTGCGTCCCCTGCTAAGTGGAGGGACAATGACCTTGAGTGGGTTAGAGAAAATAGTTTGTGCTATGATAAGAGTCGAGACATCAGTTGGGCCACCTTGTTTCCATTCATTTGCTTTGAAATATGGAAAAACAGAAATAGCTTTGTGTTTGAACAAAAATCCATTCCACAACCGGACCATACCCTTAGAAAAGCTATTTATGCAGCGCGGGATTTCGCCACGTCTTTTAAACCAGTTAATGTTGAACCAAATCAACTTGAACATTGCATTTTCAGGGAGCCTAGTTTTTACTATGTACATGTTGATGCATCCTTTCTTGCCACGAGCTCTTTAACGGGAATTGCAGGTGTGATAAGAAACGTTAAAGGTGAGTGGTTAGGGGGATTTCAGAAGGCCATTTATGCGAAGGATGTCCTCATGGCTGAACGGTTAGCCATCTTGGAAGGTCTTCGATATGCTCAGAAGGAATTCCTCAATAATATCGTGATGATTTCGGATAACAAACAAGCTATCTCTTTGATGAACAAGACTACGGTTACACGGGATTTTTATTGTCATGTACTCAATGAATGCAGGGAGTGGCGAAAGAAGTTTCAAACTTCCCAGTTCGTATTCGAGAAGCGGGAACAAAATAGAGTGGCAGACGAATTGGCAAAGGATTGTAGGAGAAATGCTAATATGCTAAATGAAACTAGAGACATTCCTCTTACCCCTAGTTTTTGTAAAACTCTTGTTGAGACGGATTGTATGAGGCTATTTAATAGCCAGAACTAATTTATGTTTAATGTTAACCTTTGTTCACCAAAAAAAAAAAAAAAAACGTTGTTTAAGAGAGTGGATATGGGGAATGAGAAAGCAAAAATGCGATGAAATGGGGCGTCTGTATAAGTAGAGAGCATAGTAAGTTAGATACAAGGCGAGATTAAACAGTTCACTACTTTAATTAATCTTTACTCATTTCATTCTATCTTTATGTTATTGGTTTAGTAGTCATTTTCAATTTATTATGCCCTTAAACTTAAAGATTGTGTTTTAACATTCTATTATAAGATTTATTAATTCACTTGGAAAATTATACACAATTATGCCATACTAAGGCTATGTTCTTTTGGACTGAATTAATGAAAATTCAGTTCGGTTCGGGACAAATTCAATTCAGTTCAGTTCAGTTCAGTTCAGGTTTATTCAGTTCAGTTAGTTTCCTCTCACAGTTTTCATTCACTTCAGTTCAGTTCAGACAAATTAAGTTCAGTTCAGTTCAATTCAATTAAGTCCAAAAGAACAGAGCCTAACTCTTGCTCACATTTTTAGTGCTTGTTTGTTGAATGTAGGGAGTGTAAATTCCTTGGAACTTTATTTTCCCATGTAATTGTATTTCCTGGGAATTGCTAAATGTTGTTTGGTTATTCATGGGAAATAGAAATTCCCATGGGAATTTCGACTTACCTAGGTCCCCCTAGGTAAGTAATTTCCTCCATTTTGTGGGAAGTGGAACTTCCTAGGAATTTCTACTTCCCATGAATTTGTCAACCAAATAACATCAAAAAATTCTAATTTCTAGGAATTTTAACTTCTGATGCTAAACAATGTCAACCAAACAAGCACTTAATATGGCTATTAAAGATTCTTAAACTAAGGTCCAGGCCCATTGAGAATCTGAGCCAAGAAATTGAAGTCAATGGGTCAATGAGTCAATGGGTCAATGAGTCAATGAAATTAATGTCAACATGATCAGTGGTCAAACTAGGGGTGTAAATGATGCGAGTCGAGCTCGAGTTCGGGTAAGCTCGATTCAAACTCGAAAACTCGAAGTCAAGCTCGGCTCGACTAGCGAGTTTGAAAAAATCAAACTCGACTCGAACTCGAAATATTAAAACTCGAGCTCGAACTCCAATCAAGCTCGAAATCGAAACTCAAAACTTGAACTCAAATCAAGCTCGAAACCGAAGCTCGAACTTGAACTCGAATCAAGGCTCAACTCAAACTTGAGTTAATCCATGTACCTTGAGTTAGGTACTTGGAGTAACCTTTTATAAAGAAAAAAAAGTTGGTGTTTCATTGTCCAATCGATGTGGGACTTTATGAAACAAACTTTCATAGAAAACAATAGTTTCCACCCAATGAAGAAATACAACAAATAATTTTTGTTCCATTTATAAAAGAACACAAACTTAAACTTTTATTTCCCAACCAACGCGGGACAACTTAAATTGAAACGATAAGTATAGCTATAGTTGTAACATTTTTATATAGAAAAATAGCTATTATTTACACTACAAATCGATGTGTGACATTTAATATTTTACATAAAAGATCGTTTTTAATATTTTTTTCTATAAGTTTTCAATTTGTTCACAAGCTTTCAAGCCGAGCCAAGGCTAAAGCTTGTTAAAATCTTGTGCTCGACTTGTTAACCATCACCTTAAGACAAACTATGATTAAAGTCCACCATGAAATTATTTTCTATATTAGTATTAATTTTATTTCATGGATTAAATTCTTTGAAAAAGTTTGAGAATTATTTATTGAAATTACAAGTATTATATATAATTTTTTTCGAGTTTCTCGCGAGTTTTTCGAATCGAGTATGTGGTAGCTCACCTCGACTCGTTAGTCATCGAGTCGAGCCTACTCGAGTCGAGCTTTGACTGAGTCGATCTCGAGTGGCTCTCGACTTGTCTCCTCTTATTTACACCCGTAGGTCAAACTTCACAATTTTGCATAAGAGTATTATGGAGAAGTTTCCAATTTGATTCGATTTTAAATCCGAGGGAAATCTATTAAAAAACTGAATTTTGAGGGAGTTGAACAATGAAAAGCAGCTACCCATGATTGCTAAGAGATGATCTACTTCCTCCGTTCTTTTTAAATTGAAATAATGACCTTGGCATATTATTTAAGAAAGCTATGTGAAGAGGAGAGTTTTTTTTTATTTATATTTGCAACATTAGACCTTGGTACATTATTTAAGAAAGTCATGTGAAGATGAGATAGATAAAAAGTGAGACCCATGTGATAGGAGAGAGATAGAAGAGATTACCAATGCAAATAAAGAAATGTTGCAATTAATGTGAAAGTTCAAAATAAAGTAAACGTTGCAATAAAAAAAGAATGGAGGAAGTATATGTTAATAGAAGGTTGTTCATCCAAAGAAAACAATCAACAACACTGTGAGTTTGTGACTTGATCTTGAGCATATGAGTTTTGGGTTTCTTGTGAGTGTATGGCTGCAAGGATCGGCAATTGAAGGAGAAGGTCGTCAGAGCCGCGGGCCGCGGCAGAAGAGCCGCGGGCCGCGGCAGAAGAGCCGCTAGGCGTGGCAAGATCAGACGCGACAAAGTGGCATTACGTGTCGAGCCGCTGGGCGCGGCACGAGCAGGGAGCTAGACTTCGCGAGACGCTGGGCGTGGCAAATGTCGAGCTGCAGCGCGTGGTTATTCATTAAATGCCCTAATTAATGTTTCCTTTGGCCTCCTTTACTCATGTATCATTAACCTAATTATATATACTCTATGTGTGGGTTAATTAGAGTTCGATCATCACAAAAACAAGAGAGAGAAAACAATAGAGAAGTTCATAGAGAGAACTTTGAGAGATTCATAGAAGAGAGTATTCAAGTGAATTTCTTGCCTATTGTATTCATTGTTCCGCTTGAACCATAGTGAAAGAGTTTATCCCTGCCCCGAGGACGTAGCTATCAAATTGATAGTGAACCTCATTAAATCTTTTGTGTTCTTTATTCGCTTTTCTCGGTTTATTGTTTGTTTATTCGCTTCCGTTGCAACAAACTTGGTATCAGAGCTTGAGATTAAAATCAGTGTAAGGAATCCGGGAAGATGAATACGATGAACTCGAAGATTGACAAGTTTACGGGGAGGAACAATTTAGGGCTATGGCAGATAAAGATGCGTGCTTTATTAAAGCAACAAGGCATCTGAAAACCTCTTGTCAAAAAGGATGACAAAAGCAAAGCTGCAGACGGCTCTAGTGACGCCGAATTGGAGGCGATGGAGGAGAAGGCTCACTTCACGATTTTGCTATGTTTGGCAGACGATGTGATCACGGAAGTTGCAAACGAACCGACTGCTGGTGGTCTGTGGGCGAAGTTGGAGAGTCTCTACGTGACAAGTCACTCACCAACAAGTTGCTTCTGAAGCAACGCTTGTTTGCCTTGCGTATGCAAGGAGGTATGTCTCTAAGGGATCATGTAACAGCCCGGACTCCCGAGCTGCTAGCTAATCATACTTAACAATCAGAAATCTCAATTATCATTTAATAAATCACGATTAGACATTCACTTACAGCGAAAATATAAACTCAAATATAATCCGCAAAACAAAAAGTCTCTAGATGCTCTCGAAACAATTTATCTTTTACTAAGTCTCCGGAGTACACGATAAGAGAACATAAGAATCATTACTTCATTCAACATCACATTCTCAAGGTCCTTTACCCCTCTTATGCTCTTGGTCCTTGAACTATTTTTGCCAAATCCTTATACCTGCAAAATCACTTAATAATGAACTCTGCCCCCACCAGGACAGGTTCCAATAACAAAATCAGCAAAACTGAGTACACATTGTCCAACCAAAAAATCTAATTGGTGGCTTAAAACGTATTTACAGATTTAAGTTTATCTTACGAGACATTTGAAATCAAGATACAGAGAAGTCATAATAAAAGAATTATATATCAATTACTTGAACACAATTTATAAAGTTACTTCTTTTTTTAAAATAATAATACGAATATCTTATAACGTAAAAAGTATATACTTCAATTGACAGAACCATGAGAATTTTATAGAACTAATACGATCTTACGAAATCAACTCTAACAACTTTAAGTCAATAAGTATCTCCCACTTCTGTGTTTCAGATCAAAAACCTTTAATCCAATATGTATATCGCAGTTAACTCCTTTCATAAATTCCTAACGAGTTTCTTGGTAAATCATTTCCATAATCGGCGCATGAATTCCATAACTTGGGTGAGTAAGACGTCACTTCGTAAATAGAGTTTGAAATAACTTTCCACGAAACCACTTGAATACTCAAATACATATTCTATTTTCTTTCAGAAGTCATATTTCATTGGGGAAGAGAACACGAATAGAGTTGCCATCCTGGCGCATTCTCTAAACTTTTACAAGGGACGTCTCCCTCTTCCATGTACTGCTTGTAAGACTTTTCAGGACATGTCCCCAGAATACAAAATACAGAATGTTGTTCATCACTGCTCTAGCAGCTTCTTCCCCTCACAGAAACATAATCAAAATTCGTAATTCAATAATTTCCAAAACTCAAATTCAGGATTCTCGAATCAAATATATCAAAAACTTATAACACATAGACATTTTATATACAAAACTTAAATTTGCGTGATAAATGTTCTAGTTTCCAACAACTTAGTATAAACAACGTTTTATAAAATTTATTTGATGAAAACTACTCAAATACGGACCCTAAAAGAAATGTGGTCTCAACTCTACGAGCTCATCAATTATCATAACTAAACTCAACAAAACACAGCTTTTCGAAAGATTATAATCCCAGAATATAACTTAAATCTTACATAAACTTTAAGGAGTCACAATGTAGTAATATCAAATTCCACATTGTTCATATCTCTAGATTTATAAATCATATCACATCTATCTAAGTCTCATAATATAAAACTTCATAGGATATTTTTTTTATAATTTAGGTGAAACTCATAAAGATCGGACTTATGTATTATAACTACAAGTAACTCTTCCATTAAAATAATTAGGCGTTTAACATTCCTCCTTCTTTCAATTATTTAGACCTCACATACTTGAACTCCAACTTCTAGTAGCCCATTGACAAAGAATATAAAATGATTAAACTCCACTCCTTAGTTGAACTGACACCTCATTACTTTAGCCTTAGTATCATAAGATAGTTGTTTGGGTTCCCGACTTTATTGCCTCGATACTTTATACTTCCATAACCATTAATATATTATACCATATTTTATAATCTACAATTATTATTATAACTCAACAACAGCTTATTTCATCTTTCCATGTCATAAATAGTTATACCATTATTCAGCTATTTGTTTATAATTTTTATTATCACTCCAAATACTTAAACTCATTTATAATTCATAACAATATTTCTTAAATATTTGAACTCAATGTTCATATTAATCTTGACTCCTTTATTTTATTATTAAAGCCTATCACCACTGCCCATTTTACAAAATTTTTGTACTTCTCCGACTTTCCATTATTTAACTTACACTTTCCGTTAGAGGATGGTATCTCTAAACCCCTTTATTTATCCCCGTCCAATACTCATAGTAGAAGATTTTCCAATTTGGGTATAGTCCTTCACAATTCAACTATTGCAATTTCATTATATTGTTTTGCTACTCCTTCAATCCGTCACTCATTTCTTGAGCTCTTATATAACTATTATAATCCTCACATATCTATTTACTTCTCAATACTTGATTTATGTCATCCACAATTTATCACTACTTTACCTAGCTTGCTTTAATGACCCGTGAAGTTCTCATATCATATTCCATTAATCTACTTTCAAATTACAATCGTTGTTGCCCAACTTTAACTTCTCACATAACAACTTACCTCCCGAAATAGAGCTCCTCAAACAACCATTTTATTCTTCAACCATTTAACATAAATATCTAATCTTATAAACCCAATTCCAAAGATTCTTTCAGGATACCTCTGTAATATAATTTAACTTGTAACTTTAAACTTCACTTTCTCCCAAAAACAGAATCAGAAAAGCTTACTTGATAACTTTACAAATTCATCCTCAATCTAATTCCCCAAAAGATTTTATTGCTAGCTCCAATAGTTATCATAGACTCACCAGCGTATCACTAAAGTTTCCTCAAATCATAATTTGATAATTAGTAATGAATTTTCCAAATATAATCATAACTAAAGCATGATTAATAACTAATCAAAAGCTGCTTGAAAACTGGACTATTACATACTACCACCCTTAAAATAAATTTCGTCCTCGAAATTTGAAACATAAAACTTTCAAACATCTGAAAACGAATAAGTTCACATATAACATTTTAAACGAAAATCAAATCAAATTCAACTCTCAACTTAGCTCCGATACCTCAAAAGATTTGCTTCCTAAGCAAATAATCAATAATCTCGAATCCAAATTCTCTACAACCTCAATCAATATAATTCGATCTTTCTCTAATGACCACTCAAATAAACAATTAATCCTACAACCATTTCAACATAAATATATAATCTTATAAACCCAATTCCAAAGATTCTTTAAGGATACCTCTGTAATATAATTTAACTTGTAACTTAAACTTCACTTTTTCCCAAAAACAGAATCAGAAAAGCTTACTTGATAACTTTACAAGTTTATCCTCAATCTAATTCCCCAAAAGATTTTATTGCTAGCTCCAATAGTTATCATAGACTCTCCAGCGTATCACTAAAGTTTCCTCAAATCATAATTTGATAATTAGTAATGAACTTTCCAAATATAATCATAACTAAAGCATGATTAATAACTAATCAAAAGCTGCTTGAAAACTGGACTATTATAGATCATCTAGATGAACTTAATACTATTTTACTTGATCTGCGTAATATAGATGTTAAGATTGAGGATGAAGATCTTTGCTTTGATTTTGCTTGTTTCACTTCCAAATACATATGAAAACTTTGTTGAATCATTTGTTGTTGGGAGAGAGAATGTGACCCTAGAAGGGGTGAAGTCAGCACTTTTTACTAGGGAGTTGCGCCAGAAGGCGGCAACGACAGAGAGTGGTGGAGATTCGGAGGCTGGGTTAGTGGTAAACTCGCCTAAGGGGAAGGGTCCTAAGAAGAAGAAAAATTCTAAGGGTAAAGGGGCCAATCCTAGGAATGTCTGTCACATCTGTAAAGAATCTGACCATTGGAAGCATCAATGTCCCAAGAATCCTAAAGCTTCCAATGCTAACATTGCACAACAGGGTACAAAATATGACTCCGAGGAAGACTTAGCACTAGCTGCTGTTGATGTGTCTAGTCCGTCTGAAGATTAGGTTTTAGATTCGCGATGTTCTTACCATATGTGTCCTCATCGTAATTGGTTTACTTCTTATGAGTCTTGTGATGGTGGTAATGTTATTAGGGGGTAGCGATGCTGCTTGTAAGGTTGTAGGGAGAGGTTCCGTTAAGATAAGGACTGCTGAGGGTGAGGTTCGTACATTGATGAATGTTAAGCATGTTCCACAGTTAAAGAAAAATTTGATTTCACTGGGTGTCTTAGATAAAGGAGGGTTTAATTTTTCTGGCTCGGATAGAGAACTATGTGTGTGGAAAAGTTCGAAGTTGGTGCTTAAGGGCACCAAAGTGGGTACGTTGTATGTTGTGCAGGGTTCTATTCTGACTGGTTTTGCAAATGTTGCATCTGCGAGTACTGAGGAGTTGACTAAGTTGTGGCACAGACAACTTGGTCATATGGGTGAGCGTGTGATGCAAATATTATCCAAGATGAATCTTTTTGATGGCCACAAGGTGAAGAACCTTGAGTTTTGTGAGCATTGTGTGTTGGGTAAGCAACATAGGGCTAAGTTTAGCAAGGGGCTTCACATAACTAAGGCTATGCTGGATTATATTCACTTAGATTGCTGGGGGCCTGCTCGGGTAGAAGGTATAGGAGGATTCAGTTTCTTTGTGACTTATATTGATGATTTCTACAGGTAAAGTTGGCATTATTGTTTAAAGCACAAAGGAGAGACTTTTAAGACTTTTGTGCAATGGAAAGTCTTAGTGGAAAATCAGATAGGCAAGAAGATTAAAATGCTACGTACGGATTATGGTCTTGAATTTGTTAATGATGAATTCAATGAGTTTAATTTACAGGAATGAAGGGATAGTGAGACATCGCACTGTCAGGAAAATACCACAGCAGAATGGTGTTGCAGAGCGTTTGAATCAGACTTTGTTAGAGAGAGTTCGATGCATGCTCTTTAATGCAGGGTTGACTAGATAGTACTGGAGTGAAGCCATGAAAACGACATGCTACTTGATAAACTGTGGTCCACATACAGGTATTGACTGCAAGGTACCTTATGAAGTATGGTCTGCGAGAAGTGCTGATTATTCTATTTTGCGTGTCTTCGGTTGTATCGTTTATTATCATGTTAGTGAAGGTAAACTTGAACCAAGGGCCAAGAAGGGTTGTTTTTTGGGATATGGAGATGGTGTTAAGGGTTACCGGATTTGGTCCCCATTAGAAGGGCGTGTCATACTTCGTAGAGATGTTACTTTTGATTAATATACTATGTATCTGCTCACAAACCTGCACGTGAAACTAATGATAGCACTACTGAAAGAATTGAGCAAGAAATTGCGGCAATTCCTACTCCGGAGACACAGGTTCGAATTCAGGTGGAGGATGGTGTTCCAGTGGATTCTCCTACTGTGGAGACAAGTCAGATAGATGGAGTTGTTGCTGATGAAACAACTGAACTTGAGCTGATCATGAGGAAACTGCTGATGAAGGTCAGAAACGACCTAGGAAGAAGACGCAGAGACTGATTGAACATATTGAAGGCAGGAAAGAACCTAGCCGAAACTGCTGTGTAGAGGAGATGATTGGATATGCATTACATGTAGCTGATGATATAGAGTCACCTGAACCAATGTCCTATAAGGAAGCATTTTATAGTAACGAATCATCCAAGTGGTTAGTTGCTATGAGTGAGGAGATGGAGTCTCTTCGCAAGAATCATACATGGGAATCGTGAAGGTTCCACATGGTCGTAAGGTGGTTGTAACACCCCGACAATCCTCTATTTTCCGAAATACCTTTTTAATATAAAACTTAGAGAATTATCAAAGTATTATCGCCCGTGTGATAATGTATCGTCTTATTCAGAATTTTGCAGCGGAAAACAATAAATAACAACTTTGAAAACAATAACTTAGTCAACCATAAGTCAACTCCAAAACCAAACTAAAGTCAAACCAACATAGACTCAAACCATAATTAAAAGTAAACTAAAGTATTAAGCTAACACAAGCTCTCCATAAATCCCGAACCCATGATGCATCATCTTCAAACCTGAAATGGACGATGCACTATTGATCCCGAGAGACTGCTCACCAAATGGGTCATCACAGGATCAATAAAGCAAAGCTGAGTACTACATAATAATAAATAAATCCTAACATGATGCTAATAAAAATTAAAACAAAGATAAATAATATTATAATAACATGACAAACTAACTTTACTGAACTTAACTCAACAATCAACAAGTTAATTAAATTTAGATTGAATAGGCAATGGAAAGAGTTGTCCAAACCAAACCAGTCTTCAATTTAGAAGACGAAGTACGGACGCGACTCCGTACTCCCATGACCAACGATATCGAGGTACTAATTAAATAAAATTGGACACGGTGATCAATCCGGTCCCAAGAAAAGCCATGGCCTACCACCATGTACTCCAACTCATACTAGTCCAACACTTCAGACGTGCACAAGTATAAAGCTTATTGCTATTCACTTTCCACTTTAAGTGATTATTAAATTATTTACTTGTTATGACTCACAAAGTAAGACAACCAATATAATCATCAAGGATACATGGTACTTCCATTTTTATCTTAGGATTAGGTAAGGTGATCAACAACTTAACAATCCAAGAATAAATCCATTATTAGTTCCATAACCATTATTTATTTGTTGACCTAAGTCAACAATCAACCATCTTTTCATAGGTGAATAACCAACTTACCAAATAATGCCCTCGGTCCTCATAAAGTAAATAAAATAATCCAAAGGGAACAACATGATCCAATTCATGATCCAATAACAACATAATTATTAATCCCTCATGTGAATTAATAAAATAAAGTTCCCAATCCCATATGCTTGCATCAATCATCCATACAAACATAGTATAACCAACATAAGCAAGATATGCTTCACACAACGGCATAAAACATGCAATTCCACTTGAATATAAATCACATATGAACCATAAATAGTTCCCTATACATGATACTACATCAATCCTAATCTTAGGACATGATACTAGTCTACTAACACATAGGTATGTACGTACCTTGTGTAGACAATATGCAAGGCCACTTTAATTAACAACCTTAGAAGTCGCCTAAAGAGAATTCTCTGCCTACCAAATATCAATACAACCACTAATCAATACTCAAATAAAATTCCAGCAACTTTAAAATATTTTAAACCCTCTTTAAAAGTGTTTAAAATCCTTTTTAATCATTAAAATTCCAACTATTAATTTCTCCTAGTATAGTACTACCATACTAGTCATTTAAAACTCTCAAAAACCCATACTTTGACAATTAAAACTCCATCATAAGCATACTAATAAAAATTCCAGTAACTTATAATGTGTTTAAAACCCTTTAAAACATGCTTAAACATAATCATACACATAAGAGTGTTCAATTTTCATAAACTATAATATAGTACTACAATTTAATGATTGGGTACTTGAGTTGAGTTGGGTTCCTCTAACCCATTTTAAAATCCTTTACACTACAATTCAAAGATGTTTAAACTATTAAATTATTTTCAAAGTATGACTAAATAAGTTATTTGATTACTTAAAATTATTAAATAATCCTTTTGACTTTCAAATAGTCAACATTCTAAGAAATAAATTATTTCAATACTAAAATATATATAAATATACATTAAAATATATTTGTAAAATTCATAAAATTATGGGGGATTACAGTCTACCCCTCTTAAAAGAAGTTTGTCCCGAAACTTGGCACGAAAACCCTCACACTTTCAAATTTTTTTTGACTCAAACTTCCATTTGGAAATACTTGTGTCACAACGTGTACACACTTTTACCAACTGTAAAACCACTTGTGTTACTCATGAACACATTTATCTATACGGAGAACCAATTTATTTTGCACCAACATGTGCAAATCGCCAAAATAAGCATAAAAATGCATAAAAGTACCATAAAATAAGGCAAAAAGCGCGAAATTCTATCGCATTCTACCCCCCTTAAAAAAAACGAGTTACGCCCTCGTAACTCACCTCAATAAATAACTTAGGATACTTTTTCTTCATTTCATCTTCGGCTTCCCACGTTGCCTCTTCAGACTCATGGGTAGACCAAAGCACTTTTACAATATTCACATCCTTATTGCGTGTACTACGCACCTTTTTATCCAAGATTTTCACAGGCCTTCCTCATACGTGAGGCTACTATCAATTTGAATTCTATCGGGCTCCAAGCATGATTCTCATCAGGGATATATCTCTTGAGTTGGGAAATATGAAACACATCGTGCATTTTCTCAAATTCCATTGGCAAAGCCAACTTATAAGCTACCTTCCTAATTCTTTGTAAAATCTCATATGGGCCAACATACTTAGTACTTAGTTGGCCCTTCTTCCCAAATCTCATTACTCCTTTAGTCGGTGACACTTTCAAAAACACTTTATCACCAACTGCGAATTCATCTTCTCTTCGCTTCAAATCAGCATAACTCTTTTGCCTATCTTGAGCAGCTTAAATTCTAGCCTGTATCAACTTGACATTATTAACAGTCTCCTCAATAAATTCCGTCTCCAATACTATATTTTCACTAAAATCATTCCAGCAAATGGGACTTCTACACTTCCTCCCATACAACGTCTCAAAAGGAGCCATCTTAATACTCGCATGGTAACTATTGTTATACGAAAACTCAATCAAGTCCAAGTGATCTTCCCAACTACCTTGGAAATCAATTGCGCACGCTCTCAACATATCTTCCATAGTCTGGTTGGTCCTTTCAGTATGACCATCGGTCGCAGGATGAAAAGCAGTGCTCATCTTCAACGTTCTTCCAAGATTCAACTGGACCTTTTGCCAAAATTTCGAGAGGAATCTCGAATCACGATCTGAAATCATGTCAGTCGGGACTCCATGCAGTCTCACTACATGCTTGATGTATGTCTTCGCAAGTTGTTTCTTCTTCCATGTCTCTTTGATCGGAACGAACACGGTAAACTTCGTCAGACGCTCCACGATAACCCAAATAGTGTCATTGCCATTTCTCATCTTCGGCAAAGCAGTCACAAAATCCATGGAAATAGAATCCCACTTCCATCCAGGAACTTCTAAGGATTGAACCTTCCCCATTGGTCTCTTATGGTCGATCTTTACTTTCTGACAGGTCAGAAGCTTTCACACGAACTCAGCGACTTCACACTTCATATTCGGCCACCAATAAATTTCCTTAAGATCCTTATACAACTTGTCACCCCTAGGGTGCATAGAATATGGAGTATTATGCCCCTCATCCATAAGCCTTCTCTTAAGCTCTTCACATTTTTGTGGTACACACCACCTTCCCTTGAACCTCAAGCTTCCATCATCATGAATTTTATAAGTCAACTTCCTTGCCTTGCTTCATCTTCTCCTTAATCTTATCTAGGTGCTCGTCTCCAACTTGACCCTCTTTGATCTCATCGAACACTGACAACTCTAATGACAAAGCACTCGATCTTGCCTCGATCTCCCCAGGATTTAGAATTTATAGGCTAAGCCTTTGCATATCTCGATACAATTCCTCGGAAACTACCAACGCATTCATGCTATGGCTTGATTTCCTACTCAAAGCATCGGCAACTACATTCGCCTTCCCTTCATGATAATGGATATCTTGGTCATAATCTTTGATCAGTTCTAACCATTTCCTCTGCCTCATATTGAGATCCTTCTGGGTGAAAATGTACTTCAAACTCTTATGGTCAGTAAAGATCTTGCAAGTTGCCCCATATATGTAATGTCTCCAAATTTTCAAGGCAAACACAATAGCAGCTAACTCTAGGTCATGGGTAGGATAATTAGACTCATACGGTTTCAACTAACGCGATGCATACACAATCACCTTCCCATTCTGCTGTAGGACACATTTCAAACCATTCTTCGAAGCATCACTATACACCTCAAATCCCTCATTTCCGTCAGGCAGGGTTAAAACAGGTGCAGAGGTCAAACGCTCCTTCAAAATCTGAAAAGCTTCCTCGCACTTCTCACTCCACTCAAATTTTGACTCTTTCTTCATCAAATTGGTCATTGACCTTGCTATCTTCGAGAAATCTCTCACAAATCTCCTATAATAGCCAACTAATCCCACAAAACTCCTAATATCTTGACACATTCTTTGGAGTAGGCCACTCACTAACAGCTTGAATCTTTGCAGGATCCACAGAAACTCCATCTTTAGACACATAATGACCCAAAAATGCTACTTTCTACAAACGAGACTCACACTTAGAGAACTTGGCATACAATTGGTTCTTCCTAAGCGTCTCCAATATTATCCTCAAATGTTCATCATGCTCTTCTTCACTCTTTGAATAGAACAAAATATCATCAATGAACACCAAACGAACTTATCTAAGAACTCATGGAATATCCTATTCATCAAATCCATAAATATAGGCGGTGCATTGGTCAGCCCAAACGGCATCACAGTAAACTCATAATGACCATAACGCGTCCTAAACGCAGTCTTAGGTATATCCTTATCAGCAACCTTCAACTGGTGATACCCCGAACTCAAATCAATCTTCGAAAACATACTCGCTCCATTCAACTGGTCGAACATGTCGTCTATCCTAGGCAAAGGATACTTATTCTTAATGGTCACATTGTTCAACTCCCTATAGTCAATGCACAATCTCATACTTCCATCGTTCTTCTTCACAAACAACACAGGAGCTCCCCAAGGCGACGTACTAGGCCTAATATAACCCTTATCCAACAGTTCTTGCAACCGCGTCTTCAGTTCGCTCATCTCAGGAGGTGTCATTCTATATGGTGCCTTAGAAATAGGTGTAGTACCAGGAACTAAGTCTATGGTGAACTCAAAGGCTCTTTTAGGCAAAGATACCGTAAATCTCACTTGGAAACACGTCCATAAACTCATTGACAATTGGTACGTCCTCAATCTTCAATTCAATCTCTTTACTTACATCTTGCACACTACAGAAAAATAACTCACATCCCTTCTTCACCAACTTGTTCACTTGCATTGCAGAAATGACCCCAAAGTTCTTAGGCTTCCCAAAACGTCGATACGAAGTCAACTTCCCCAAAGGGCTTCTCAACACTACCTTCTGAGCTTCACAGTCTATTTTAGCCTTATAGAAACCTAACCAATTCATTCCAAGAATAACGTCTAGGTCTCCCAGATTGAACTCTATCAGATTAGAAGGAAAAACACAGTCTCCTACCTTCAGAGGTAAGTCTCTAAACAACTTGGTACACCTTATGACTTTTCCAGTAGGTATACTAATAGACAGGTCAATTACTTCAAAGTCTACCAACCCCAAACTTCTAATAACGGACGACGAAATAAACGAATAGGTCACCCTAGAATCAAATAACGCTTTAACGAGAATGGAGTTATTAGAAAAAGTACCAGAAACTACGTCGGTAGATCTCTCAGCTTCATTGCGACTCATCACGAACAGCTTACCCGAAGCTTTACTCTGGTTGTTGTTGTTGCTCTCACTAGCAGGCTTACTATAGCTTCCTTGGTTGTTCTGCGACCCTATAGGCTTCGACCCTTGGTTGCATGATTGGTTTAACCCAGACCTTCCTTGATTACCACTCCCATTACCATTCTGCTCTTTCCTTTGCTTGGTGAAGCACTCAAATTCTCTATGTCCCTTCTTTTGGCAATAATGACAGGTTACTAGATCTCCTTTACAGTCTCTACCAAGGTAGTTTTTGTTACACTTCTTACGGTTGTAACTCCTCTCAGACTGGCCCTTATTATTAAAGCCTTGACCATTCATTCCTTGGAAATTCTCATTCCCATTTCTATTCTTCTTAAAGCTCCCCTGATTTCCTCCAGCATTGAAATCCTTTCTTTTCTCACCCACTACAGCATTCTTCTTGTCACGCCTCGACTGAAGACCATAAATATGGGTGGCTCTTCCATAAACAACATCTAGGGATGCAAAAGTCTCACCACCTAACCCCAATTGGATTTCCTCAGTCAAACCTTGCTCAAATCTTTGAGCCTTTAGCTCTTCAGTAGCTACTACCTTAGGTGCAAACCTAGACAATGTTATGAACTTGCTATAATACTCAGAGATAGTCATATTCCCCATCCTAAGGTTTATGAACTCCTGAGCCTTTTATTTTCTCATAAAAGCAGGGTAACATTTTCCTCTTAAAGCAGCTATAAAGGAATCCCAATTAAATCCTTCTACAACACTAAGTCTAACTCCATTTTCCTTCCACCATAAGTCAGCCTCATCTTTCAGATATGACACAGCTTGACCTACTTTCATAGCCTCAGGACAATTTACAGCCCCAAAAATCTTTTCAAACTCCCTAATCCAACTCTCTAAGAAGGTAGGGTCAGCTTGCCCCTTAAAGTACGGTGGTTTAATCTTATCTAGTCTTTCAAACATGTCCCCTACAGGATCGGGACGTTCAGCTCTTTCTTGAGTCAATTTCTCTGCCAATATGCGAATAGCAGAAGCTAAGGCGTTATCATTGTTGGCCATTCTACTGCGTGACCTGAAATTTAACGTAACTCTACTTTAGGTTCCGACTCACAACTACTTGCCATTTACTATAAAGGCATCAATTCGACTTGATCATACAAGATCACATCATAATAACATTCTATGGAATTATAGTAGTGCCAAATTCAATCACTATAAACCGTCATTAGTCATATACTCATTCATGAATAGCATTCACATCAATAATATATATGAGGACTAAATAAAAATTTAATCACAACAATAGAACAAAATTTTCCCCATTCGCGTACTAAAATAATTTCTTACTCAACTTGAATAGCTAAATAATCACTTTTATTCCTCAAAATGATGATGATAATATTTTTCCAATCCATAATAACTAACTTCTTCCTTAACAAAGGTAAAGATACTAAAGAAAGAAATTTAAACCATTGTAACTTGGCTACTTATCCAACAACTAATCTTAAAACATACATAAATAGTCTATGGAGTTACATTATCAATCTTATCCTTTGTTTCCTTGTACTTCTCTGGAGTGAACATCTCATCTTCAAAGTCTTCATTGTCCTCACCCTCTTCTGACTCAGAATCACTATCACCACCTAGAACAGTCCTCATAATATATAGCATTGTAGATGTCCTTTCGGGTTTGCCCTCTAGCATGGTCAAACTCCTGAATAGCTATCAGGGATGCCTACTTGCAATACACGGCGCATTTCCATATCTAGGCTAGTGTAACTCTCGCTATCAGACCCTCCATCATTCTCATCATCACTCAATACAATTGGGTTGGAGTAGCTTCCTACTCGAGTAGCTTCTCTATCAGTCATATCTAGGGGTCCCTTAACTGATGAATACGATATCTAGAAATAAATAATACCCTCACTTAGCGTATATTCCCAACAATAAATAATAAGCAAGAATAAACAAATAATTTAAAGCTAGGAATAACATTTAATAGTTAAGCAGGGAAGAAAACATAAATATGCTGAACTAAATATCTAAATGCACACATATAATATTTCTATCCTATATGCCCTTCCTATACTACCCATCTCTCGCAAAAATTAATAAAGTAAAATAAAATAAACAAATAATATAAATAATATAAATAATATATAATTTCGAAAATATGAAAAGAACCAAAAAGAATAATAAAAAAAAATTTCGGACCTAAAAAAAATATTTTCGAATCCTTTTTGAAATTGAAACATGTTTCGAGAAAAAATGATTTAAGTACAACGAATAAGTAGGAGCTCGTTTTCTATGAAATTCATTTTAAGTAACTAGGCGCCTAAAATTTAAGGTTGGCACGAAAGGCCAATAAAAACCTTAGCTCTGATACCACTTTGGAACACCCCGAGATTCCTCTATTTTCCAAAATACCTTTTTAATATAAAACTTAGAGAATTATCAAAGTATCATCGCTCGTGTGATAACGTATCGGCTTATTCAGAATTTTGCAGCGGAAAACAATAAATACTTTGAAAACAATAACTTAGTCAACCATAAGTCAACTCCAAAACCAAACTAAAGTCAAACCAACATAAAGTCAAACTTAAACCATAACTAAAAGTAAACTAAAGTATTAAGCTAACACAAGCTCTCCACGAATCCCGAACCCATGATGCATCATCTTCAAACCTAAAATGGACGATGCACTATTGATCCTGAGAGACTGTTCACCAAATGGGTCATCACAGGATTAATAAGGCACAACCATGATCCACATACACACAAAAGCACGTAATCAGCAAAGCTGAGTACTACATAATAATAAATAAATCGTAACATGATACTAATAAACATTAAAGCAAAGATAAATAATATTATAATAACATGACAAACTAACTTTACTGAACTTAACTCAACAATCAACAAGTTAATTAAATTTAGATTGAATAGGCAATGGATAGAGTTATCCAAACTAAACCAGTCTTCAATTTAGAAGACGAAGTAAGGGCGCGACTCCGTACTCCCATGACCAACGATATCGAGGTACTAATTAAATAAAATAGGACACGTGATCAATCTGGTCCCAAGAAAAGCCATGGCCTACCACCATGTACTCCAACTCATACTAGTCCAACACTTCAGACGTGCACAAGTCTAAAGCTTATTGCTATTCACTTTCCACTTTAAGTGATTATTAAATTATTTACTTGTTATGACTCACAAAGTAAGACAACCAATATAATCATCAAGGATACATGATACTTCCATTTTTATCTTAGGATTAGGTAAGGTGATCAACAACTCAACAATCCAAGAATAAATCCATTATTAGTTCCATAACCATTATTTATTTGTTGACCTAAGTCAACAATCAACCATCTTTTCATAGGTGAATAACCAACTTACCAAATAAGGCCCTCGGTCCTCATAAAGTAAATAAAATAATCCAAAGGGAACAACATGATCCAATTCATGATCCAATAACAACATAATTATTAATCCCTCATGTGAATTAATAAAATAAAGTTTCCAATCCCATATGCTTGCATCAATCATCCATACAAACATAGTATAACCAACATAAGCAAGATATGCTTCACACAACGGCATAAAACATGCAATTCCACTTGAATATAAATCACATATGAACCATAAATAGTTCCCTATACATGATACTACATCAACCCTAATCTTAGGATATGATACTAGTCTACTAACACATAGGTATGTACGTACCTTGTGTAGACAATATGCTAGGCCACTTTAACAACCTTAGAAGTCGCCTAAAGAGCGCCTACCAAATATCAATACAACCACTAATCAATACTTAAATAAAATTCCAGCAACTTTAAAATATTTTAACCCCTCTTTAAAAGTGTTTAAAATCCTTTTTAATCATTAAAACTCGAACTATTAATGTCTCCTAGTATTGTACTACCATACTAGTCATTTAAAACTCTCAAAAACTCATACTTTGACAATTAAAACTCCATCATAAGCATACTAATAAAAATTCCAGCAACTTATAATGTGTTTAAAACCCTTTAAAACATGCTTAAACATAATCATACACATAAGAGTGCTCAATTTTCATAAACTATCATATAGTACTACAATTTCTAACTCATAAAACCCTAAAAATCGATGCTTTGATACTTAAAACTCAAGTTTAAACATAATTAATAAATCTGAAATTTAATTACTTAATTATACAAATTTCATAATCTGAAATTTATATTTAAATCATCAAACTATAAACTTTAATCCTGAAATCATTAAATCAATCCTTAAAAAAACACAAACTTAACATTAAATAAAATAGAGGAGGAAGAGAAATAAACCAAAGAGAGGAAGGAGGGGAAGCACGATCGAGAGAGAGAGAGAGGCGGTTGGGCTGCCGGCGGTGGCGCGCTGCTGCTGCTGGCCAACGATCAGGCGGTGGTGGCAGCCGGCGTGGCTGGCCGAGAGAAGAGAAGAAAACGAGAGAGATAGAACCGTGGGGGAGGAGAGAGAAAAGAAAGAGAGGAGAGAAAATGTAGGGTGAGTGTTTAATGTGTGAGAATTTTTGGTTTTGTTGGGTTTATATAGGTAACCCCTTGTGGGCTTAGGGAAATGTGTTTGGGCTTTTAATAATCATTTAATGATTAGGTACTTGAGTTGAGTTGGGTTCCTCTAACCCATTTTAAAATCCTTTACACTACAATTCAAAGATGTTTAAACTATTAAATAATTTTTAAAGTATGACTAAATAAAATATTTGATTACATAAAATCATTAAATAATCCTTTTGACCTTCAAATAGTCAACATTCTAAGAAATAAATTATTTAATTACTAAAATATATATAAATATACATTAAAATATATTTATAAAATTCATAAAATTATGGGGGATGATAGTGGTGGGTTGCAAGTGGGTGTTCAAGAGGAAAGATGGAATTTCAGAGGGTGATAGTGTCAGATACAAGGCCAGACTAGTTATCTAAAGGGTTACAATGACATTTTCTCACCTGTGGTACGTCATACTTCTATTAGAGTGTTATTAGCAATAGTAACACATTTTGATCTGGAGCTTGAGGAGTTAGATGTGAAAACAACTTTCCTACATGGAGAGTTGGAGGATGATATTCTGATGAGTCAGCCATAGAGATTCGTTGTTCCAGGGAAGGAGAACTTTGCTTGCAGACTGAAGAAGTCATTGTATGGACTTAAGCAGTCACCTAGGCAGTGGTATAGAAGGTTTGACAGCTTCATGGTTGAGCATGGATTTGACAGGAGTCTTTATGATTGTTGTGTTTATCATAGCAAGGTGGAGGACAGTTCTTATATTTATTTATTATTATATATTGATGACATGCTTATTGCAGCGAAGAAGAAGTCAGACGTAGTGAAATTGAAAAAGCTTACGAGTTTCGAGTTTGACATGAAAGACTTGGGAGCAAAGAAGGAAGATGCATGGAGATTTATAGGGATCGTGCTCGAAGAAACTTTTCCTTTCTCAGAAAAGTTACATCTTGAAGGTACTCGACAGGTTTGGTATGAGTAATGCGAAATCTATTGATACTCATGCTGCTGCTAATGCTCGTCTTTCTGTTGTTCTTTCTCCTCAATCTGATGAGGAAAAGGATTACATGTCTAAGGTTCCGTATGCTAGTGTTGTTGGTAGTTTGATGTATGCTATGGTGTGCACTAGGCTAGATATAGCTCGTGTTGTTAGTGTTGTTAGTAGGTTTATGACTCAACCTGGGAAGGAACACTGGCAAGCTGTGAAGTGAATTTTCCGCTATTTGAAGGGAACGATAGATGTGGGTCTCATATATGGGAATGATGCTGAGTGTTTGGTGACCGGATATTCTGATTCAGGTTATGCTGCTGATATAGACACTAGAAGGTCAATGACTGGGTATGTATACACTTTAGGAGGGTTCGTGATTAGTTTGAAGGCTACGTTGTAGTCTTCAGTGACTTTGTCTACTACGGAGGCTGAGTACATGGCTCTAACTGCTGCGGCAAAGGAGGGTATATGGTTACGTGGTTTGGTTAGTGATTTGGGTCTACATCATGATCGTGCGATTGTGTGTTGTAATAGCTTGAGTGCTATTTGTCTCGCCAAGGATCATGTGCATTATGATAGAACTAATCACATTGATGTGCGATATCATTTTCTGAGAAGTGAGAAGAGGATAGTGGTGAAGAAAGTTGGGACTGCTCATAATCCAGCTGATATGTTCACCAAGCCAGTTCCGATTCGCAAGTTCAAACATTGCTTAGACTTGTTGAACGTTGATAGTCACATATAGCCCCTTTGGGGGGTTGTTGCCTCAAGGTGGAGGCAATCCCGGCCCCGGGATAAAGAGGGCAAAACCCGACACCGGGTTAAAGGTGTAAGACTTGGGAGGGGTCGATATCTCGTGTATTGTTGAGAGTTATCATGGTTATTCTTTCAAGGTGGAGTACTTGTAAAAGATGCACGTCAAGGTGGAGATTTATGAGTTTGTGACTTGATCTTGAGCATAGGAGTTTTGGGTTTCTTGTGAGTGTATGGCTGCAAGGATCGGCAATTGAAGGAGAAGATCGTCAGAGCCGCGGCCGCGGCAGAAGAGCCGCTAGGCGCGGCAAGATCAGACGCAACGTAGTGGCATTGCATGTTGAGCCGCTGAGCGCGGCACGAGCAGGCATCTAGGCTTCGCGAGCCGCTGGGCGCGGCAAATGACGAGCTGCAGTGCGGGGTTCATTAAATGACCTAATTCTTGTTTCCTTTGGCCTCCTTTACTCATGTATCATTAACCTGATTATATATACTCTATGTGTGGGTTAATTAGAGTTAGATCATCACAAAAACAAGAGAGAGAAAACAATAGAGAAGTTCATAGAGAGAACTTTGAGAGATTCATAGAAGAGAGTATTCAAGTGAATTTCTTGCCTATTGTATTCATTGTTCCGCTTGAACTATAGTGAAAGAGTTTATGCCTGCTCCGAGGACGTAGCTGTCAAATTGATAGTGAACCTCGTTAAATCTTTCGTGTTCTTTATTCGCTTTTCTCGTTTTATTGTTTATTTTTTCGCTTCCGTTGCAACAAATACAATGTTAGTAACTTGTTAAAGAATTAGTTACAAGTGTTTTTCATCAGCAATCCAACCACTGTAAGTTTGTAATGGAGGTACAACTCTTCTTTGCAATGATAATATGCCTGATTAAAATGCTTGACTTTTTCTAAGTTTGTAAGTACATTATGAGTTTTATTATTTTACTTGTTACCATCATGCAAAGATAGTAAGTTTTCTCTTCTGATTTTCGGTAAACTTTCCATTATTAAATTACTCGTTCATTAACTAGGGAATAAACATCTTCACATATAAGGATCAGTAACTCCGAGGGGAATCCTGAAATTTCATCCTACTTGCAAGGGACTTCAACTTACCTTATTAGGAATAAAGAGCAGTAGGTGATGGCCTAGTGTTGTTGGTCTCACCTCCTAGTGTTGTTGGTATCATCTCCGTGGGATCAAATCTTAGCCCTTGCAAGAGGGATCCTCAAACGTATTTCCCTTACTTGTAAAGGAATTCAACTTATCTTATTGAAAAAAAAGCGACTGGATATCATTTACTTGTTTGAATTTTTGCCTAACAGCATAGGAAAAACTAACTTTAAGATAGTTGTAATATATTCTTCAAAACATTCAACGGTCCATAGGCTGATAGGTATTAGCTTTGGTATTGATGAGTGCAAATATGACTTGATATTGTTACTAATTAGAAAGTTAACTTGCTTGTATATTCAACATGACTCTCAAAATATTTATTTAATTTAATGATTAGGTTCATAGTGCCTAAGGAAAAAATAAAGCGGCATTCGTTAGTTTTATTTGATGAAATTTGCTTACCATGAATCCATGAAGCCTTAACCGTACATATTGAAAAAGCAGCTTGTTGGATTTAATGGCCCAAATTCCTTTTTGACTCAAATCATATGCTGCCCACTCTACCTATATGTCGGTTAAGTTTCACTTCATGTTCAAGAATTATCTAGTAAATTCATGATATGAAGAAAATAAGGAGGTTATGCTAGCATGCTACGTGGCTTTTGCTAGATAAATTCTAGAGCTTTCTAATATCTTCTTGCTCCCAAAATAACCGACATTTTACCACAATAAATATGTGTGTTGGGCACACATTTGTGAATATGCTTTGGAGCATCACTAATCCACCATTAACTCACCCACACTCCTCCAATGTTTAATACGGCTCCGACCCTCTTTTACACTCTATAAGTGTCCTTCCACATAATATTTCGGCTTAGAGAGATATTACCTACAATGTGTAGGTTTATTACTATTAGCTCCGTTATGGAGATTCGGCTCTCTAAGATATTATGAGGTCGGAGATACCAATACACACAATCACTAATCCACTATCCTTTTGTATTACTCCTTTGTGAGTTTGTAATAATAGTGAGAGTGTTATTGTACTACTCACCCTAATAAGTTTCGGGTGATTCTTGTACTCTCCTATTTTCATATAGTGGATTTTTGGGTACTCGTTGTCCGTGGGTTTTTTGCCTCTATTTGAGGATTTTTCCCACGTTAAATTGTGTGTCCATCTCTTACTACTTTTCTTTCCACATATTTCCAACTCTATTATTTTACTCAATCTTTACATCTTTAATTTGTTTCCGCTACGCACTCACAACCCTAACAAGTGGTATCAGAGCCCAAGGTTGGTTAGAGTGTTTTCACATTAAAGATGTCTACAATAATGAAGCTCGAGATTGAGAAGTTCAGTGGCAAGATAAGTTTTATCATTCGGAGGATATCTATGAAGGCCGTTCTGATCCGGAACGGATTGGGCGCTTGATGGCATATGTAAAGGCCATTTTTGGTGGATTCATTACTCAACCTCGATTGGCGTTGCATCCTCGTCAAACGAGTTATGGTATGTCACATTATTTTCTTAGCTCAAGCTACATTTGGGTCAATATGTGGGTGACATATCTTTCTTATACCCTTTGGGGTTTCATACGACGAGTTAATAGATGGAATTTGTTCCAAGGTGGAGATTGTTGGATTTAATGGCCCAAATTCCTTTTTGACTCAAATCATATGCTGCCCACTCTACCTATATGTCGGTTAAGTTTCACTTCATGTTCAAGAATTATCTAGTAAATTCATGATATGAAGAAAATAAGGAGGTGATGCTAGCATGCTACGTGGCTTTTGCTAGATAAATTCTAGAGCTTTCTAATATCTTCTTGTTCCCAAAATAACCGACATTTTACCACTATAAATATGTGTGTTGGGCACACATTTGGGAATATGCTTTGGAGCATCACTAATCCACCATTAACTCACCCACACTCCTCCAATGTTTTATACGGCTCTGATCCTCTTTTACACTCTATAAGTGTCCTTCCACATAATATTTCGGCTTAGAGAGATATTACCTACAATGTGTAGGTTTATTACTATTAGCTCCGTTATGGAGATTCGGCTCTCTAAGATATTATGAGGTCGGAGATACCAATACACACAATCACTAATCCACTATCCTTTTGTATTACTCCTTTGTGAGTTTGTACTAATAGTGAGAGTGTTATTGTACTACTCACCCTAATAAGTTTCGGGTGATTCTTGTACTCTCCTATTTTCATATAGTGGATTTTTGGGTACTCGTTGTCCGTGGGTTTTTTGCCTCTATTTGAGGATTTTTCCCACGTTAAATTGTGTGTCCATCTCTTACTACTTTTCTTTCCACATATTTCCAACTCTATTATTTTACTCAATCTCTACATCTTTAATTTGCTTCCGCTACGCACTCACAACCCTAACACAGCTAATTGAGTGTTGATTTTACACCATGGCAGTTGGTGCTATATGGAGTAAATTATTACTGTCCTAATTAATGATAGTGACACCTTACTAGTTAGAGTAAATCCCACTTGGATTTAAAGGCTTCTTTTTCTATGATGGCGACACCTTACTAATTCTACTCCCTGAAGATTGTATATTTGGTGAAAGGAGGAGACTTTTGCCTCATTCCCTGCTGGAACATTAATGTAAATTCCCCATTTGCCTCCTAATTATCTTCCCATTGTCTTTTTCTCTAAAGTACATAATCAACCGGATGACAATCAACTAAGAGAATACTGAAGGCCGCCTCTTCTTTCCCTTCTTTCCCTTTCTCTCTTAAACCCTAGCCTCCATTAGTGAATCTCAAAGGGGCTTCCATCGATTTTATCGATGGATAGCCCCACTTTAATTTTAATTTTCTTTGTTGTTTAACTTTGTTTATAATCTTTCTTGTTTGAATAATACTTCCTCCTTTAAGAGAGGATCGTTTCTCCCTTGAAAGAAAGGGTTTTTTCTCTTCTCCTTGGGAGAAACTTTAGTTTACTCCTTTGTTTCCAGATGAATTATCGTAATTTTGGTTCGTTGATGAAGAATTATGCGGTGTCGAAGCAGATTTCAGATCTACAATTACAATTAATGGTATCAGATTCAATTCTATTTCAAAACTACAAAGATATCGAAAGACCCCTCGTTGAAGGCCGTATCAAACAATGATGTGGAAGAGGGTATGCGGGAATTGTTAGATCTACTACACAACGATCGTGGTTTTGCAAATTCTGAATTTTATTTGTTCAAAATTGTTATGTATTTGTTATTTCTGATTTTTATTGTAGATGTCGTATTACTCTTTTATTAATGAATTAATTTTACTTTAAAAAAAAAAGTACATAATCAACCGTGTTTAGTTAGTCATTCTATTTTAATTTTATATTTGTTGATGCACTATATTGATTATTAGTGTCTAATTACCAATTTTCAGTAATTACATAATTGATATTATAAAAATATACATTGAGACCAATCAAATAAACATCATCTTATGTATGTTAAGTTTGGTCAATTTCAGTCACTTTTCTCATTCATCATCAGAATATATCTATACAACCTAAGTAGAGAGTCCTACTTCATCATAGATTAAGAATAACAATCCTATTCCTAATACATATATATAGAGTCCTAACACCCTCCCTCAAGTTGGAGCGTGCAAATTGCGAACGCCCAACTTGGACAACAAAAATTCAAATTGAGTCCTACCAAGTGCTTTAGTAAAAATATCTGCCAACTGAAACTTAGTAGGAACATATGACGGACTCACTAATCCTTCATTCACGACATCACGAACAAAATGATAGTCAACCTCAATATGTTTAGTACGTTCATGAAACACCAGATTCTTGGCAATATATAACGCAGATTGACTATCATAATATAATCTCATCCCCGCAGGATGCTGAGCTCCAAGATCACCTAGTAGCTGCTTTAACCATTTTAATTCACAAACTATAGCAGCCATAGACCGATATTCTGCCTCTGCAGATGATCGATACACTGTAGGCTGCTTCTTAGTCTTCTAGGAAACAGGAGAATATCCCAACAATACAAACCGCCCACTCAGGGATCTCCGAGTAATAGGATAACTAACCCAATCAGAATCACACCACCCTTCAAGGCGGAGATTACTATCAAAACGAAATAAGACTCCCTGTCCTGGATTTTTCTTCAAATATCTAACCACTCTCAGAGCGGCCTCCCAATGAACAACTTTAGGAGCCTGCACAAACTGTGACAAAATATGAACATAATATGCTAGATCAGGTCTAGTAACAGCAGGATAAATCAGCCTGCCCATCAATCTACGATACTTCTCTGCATCATCAAACAAAGGACCATCAGCCAAAGCAAGCTGATGGTGCTGCTCCATAGGAAACTCGACTGGCTTGGCACCCAATAAGCCGGCCTCAGATATGATATCCAAGGCATATTTTCGTTGACTCATAAAAATTCTCTGCGGTCCCCTAGCAATTTCAAGGCCTAGGAAATATTTCAAAGCACCTAAATCCTTCATTTTAAAACATTTGCCAAGGTAAGCTTTGAAGTTCAGTAAAGCTTCCTGATCATTTCCTGCAATAATCATATCATCCACATAGATAAGAACATTCAACTGAATATTTTTCCTGGTCAAAGTGAACAAAGAATAATCATAATAAGACTGCTTAAACCCATAGGCTTTCAAAGCAGTGGCTAAATTGGCAAACCAACACCTAGGCGCCTGCTTCAAACCATACAATGATTTTTTCATCCTGCACACTAGATTAGTATTTCCTCCCTGAAATCCAGGAGGAATTTTCATATACACTTCTTCCTCCAAATCACCATGTAAAAATGCATTGTGGACATCCATCTGATGAATATCCCATTTTTTCACCGCTGCAATAGCCAAGAAAGTGCGAACTGTTGTCATTTTTGCTACAGGGGCAAAAGTTTCATTATAATCAATTCCTTCCACCTGATGATGACCAAATATAACCAGTCTGGCCTTCAACCGCCGCAGTTTTCCCTGCTCATCATATTTTTCTATATACATCCACTTACTCCCCAAGGCCTTCTTGGTGGGAGGAAGAGGTTGCAATTCCCATGTGCCTTGATCCTCCAGAGCTTTAATCTCAGCTCCCATGGCTGCACGCCACCCTTCATGCTTCATAGCTTCTTTAAATGACTTGGGAGGGTGCCCTGCAGTTATAACTGCTAGAAATCTGCGATATTTATCAGAAAACTTTTCACAACTAACATAATGTGTAATAGGATAGGGAGTACCTGAGGACGATCTTTGAAAACAGTGCCTGAGTTGATGAACTTTTCTTTTTCACTACAGTATGAGTCACATAATCTTGCAACTTTTTATTTGGGATTTTGGTTCGTTTCCCCCTTCCTAACACCTCAACATTCTCCTCTCTACTCCCTCCCTGCATATGCGCCCCACTAGGTGTCACTCCACTCGGCACCCCATGATCCGGGGTCACGCCAGGCATCACACGAGGTGCCATAGCCTCGGCCTCCCCTCCGGCCACACGTTGTGGTCTAACATCGAGACCAACCGTGTCCTCCACATCCTGCGCCCCACCCCCCGTTGCACCAAGTCCCCCTTCAACCTGCACGGGAACTTCAACTAGGGGCATAGGCATCTCCTCCTCACAATATTCCACAATATTATGTGCATCATTCGATACTGGCAATTGGTCAGACACACTAAAGGAGTATTTATGTTCAATAAACTTCACATCACGGGAAATAAAATATTTCCTGGTCTCCAAATCGTATAGTTTCCATCCCTTTTGAGTATAAGAATAACCAACAAAAAACACAACGTCGACTTCTATTGGCAAACTTATCACCCCCATGAGAAATATTATATGCATAGCATAAACACCCGAAAATCTTGATATCAGTCATCGTAGAGGGCTTACCAAACGAACACTCATATGGAGTCTTATAGTCAAGAATAACAGAAGGAGTTCGATTTATTAAATGGCAAGCTGCCTGCACACAATCCCCCCAAAATTTCAAAGGTAGATTCGCTTGGAATCGCAAAGCACGTGCAACATTTAAAATATGTCCATGTTTCCGCTCAACTCTACCATTCTGTTGTGGAGGCTTAACACAAGAAGTCTCAAAAATAATCCCTTGTTGCATAAAGTAAGGTTTGAGGCAATTAAATTCAGTGCCATTATCACTGCGCACACATTTAATTTTCTGTTCAAATTGGCGATCAATCAAAGCCACAAAATGCAAAAACATAGTCTCAACTTCCAATTTATTATATAATAAATACGTCCAAACAGAACGGGAAAAATCATCTACTAATGTCAAAAAATATGAAGCACCACATGTAGACTTAGTTCTATAGGGCCCCCATAAATCACAATGAATTAATTCAAAAATCCTACTAGCTCTACTATTGCTCTTAGGAAAACTAGTTCTAGGTTGATGAGCACGAAAACAGACATCACACCCATCTCTATTGCAACTACTAACACTAGATGGACTCACACACGGTAAATGCCGCAAAACTTTCTCCGAAGGGTAACCCAAACGCTTATGCTAGATATCAATAGATGCCATGCCATCCACAACATTGATCTTCACCTTTGGAACGCCCCGGAAAAAGAAAAGTCCATCTTCCCGCTCACCCGCTCCAATCAGCGTCCTCGTCCTGCGGTCCTGTAAGACACATAATGTTTTAGTGAACTGAACGATACAATTCACAGAATCTAATAACTGCGGAATGGAAATCAAATTACAATCAAGATTAGGCACAAATAAAACATTATGGAGTTTAAGATTTCCAGGAAGAATGACATCTCCCTCATGAGTAGCTTCTGCAGAACTACCATCCGGTAAACCCACTGGACATCCAGTAATTTTTCGTGCTGCACACAACTGCGAAAACTTTCCTATCACATGATGTGTAGCACCCGTATCAATAATCCATAAACACTCACCAGTCACACGATCCTTTGGTTTAGGCAAGTTCAGTAAATCCAAGAGAGTCTGCCACTGTTCAGTTGTGATGCCGGCAAGACCCGCGCTTAGGGATGGCAATGGGTAATGGACCCGACCCGGATCCGTGGACCCGGATCCGTTTTTAACGGATCTGGATCCTCTTTTTTTGGACCCGACGGATCTGGGCAGGATCCGGATCCTCAGTTTAAAAAACGAATCTGGATCGGGTCCTAAGTTATTACCCGGATCCGGATCCGTTTACCCGTTTTTTTAAAAAAAAATAAATTAAAATATAAAATAGAGGGGTGAAAATGAAAACCCTAAAACCTTTTGTTTCATTTTTTCACCCCGAGGCCCCAGCCGTTTCTATTCTTCTCTCTCTTTCAGACTCTTTCGTTTCTCTTCAGTTTTCAGTGACTGAAAAATCAGTCGGAACTCGGAACCAGTCGGCACCGGAAATCAGTCGGAAATTTCGGGTTTTTCATCGACCAAGAGGAGCCGCCGGCGCCGGAAATCAGTCGGAAATTTCGGGTTAGTCATCTATTCTTCTCTCATTCTTTCGTTTCTCTGTTTTGTTTTCGTTTTTCATTTATTTGGGTTGTGATTTTTTCGGGTTTTTCATTATCAGTCGGAGCTTTTACTGGAATTTCTTTGGATTTTTTTGCTTCTTCACTCGGTTTTCTACTTGTTTGCTCGCCGGAAATCAGGTTAGTCTTCTATTCCTCTCTTCATTCTTTCGTTTTTTTCTCTGTTTTGTTTTCATTCTTCATTTTTTTGCGTTGTGATTTTTTCGGGTTTTTCATTTTTTTGGGTTGTGATGTTTTCGTTTTTCATCTTAACCAACTGTTGCTCGAATTTACTTGAGTTTGTGCTTCTTTGCTCGATTATTTACTTGTTTGCTCGAAATTTATTTACTTGTTTGCTCGATTTTATCTTGTTTGCTCGATTTTTTTTGCTTGTTTACTGGGTTGTTGTTGGCTTGTTAGTTGTTGCTGACTTGGTGCTTGTAGCATTGTAGTGAAATTTTTTTTTTGTTACGTTTTTCAGATTAGTTAGCTTGTTTTTCTTGCTTGTTTACTCGATTTCATATTGTAGTTATGATGCTGATTTTTTTGTTGCGTTTTTAAGATTAGTTGGCTTGTTTTTCTTGCTTGTTTGCTCGATTTCATAATGTAGTTTGTATGCTGATTTTTTTTTGTTGCGTTTTTTCAAATTAGGGTTGGTTGTAAATCATAATTATGGATGATAAAATATCATTTAAAGATAGTGATGCTGGTTCTAGTCACCCTAATGAAGAACCATTTGTTGTGTTGGGTGATTCTGATAAAGAGGATGATGTGGAAGGGTTTGTTGAGATTGGGGTTGATACTAGTAAAGAAGAACAACCTGGTGGTAGTAAGAAATGTAAGAAATTGACTTCTACAGCTTGGGAAACTTTTAATGTGGTTGTAGTCAATGGTGTTAAAAAGGCCAAGTGTAAGGATTGTAATAGTTTACTCTCATATTCGGGAGCCAATGGAACTTCACACCTCAACAAGCATGCCAAACACCATTGTTCGGGAAGGCACTTGAGGCTTGCGGGTGGTCAATCACAATTGAAGTTTAAGACAGAAGATGATGGGACCACTTCTTTGGCACTTAAGGAAAAAGTAAAGAAAGTGCCATTTGATCAAGATGTTTCAAGGCGAGAGTTGGTTAAGATGGTAGTAGTACATGAGTATCCTTTGTCAATTGTGGATCACATTGGTTTTAGGAGTTTTGTCAAGAGTTTGAATGATGATTTCAAGATGATTACGAGGAACACATTGAGAAGCGATGTGGTGAAGATGTTCAACAATGATAGAGGTTCTCTTAAGGCTTTGTTAGTTGCTAACGAGGGTAGAGTGGCGATAACAACTGATATGTGGACTGCCTCAAATCAAAAGAAGGGGTATATGGCCGTGACATCCCATTTCATTGATGATAAATGGATTTTGCATAATCGAACAATAAGGTAATTTTGATTATTTCATTTATAATTCTAACATATTTTTGGTTATTTGCTTTTGTTCCAACTTGTGGTTATTTGCCTATTTGCATTTATAATGGTTAATATGTTGGAGTTTTGGTTTTTTTATGTTCTGAATCTTGGTTTTATCATGTTTATATAGGTTTTGTTATGTTCTAAGTCCGCATACAAATGGGGTCATTGCTAAGATTCTTATGGAAAGTTTGTCTCAATATTCTTTGGAAAACAAAATTTCTTCTATAGTTGTTGATAATTGTAGCACAAATGATGCAATGATAAATGTGTTGTTGGACAAATTGGAGAGTAGTTGTTTGGTGTTAAATGGAGAATTTTTGCATATGAGGTGTAGTGCTCATATTCTAAACTTGATTGTCAAAGATGGTTTACAAGTAATAGATCATGCTATTGCTAAGTAAGAGAGTGTATTGCGTTTTGGATGTCTACCCTTAAAAGAATTGAGAAATTTGAGGAAGCATGTCGTGTTTTGAATGTGACTAAAACAAAAAGAATTGGTCTTGATGTGAAAACTAGGTGGAATTCTACTTACTTGATGCTTGAATCTAGTTTGCCTTTCAAAGACGTTTTTAATAAATTGAAACGTCTAAATAAAAGGCTTAAGTTTTCTGTTCCTAGTGACCATGATTGGAAGATGGCTACTATTGTTTGTCAAAAGTTGGAAATATTCTACAAGGCCACTAAAGTTTTCTCCAATAGAAATCATCCTACTGCGAATTTGTTCTTTCGAACAATTTGTGAGATTAAGCTTGCTTTGAATCTTTGGGTGCAAGATGATAGTAATGAGGTCATTAAGACAATGGCTATGAGTATGATTGATAAGTTTGACAAATATTGGTATGAAATTAATGGGATTTTGGCCATTGCGGCTATTTTAGATCCTAGAAACAAAATGGATTGTGTGGCTCATTATTTTGAGAAATTATATGGAGATGAAGCCAATAGTGAAATGGCAAGAGTGAGAAGGACCCTTGATAAACTTGTTCGTGAGTTTGAAAGTAGGAATGATGTAGTGAATGGACAATCATCACCATTAAAGAGAGGGTTTAATGAGTGTGGTGATGAAGATGATTTTGCTAGATCAAAGAGACAAAAAGTAAGAACAACACCATTAAGGGATGAGGTTGATAACTACTTGGAGAGTGCTACTATGCCGGAGGATAAGGATTTTAATGTTCTTAATTGGTGGAGGAGAGACACAAATTACCCAACTTTGAAAAAAATTGCCAAGGACATTCTTGCTATTCCCGTGTCTTCGGTTGCTTCGGAAAGTGCTTTTAGCATGGGTGGAAGAGTGATTAGTGCTCACCGTTCTAGGCTTCATTCTCAAACCGTGGAGGCTTTGATGTGCTTGCAAAGTTGGTTGATTAATGATGTGAAAGGTAATATTTTACTTAGAGTTATATATACATCTTTTTTCTCTTACTTTTATTATATAACTTACATTATTCTCTAATATACTTTTTATTTGGTTTATAAATGCAAAGGCACACTTGATGGGAAGAATTCATCATACACAATTAATGAAGATTGTGATTATGATAATGAAGCTCAAGATATCATTGACATGGTGTGTAGTGTGTCATCATTTTGTTTGTTCTATATGTGTATATAATTTTTTTACTAATATTCCTATTTGGTTGGTTATTGTGTTGTTTTTTTTTCTTTGTTTTAGGATGTTGATGATGTTAGTAGTGATGAAGAATAGCCTTCTTGGAGTCTTGGTAGATGGACCAAGTGAAGAATGAAAGATGTAATATTGTAGTTTGTTAAGAATTGTAGCATTATTGAAGTTTGTTGAACTCTTAATATTATTGATGTTGGATTTGTTAAACTTAATTTTAGTGAATGCTTGTATGGACAAATGGCGTTGTTAACTAGTTATTGAACTTTTGTTAAACTATGTTTTAATGTTATAATGAAAATTAGGGTCGTTTGAAGAAAAATAAGTTAGGATCCGTTTTGGACCCGGATCCGTAGGATCTGTCGGATCTGGATCTGGATCCTCGATTTCATTACCCAGCGGATCCGGGTAGGATCTGGATCCTTGCCTAAAAAACGGATCTGGATCTGGATCCTAGAGGATCCTACCCGGATCCTACCCGTTGCCATCCCTACCCGCGCTCACTGGATCACGTGGTTGGGAAGCCGAAGCCCCCCCGCCACTCGTCTTTTCTGTCGAACCACCACCACCAGCCACGGCTTTGTTGGCACGTGCTGGTGGCGCACCCCTGCCGCCACGTCCGCGGCCAGTTCTGCCTCCCCGATTTGTCGTTGCTCTACGCCGGCCACGAGGGCGGTCCCCCCACCACTCGGGGTACCCAATTAATTCAAAGCAGCCCGAAATATCGTGTCCTTCAAGATGATAGTGAGGAAAAATCATTGAATCAGTAAAAGAACGAGTTTTTGGGCGAGTTTCTACCTTAAAAGCCAAGTTTTCACCCGGCGAAGGCAAGGAAGAGGCTTGGGGGCCCCTTAGGCGCTCTTCTTGAGCGATGATTTGATAGGCGCGAGCCACCGTGGGCAAAGGGGCTTGCGCGAGAAGATGAGATCGAAGGGGGCCATAACAATCATCAAGGCCAATCAAGAAACGATGCAAACGATCGTCAGAACATTGTTGTTCGAGAAAGCGAACGACTTCACAATGCGCGCCACCCTTAGAATAAGTAGGCGTCACCTCCTGTGAGGATAACTCGTCCCAGAGACGAGTCAAACGACCAAAATAGTCGGTCAAAGGTTCCGTCTTTTGTTGCTTGCAATCACTAATCTGAGATTTGAGTTGACAAATTCTAGTGCCATTAGAAACGCAATATCGTTCCTTCAGATGAGACCATAATTCATGAGCAATTTCATAGAACGAAACTGAATTTCGAATGGTCGGAGAGATAGTGTTTAAGAGCCACGAAACAAGCATGGAATGTACCATGCTCCAGTCTGCCAATTTTTCCGGCGTAGTAGGCTTGGTGATAGTACCATCCAAGAAGCCAAGTTTGCGTTTTGCATTCAAAGACATGCGAATCGCGCGTGCCCATTCATCAAAGTTGTCATCTTTCAACTGAATCGGAGTGATTAAGTTGCCCGGATTATCATTAGAGCCTAGAAAATAGGCTGGGTCAGGTTTGGGGATGTTGGATTCGGAATTTTCCGTCATTATGACTCGCCTAGCACCACGAGAATAGGTGCGAACAGGTGAAGCAATGATGATCAATCAAAAAAATCGAGGCTGGGAAGAGAAGATTCGAGTGATGAAGATCTAGGCTCGAAAAAAAATCGAGTCTTGGTTCTGATTTGGTTCGGTATTTGCAGTTTTGGGCGGAGAGGAAAATTTTCAATCGTAGGCTCCTGATACCATGTTAAGTTTGGTCAATTTCAGTCAGTTTTCTCATTCATCATCAGAATATATTTATACAACCTAAATAGAGAGTCCTACTTCATCACAGATTAAGAATAACAATCCTATTCCTAATACATATCATATATAGAGTCCTAACAATGTATAATGTTTTTTTTAATCCTTCTAATACATATCATATATAGAGTCCTGACAATGTATAATGTTTTTTTTAATCCTTCCGTTTGTATTTGTTCTTATATTTCAATTTTTTATGTCTCTAAAAAAGATTTCAAAACTAAAGAACTTAAAAATAACGGAGGGAATATATTAGAAAAAAGGTCAAAGTGCAAAAAGTCAAATTGGAACAAGTAAATAGAACGAAGGGACTATTTGATTATTAAATACTCCCTCTATGTTTTTCGAATTTGGACATTTTGTCAATTAGTCATTCTTCTAAATTTTCCAAATATATAAGAAAAAACATAGTCATGTAGGGTTTTATTTGATTGATCGACTTTCGCAATAAAATTTTTACAATCTTGGGACTTCTTAATGAAATAATATCGAATTTTTATAATTTTTACTAATAAGTAACTATAAATATTAATAGTCAAAAAGATGTGTATTGACATGAAAGTCATTAGGAACTTCAATAAAGAACGGAGGGTGTAGCTTTTTTTATACACATCCGTTTTTCAAAGATCTTCTTATATTACTTTCCGCTAACAATAACTTACTCCCTCTGTTTCTTTTTAATGGTTACACTTTGAGTTTTGACACTATTCACGAATTTATATTTGACTTCATTTGTGAGTAATGGGTAAGGAAAAATATACTCATGTGAGATCTTGTTTGATTCGTGTTGATATCTACTTTTGGGATACCAATTTTAACAATTTTTACAAATATAAATTTAGGGATATTAATGTTCAATCATTTACATTAGCAAGTGTAAAAAGGTAAAATATAAATAATAAAAAGTAACGGGGGGAGTATTAGGTATTTGTTTAGTAAAAGAAAGAAAGAGAAAGGAAAAGAAGAGAAAAGAAAGTAACTACATTTTCCATTGTTTAGTCTAATGGAAGGATTTGAAAGGCTTCTAATATATGGTTAGCATTTATTAATCCAAAGAAGCAAAGGGAAAAAAAAATTAACAACTTTTCATTTTGTCTTCCCTCCCAACTTTCTTCAATTTTGGAGGGAAGGAAAGTTAAAGTTTTCTTAGAATATTTTCCTACCACTTCCTATGAAAACTCATTATTTTTAAAACGAAATATAGAAAATTTATTTCAATGCTTTCCTTTCCTTTCTTTTACATTTAAATCCTTCCAGCCAAAATAAGTGTAAGTCTGTTTTCAAAATATCTTTCTACTTTTAATTTATTTAATATTTGGTAAAGTTCGTTTCCTTTGCATACTACCTCACCCCACTTGTTGGACCCATATAAATTATACATTGTAATCCCCCAATTTTTATAAATTTTATAAATAAACTTTAATTAATTCAAAGTGTGTCTATAATTGCTTAAATATATTACATATAATATTTTTTTAAGTTTGACCTTTTTAAAGCCAAAAGAATTTGAAGTCAATTGTTGACTGTATTTTAATTAAAAGTTTTCAATCTTAAAGGCTGAAGGGCATTAATTATTTATTTTAATTAATTAATAAATGTTAGTGACTGATTTAAATTAAAACTCACCTAGAATCCTTTTAATTATGGCAAGCATCTTTTCTAACCCTACTAGGTTTTTTTATTCTAGTAGCAAATCAAAACCTGTAAATAGGAGTATAGGACATTAATAGCCGAATTACACCCTAACTTTTATTATTCTCAAAACCTAATTTTTTTAATTAACTCTCTATTTCTCTCTCTTATTTTCCTCTCTCTCCTGCCGATTCTCACAAATCGCCGCTGCCATGCTGCTGTTTTCTCGATTTGCTAGATTGTCTTAATTAATTATTAATGTTGGTTTATGTTAATTATTATAATTTCAATTTTAGTATTTATAATAAATGATATTAATTTCCAAATTTAAAGATTAAGTTTAAAGTGATGTTTGAAGTACACATATAGTGGTTAAAATGTGGAAATTCATAGTATGTATATATATAATGAATTAAAAAGTAGGTATTTTTTATTTAATATTGAGTTTACATGAACTTGAGAGGATTTCTAAATATTTTAATAGTTGCTGGAAATTTATTAGTGAAATATCTTGATTATATTATGTTACTTGTAGGAGAAGATTTCTCAATAAGTGACTTCTAGTGATTAAAAGTGGCATCAAAGGTGGCATATAGTACATACATGTCTAATAGTTTTAGACATAGTATCATGTGTTGGGTTGATTATGAACTCAGTATCATGTTTGCAAAATTGTTTGTACACAAGATTTTTTGCGACAAAATTGGTATGTTTCTGTTATTGAGTGTGGAACATGTTGGATAATTTATATTTATAATATTTGTATGGATCATTGATGCAAATATGTAAAAAGAAATTTAATATTTATTAATCATGTGGATCAGATTGATATTTATTATTGGAATCAAAGGATTTGTAGAAATTAATTGATTATTGGTTCCACGTTTGATTATTTATTGCTCTCACATAATGACTAAAGGGAAAGGTTTGTGTCTTTTTTTTTTGGTAAATAAGGTTTGTGTCTTTATGACATTGGTTTAATTGTTGATTTATTCAACGAAGGTTAAAAAAAAATTAATGGCATCTAAATTGGTTTTATGATCATATTTAATACTAGAGATAAAGGAGGTTGTTGTATGTTTTGTGTATTGTTTAAGTTAATTGATAATCTGATATGTATTAAAGTACTCATTAATTCAAGTGAAAAAAGGATAAAACACTAAAACTCTAGAATAGTGCACATATAGAGTATTGACACAAGGTGGGTTGAAGCTCATGGTAGTATACTAATATTAGCCCATGGCTTTTCTAAAGGACGAATTAATGATCAACATGTCATTTTCTTTTAGTTGAGATCTTGCAATTGCCTTTACAGCTTAGTGTCGTGGCTAATGTCATGTCTTTTTGCCATGTTATGAGATGGATCAGCTCATTCATTGCTTACTCCAAGTTAAATTAATTATTTATAATTATTAAATAAGGCCAAGTTTAGTGCTTAGTGCTAAGAGTTGTATATGAATATTTATTATTTGAGTTGTATGTTCCTAGTTTTATTGAATTCTAGTATATGTTCTAAGTTATACTTTTAGTTTATATGTAGTAAGCATTACTAATTGCGTGCTTTATGTTTTAATAATGGTTTTGTGTCTTATTGATTATGTGACGACCCATCTTTACAGTTGTATTCTTTGGCGAGCAGTCACTCACATCGATTGGTCATACAACTATTTTCAGGTTGGAGATCATGAAGCATCTGAGGAGTGATGAGTTTATTTGCTCTTGTTGTTCATTTATATTATTATTGGTTGTGTGAATTCAAATAATGGATTTTAGATTTATGGTTTAGGGAGTTGACTTTAGTTTTAAGGGCCTCAAAAGATTCCAACTTGTTTGATTAATTAGTTGACGTTTAATTATGGTTTGAAGTATTTTGTTAATGTTTTCTACTATAAAATTGTGAATACTCCTAAATGTTTTCACACGTCACGATATTACTTTAATTATTCTGTACTATTTTATAAGAAATGTATTTTAAGATCGATGAAGAAAATTATTAGGATGTTACATACATCCAAAACTAGCTATATTCTTTCTCCTATTTAAATAAATAAAAAAGCCACTTTCACACTTTCTTTCTCTTTTGCCTTGGTTTCGCTAATTATCGTTTTCAAGTCAATGGTTCCAAATTGTTACGACAAACCACCAAATTCTAATTTCTTTGTCGTGTGATTTTGTTCTTGAGTCTATTTTTGAAAACACTATACTTCTAACACTTGTTTATTTTTGTTGACATGAAAATACATGAGAATTGAAAATTAAGGATACGTCTTGTAAAGTTGTTTAATTAGCTAATATAAACATAGGAAGTAATAATTCACGAAATTTTCTAAATTCCACAAAATGGAGAAACTAATTTACAATTTTACATATCCTACTAGGTATTTGGAAGATATGAAATTTCCACATGAATTTCTACTTCTCATATACACATAAACCAAAAACTTTTCATCATTCCCATGAATTAAAACTTCATTTGCGTCGGAACTTCATAGAAAGTTATTCTTCTTGTATCCACCCCAAAAGATCACCCAGTCTGGATAATTCAAACTTCTCATGAGAATTTCTATCTTTCATACTCAGCAAAAGCAACATATTGTACTTCATACACAAAATAAGATTAACTTAGCATTACAACTTCATAAAAAATAATTAGAATAAGCTCCAATACATATATAAATAAATTTCAACAAGTTGTAGCTAAATTGAGCTAAATTTTAAATGAAGTAAACACATCCTACTATTTCCTTTCCTTCCAAGGGTGGTTATGTAGGAATATATAGATGCATATAGCGGAATTTCAGGAAATAATTTCCTAACATCTATCATAGGATCGCAAACATAATCAAACATATGAATCATTCAATAGGGATTAAATATCAAACCTTTGTAGCGTGATTTCCCTGTTGTATGCAAGCTTTGAAGATCTGAGAGCCCCAAGTGTTGCTCCTCTAATCAGTTCACGAGCACCAGTTGAACACCAATGTTTGCTAGAACGGAAGAGAAAATATCCCTTGCTTTTTGGTGGTATAGGCGCCGGTTAGAGGGAATAGATTTGGGTTTCACTTCTCTCTCTCTTGTGAAAAGAAACTGATTAATGAAATTAATCACCTAAATCCTAATATTATATCCTATATATAATAGAAGAGTCATAGGCTAGTTAGGAGAACTAATTCTCCTCCTATTCCCCTTTGAACCGGCCCAACCCTAATCCTAAATGGATTTGGATTGCTTTGTCCAACTTGTGCTACAATGTGTGACCTCATAGGATTAATATATTTTAGTTATAGGCCCAATCAATATTGTCCTATAAATCATATTTATTCTCTAGCAAGAAAATACGATTACTAAAATCATTAACTTTATTATCTTCATAATATTATATTCCTATTTATATTTAGTAATTGTCGGGATGTCTAAGAACATATTCCTTCAATCTCCCACTTGTCCGAAGACAAGAGCGCAATGTTAAATTCCTTAAGTCACTTAATGTCAAATTTGATAACACAATGTTATTCTCAAATTTTGTTCCTTGATCGCTGAGTTTGAACTGCTCAAATAAGGACTAACTCTTTAATCCTATTCCGCATGGCCATGCAATTTTCCAGTTCTCGCTCATCAAGAGGCCCAGACACCATTCCTATTTAATAGGAGGACTTATCCACTCTTGTATGACCATAACTCCCACTCAATTCTTAGCCCACTTGATCACTGCCTTTATAACCTCCTTTTACGGCACGACGTTTAACAATGTCAAAGTTAAACTAATTATATTGTGGTTATTAAGACATACTCATGTTAAAGGAATCCACTAAATATAGTAGTTTGATTCTACTTTTAGAATCTAATTAGGTCAAGTCTCAATGTATCAACAATACATCCATATAATCAATTAGACATCTCTATGTCTACATAGCCCATGGAACTGCGCTATCAATTAATTATATACTAGCCTTTTAAGTAAATCACTTATGTCCAATTTAGTGATTTAGACTAGGGACTTTAAATAAATTGTGATTTCAGTTCACTTTATAGGGTTCCATTATCAAAACGTTTTCGATAATCCTATTTTGAAAACATAAATTATTTGGACATTTTATTTAATACTAAACCAAACAATTAAATAAGAACGGAATTTTATTGATAAATATTTCAAAGCATAATAAATGTCTTTACAATTGTAAACATGAAGTGAACAACCTAAAGCCATTCTCCCATATGCTTAATCCCCATGGACCTAGTATGACACTCATGCTTAGGTTGAGCAAGCGGTTTAGTCAGAGGATCTGCTACGTTATCCTCAGTATAAACCTTGCTTACTTTCACATCCTCTCTACCAATGATTTCTCGAATGAGATGGAATTTCCTGAGCACATGTTTAGACCTTTGATGCGATCTAGGTTCCTTAGACTGAGCAATGGCACCATTGTTGTCACAATACAACTCAATGCCATTCTCAATGCTGGGAACTACACCAAGCTCACTAATGAACTTTTTGATCCAAACAGCTTCCTTTGCTGCAATATACGCAGCCTCTGTTGTAGAATCCGCGATGGTACTCTGCTTAGAGCTCTTCCAGCTCACAGCTCCTCCATTGAGTCAAAATATGAAACCAGATTAAGATCGGAAATCATCTTTGTCACTCTGGAAGCTTGCATCGGTGTATCCAGTAACAACTAACTCCTCATCTCCACCATATACCAAAAAATTATCCATAGTCTTTCGCAAGTACTTAAGGATGTTTTTCGCTGCAATCCAGTGCGCATCTCCTAGATTTGACTGGTATCTGCTGCATATACTCAAAGCATATGCAACATCCGATCGAGTGCATATGTAACAGCCCGCTCCAAATAGCAGCTTAATTAAGACCTAATACTGCTAATTACGAAGTTAAGCTGCTAATTAAAGAGACTGTTAGGGTGTATTTCCACACCTTCCCTGCAAGACTTCTAGGTCATGACCCTACATAACGGAGCAATACCCGCTCTGGAGCAATACCCGCTCTAAACACATAATGAGCAAACCCGCTCTACACATGTTTTTCACTTCCCCTTATAAAACAAAACTTGTCATCATATACAAAAATATTTATACTCAACACTTGTACTTAAATACTTATACTCAAATACTTATACTTAAATACTTATACTGAAATACTTATACTTTTATAATTATACTCAAATAACTTACTTAAATACTTATTCATAATCATTATTTCAACCATCATAACAACCTTTAACTTATCAAAACTAGTTTTGTAAAACAAGCTTGCTATGTCAAGTTCCACTGTTTTCGGAAAGGTGACTTAACAATCAGGTTTCGAAAGAATGATGTGATTGGTTGAGGTGGTTGAAGGTTGTGTTATCAAGACATGGCAGTATGCAAAGGGTTTATAGAAGGCCTCTTAAGATATGGAAAGATTATCTCTCACAAGTAAAACATATGTCCATTTTTATGGTTCTCGGTTTGGTGTTAAAGAACAGTGGCTTTTATGCAAAGATCACTTGTAACTCTTGTGTTTAGCCAAAGTTTGGTTTACCACTTAATATATGAATAGGACAGTAGGTGTTCAGCATTCAAAAGCATTATAAGAACCAAAAGAGCAAGGGTTTACTAGCTCGGGAAGCAATTAAGCGAAAAGTCGAGTTTTAAGTGTTGTTTACTTTCCAAACGAAGGTTGTACTTGTCATAAGAGGGAAAATTCAAAACAAAGGTTCATCAATCAATCAAGATATGAAAGTTCCAGAAGTATACCATGAAAGAACAGCAACATTTATGGTATTTAATCAAGGTACATTGAAATCAAGCACGGTTTAATCGGTTTTAGAGGAACTTGACATGTAATGCTTATATCTCAGAAATCATTACCAAAAATTCACGTGCAACACATTGAAATCAACCACTTATAACTCATTAACAAATCAGTAAGTTTCCAACAAAATACACATTCGAAGCTCCCACAATTTCCACAAAACCAGAGTTATACAAACAAACTAAAAAGTAAGGATTCGAAGGGTGGTTCTTGTGTACCTTATTCCGGTGTTTAGGAATCAAATCTCCTTCAACAACTTTAAGCTCTTCTCCATCAACTCCATAAGTCCTTAAATAAAACATTTATAACTTAAAATTCAGCAATGAACCCAAAGTGATCAAGTCTCAATCCTATAACCCTCATAAGTGCTACAGTTTAGCCACATCTTACCTTTCTTAATTTTCTTTGATGTTATGGATGTGATACCTCAAAAATAACAATTGCCCAGTGTGAAGAACATCTTGAGGAGCCTAGTACAAGGATTGCATGTAAGATTTATAGCAAGAAATCAAAAGAGACAAGCTGCCAAAGTGCAGCCATGGAACACGCCAGTTCTGGCGAGAAGGAGAGGAAAGAGTGTTAGTGATTTTTGTGTGTGTTTTGTTTGATGAAATCAGATGAAATGATTTTTGGTCCTTGATCACTTATATAGAGAGAATGGGTAATGGCAAGATCATGATTTTGATTTAGTATTAGGGGCAAAATCGTCATTTCCCTTGCTTAGGAACTATCTAGAATTCTCAAAGTTATTAGCTTTGGATTATCTCCTCAATCACTTCCTAATCCTTAATTATTCTTAACTAAATTTCCAAACTAAATTTTATACCTTAATGAAAGTATTTTAGCTTAATTAGCCCTTAATCTCAATCTTTAAGATAACTTAAAGACAACACCGATCATAACCACAAATTTCAAAACTCCGAAACGATATTCAACGTTCCTAACGTAACTTACAAATGACTTGCCTGAATTCATAATTTGTATTAATAATCACATAATAACACTTAACGATCACATCCACAGACATAATGCACATAACCTCATAAATCAGATATTTATTCATTAAAACACAACGATTTACGTACGGATTAGTACGTTAATAAATTATGTTTATTAAAATAATCTCGGCTTAAAAATTGAGGCTATTACACTCTACCTCCCTTAAAGAAGTTTCGTCCCGAAACTTATATCGTACCTTAGAGTAACTGAGGATAACGATCTCGTATATCTAATTTGTTCCCACATGTTGCTCTTTATGTTCCACGATTGGTTCTTAGTTCCTTGGTTAAAGTAATGTCTGCCTTGTCATTTTTTTTTTTTTTTTATCAAGAGTCTTAATGTAACATTACTTAATTCTTAATCACACAGATTCATATCTCCATAACTTATAACCCAAAGTTTCAAAATTTTTATAACATATACTCAAATCTCTTAAGGTAACAATATCGTACAACTTCTTCTAGTAATCCAGAGGAAAACATGAGTTACAAATCTATTTACATATTTGATTGGTCGTAACCATTTAGTGCAACAAATTGCGGAACTTAAGTTTGTTCTCTTTAAATAACTTAAAAGGAAACAATCCAGATAGAACATATCGGAATTCATGTTGCTTTAAAATCGCATTCATAACGCTTATATGATGGCAATTGACAACCAAAAATGACAATCATAATTATGACAAACACCTCTCGTAAGTATTCGTAAATTAACCATAATAGTTCTTGAAACAAAGTTTAAATACCTATAACCTGAACTATCTCCATTTTTTTTCCTCGAATTTCTCACACTCGCTTCTTAGTCTCATGATCTTACAGGCCTTACCGGAATTCCAGGCTCACGTCATCCCAACAAATAAGTGTTCGACCTTTATCACCACACAGAGCTTCATTCAAAGTTATACTCGATTGGTAGCTTTTGTTATAGAAGAATTCCGTCCTTACTAATTTATCTCTCCATGAACCCTCAAATTCCAATACATAAACTTGCAACATATATCTTTCAATATTCGATAAATCACCCTATTTGCTCATGCCAATTCTCCCCTCACACTTCTCTTCTTGGCAATATAAGTATTATGCGACATATTGCGGCACCTCTTGCTTCAAACCTCTTCATCACGAATACCTCTTTATATCCTGAATCATCACACCCCTTTAATGACGAACTGAGTACGCCTTGCTGAACACCTCCCTCATAATCTTTATATATTTTTTTTTCAGTTTTGAATTTTCGGTACACCCAATTTCCTATGTATTTTTAGGCTTCCACAAACATATACTTGGAACTCAGTTATCTCGTTTTTCTCTATCTTTGTCCTTAGTTCTTTGATAAACTTAATTTGCACTTACTTAGCTCAAATTTTCTCAAAAGGAATACTTTTATTACAAAACATTTAGTTCTCCTTGCAGATCTTCTTCCTTACTAACATTCACCTCCAATTGCATTACTCTTGATATAACTCATATGATATTGAAATGATGACATCATTTCCCTGCTAAGGTTTCCCTGTTCAAAGCATCTACTACGACATTTGCCTTCCTCGGCGGTACCAAATGTATACATCATAATCCTTGAGCAATTCTAGCTACCTTTGCTATCTCACTTTCATATTTTTCTAAATAAAGACATACCTTAAGTTTTAATGTTCAGTATAAACCTTCCAGGTTAATTTAGTAAAACCTCTATACTTTTAAAGCAAATTCCTCAACCTCCATTCCAGATCATGCGCAAGGTAATTTCCTTATAACTTGGGTTTTTTAACTAACATTCACCTCCAACACTAACTAACGTTTTTTAACACTAACTAAACGTTTTTCATTAAATAATCCTATTTTACTAACATTTTAATTAATTTAGGGCTACCAGGGACATTAACCCATAAGAAAAGATACCAAAGAGAAAAATAAATAGTTAAGGGCTACCAGAGAGAATTTCCCTAACTTTAACTACCTAGAGGTATAGGCTGTCACTTGCTGATGTTACATTAAAGTACATGCCAACCCTTTCTGAGAAACATAGCTATACACCTTAAGTACTTTCATCCTAGAAGGCGGAGCTAGAACTAGGGCGTTGGTTAACATTTTCTTTTAACTTCTGGAAAGCTTCCTCAATATTCTCTAACCACTCGAATTTTATTCTTTCCTTAATACTTCTTTAGGACGCGCTTCTTGATTCTTTGAACATACCAAAATATCATCTACAAAAATTGTCATAATATAGTCTAATAAGATTTAAAATATCATTACTTCGTATTTACAAGAACTATGGGTGCATTACTAAGCTCGATCAGTGTTTCCACAAACTTATAGTGACCTTAACTCATCCTAAGTGTCATTTCCGAAATATCTTCACTTGTTGCGTGTATCTAGTTTTTAACCCGACTTTACATCTACTTTCAAACACCCTAACTTCTTTTAATTAATCAAATAAATCATCTACTCGGGATAACGAATTCCTTTTCCCAACTGTAATATTATTAGTTTGTCGATGATCTTTACATAATTTTATTAATCCACCTCCTCAGAGTGAAACATTGGGTCGGATATATTCCTTTTTGCATCAATACTTCCAACTGCGTCATTAACTCGGCCATCTCAGCTCTTAAGATATACGTAACCCTTGGCACTTATCTTATATAATATTCAATCACCTTATATAATTGCAATGCTGGCAAACCCTTAAATAATACATCTGAAGACTCTTTTACCACTAAAGTTTTTTTTTCCATCCCAATTACCTTCTTATGGTTCTAATTAACTATCTGAATTGCAAAATCAATACTTCCCAGTAACATATTCACATTTATCACTTTGCTTTGTTCTTCCGAGCTTGACGACACACCCTGCTATATAATACTATATTTGCTTGGTGATTTCACCTAATAATATTTGATGATTGCTCGGTTCTTGCTCAGCCAAAGCATCCTCCAAGATTATATTATAATACTCAAAATCGAGAAATATTAAACCTACCTGCAACCTTGACCCTCGCTATCTTAATTACAGAATCTCTAAATAATCATTTACAACAACCCGACCCTCTATCAGATTTATAAGTTGCCTTAATGAAATTTAATAAAACGCGCTGGAGATACATACATGTGCAGTCCCCAAACAACAAATTAGCTAAGGCTTTACAATGAATTTTTTTTTTTCTGAAACAACATCACTTGAAATCTCCTGCAACTCCGGTGTATCATTGACTTCCCTCCGCTTGATGTTTCCATCTTCGCTTCTTGATTCCCTTATCCGTAAATCTTACTTTTCTTCAATGTTCTTTTCTCTCTTTTTTTTCTTCTTTTTTTAGAAAAGAATTTCAATCCACGCTTACTCTAGAGCACAATCATATGACTCCTCCAGGGTCGAATAAGATCCAATTATCTTAAGTTTCAGTCCCTAAAGCAACTCCCGATTTCCACCTATGTTTCATAACAATGTTCAACTAATAAATCTGAGGGAATATATGCCAAATCCGTTATATACAGATTCCAATCTAATTAGCAATATCTAAGATTCCAAGTTCCAAAATGGTTTCTTTACTTCAAAACATGTAAGAAAAACATAAAACTTATTCTAATTCAAGTACATTTGATAGTCGGAACTTATTACGTTGCCGGACTATAATACATGTTCTTGGAGATATACTAGTTATTCATATAACCAATGACATAGTATCTCAGAATCGACATACGGACTCCAAAAGTTCTCACATCATAAATTTCTAATTACAACTATATTAGTTTTTGTATTACTGCATTGATATCCGTACTTTTCGAATTCTTGTCTCCACATCTTAGACCTTTATAACCATATTACACCTTAACTATTTGTCTCCAACAATCATTTTTTTTCAGGTTAATAAATCCTACTCCATATTGCTCTGTCATGCATAAGTATAGCACGATTCAACTACCTACCTGAGATTTATAACCCCAGATACTTACACTCATTATCTATATCATCCACAAATCTATATCTTATAGTAGTACTGCTCAATGTTTGAACTTAATGTCCATATTAATCCTAACTTCATACTCGTCCTCTATCAACTCATAACACTAAATCCTTAGCTCTCCATTTATGTCACTAGCTTAATACAAAAACAAAACTTACTTAATGATACCAACGTAATTATTTTGAGTGTACACACATATATATACTCTCTTTCCTATTTATCCTCATAATTCCACAACAAATTTGTTTATAATTACATTCTTAAAAGAAATACTAACACGAAGCTTTAGCACACCCAATTATCTTCCACTCCATCTCTCTCTCCACGAGTTTTACGTTCATACATCGTTCCATGGTGAGGATTGTTCGGTAAGGCTAACCCCGCCTCTGGCACTCCAGAGTGTTATTCATCTCGCCTCCGTTTCTTCCACAACATTTTCAACCTTAACAAACTCTTATCCTTATTGTCCATAATTACATCATAACCTTGAACCGCTTCAGTAGTCCTATACAATTTTAACAGATTCTATTAGACTTGACGAAACTAGCCCATAGCTCACAAATCACATTGGTGTAAGTCCCGGGTCACCTTTAGTGGCTTCTACAAACATCCATAACCTTTTTCTATTCTTGGACTGTGACCTAGTGCCTAACTAGCATGGTCAACCGCATCATTGTCCATAATAGGTGTCGAGTCCTCCTTTTATAAGCATATGATCACTTATGCTTTAATGAAATCTACTCAGAACCATTATTTATACCGAAATCTCATATCATTCACATAGACATTCATACACATAAATTCACATAGCACAAACATAATCACACACACATGTTCACAAAATATTTTAAAAACTTTATATATATACGAAATTAGTTTTCATTTTCCTTTCTAAAGAAAATACTTATGTAAACACTCTTATTGTTTTCAAAACGTGCAAATTAGAGATACTTAAATTAGGATTTCGAAAACCTTTGCTCTGATACCACTTGTAACAGCCCGCTCTAAATAGCAGCTTAATTAAGACCTAATACTGCTAATTACGAAGTTAAGGTGCTAATTAAAGATACTCTTAGGGTGTATTTCCGCACCTTCCCTGCTAGGGAAAATTAGGAAATCCCATAGTATCCAAGCTTATTATGAAAATAAATTATAATAAATTAGTTATTACTGTAACACCCCAGAATTTCAAAGCGGAAAAGAAAGAAATAATAATAGTATTAATAGGACGATGGCGGAAACATCGTCTTCTGGGAATGTCACTACTACAAGAAATGCGTTTAAATAACTATGTGATAAACCAACATAAGTAAATAGTATAAATAAATTAAATTAATTAGAGTAATATCTAAAAGAGAAAACTGACTCTCAAACTAATTAAAAGTCTAGACCTAAAACATCTAGCTTTTTAATGCTCACAACTCAACCCGAGCCCAAAACCAAAGAAGATTCCCACCAACATAACCTGCAAAATATATAACAACAATCCACAATCAGTGGGGAGTAACTAGCAGTTCTCCCAGAACAAAAGCAATCAAAGCACGATTCAGAAATAGATTAATAAGAAAGGAAATCATACAATCATTATAACAGTAACATGCGTCTAAAAACCATAAAGCTCATAGGTAATACAAATGATCATCAACATCAAGTAAACAAGATATAGTGAGTGAATCAATTCTAGAATACTTAAATAATAATAAAACAAAAATACAACAAGTTATTGAGTCAGAAACCGAACGCCAGTGAATCGCAATTCACTTCCTAAGGTTTGTTAGATCGCAATCTCCAGGTCAGTCTATGGGCTTACGTTCCCCACTGCCTGTGTCTAAGAATGGCCAAACTCCCGATGCGGGGTAGAACACGCGTAACTCCCCGACCTCTCGGACGACAACAATTAACCCAGGTGTACCCCTAGTTCGCAAACCAGGTGGTTGGCATGTTCTTCACCGGGGACTACATCTATCCCACCGGATATTCTTATCTCAAAATAAAATCATGCATATCATCAAAGTATCATTCATCTTAAAATATTCATAAAAAAGGGATGCCACCCGGCCTTATTCCCATAATTCATCAAAACAACTCTTCATAATTCCTCAAAAATAATAACTTACAAACTTTCAACAAATGTCTCCCACAATAAACACTTGAACATCTCTAAACATTAACAATGATATTAAGCTAGTTTTTACAGCACCAATAAATCAATCAAAAATACATCACCAATTAACTCCAAGTCTTATTCAATAAAAGAGTAGTAACAATTAATCATTTTTCTCATAAAACTAACATAAACATAATGATACCCAATAATACTTACTGCAACCTACTGAACATCAGCAACCAAGAACATAATAGATTACAAATCATTTCTGACTAACAAGCTCTCAAATAATTTAAAAGAGTATCCTCAATTTCACAACAAAAACCCAATAATAATTATTAAACTAATAATTTCGATCAGTAAAATCACACAAAAAAAAATATCATACGACCACAATGGCTCTACTGACATGGTACAAATTTTATTTCTAATTTTCGGACTCTAAAAGTATTTTTAAACGTTAATTTACAGAATACTCAATAAAGCCAATATAATAATTAAAATTACAAATAAACGCCTAAAAATTACCAAAAATTCACATAACATGCATAAACTCGTTGTAATACATAATATACAAAGAAATAAATTTTTAGGCCGGCATAAATAATTTTCACGATTTATATACTGACAGTCATGAAAATGCAAAAACAGATAAATCAATTAAATAAACCCGTAAACAGTAGAAAAAATTATTCTAAGGCATGGAATACATAATACACATATAACATGATTCACGAAAAATAATTTCAGCAATTTTAACATTCGTTTAATAATTATTATGTAAATAAGCCAAAAACGCACAAAACACCAATTAAATCAAATAAATACTAAAAATCAGACGAAAATTATTTTTATATATACAATATTCATACAGCATGCATCAAGTATATTCATGTCAAATTTCGTCATTAATTTCATTCAAAAAAAGTATTTTAAATAATTCCTAGCGTAATAATCTAATACCGAATAATACCCTAATCACTATTGTTCTAAGATAACTACTAGTTACCTGGAACGTCGGGAGGAGAGCGAGTCTAAAGAGATACGAAAAATATGTGCAATCCAAGTCCTCCATGAACGATAATTGTAGCAACAAGTCACTAGGCGTTTTCTTCTTGAACGTTGAAAACTCTTGTTTCGCACTGCTCTGTTCCGACCATGATTTCCGGTGATCAAAATCTTGTATTCTAAGTCGCTCCGGTCATAGTTAAGAACAAGATGTTGTAAACGTTATGTACAAATTTAAAGATGATCCAACGGTTAGATCTCGGGCTACGGTTATTTTCGTGTAGGTGTGACAGGAAAAATCGGGTTGAACCTTTCTATTCTTTTCCTCTTCCTTTTCTCTCTTTCTTTTCTTGAAAACGGTGAGGGTTAAATGAGAATGATGCTGAACTTCTTTTAATAAAAATCCGAATTTTATGGCAAGGAAAAATGAGGGGTTTAGGAGAAATGATGAGGGGGGTTATGGGGGTTACAAACTACCAAGGGTCATCAAATAAAAGAAAAGAAATGAAAGAAGATAAGCTTCTTTTTTCTCCCTCCCCATAGCCGGCTGTCCAAGCCCAACCACACCAAGATGATTTCGGCCCAAGTCATCAAAGGTCCACGCATCAAAAGTCCGTCACGCGACAAATCTATAAATTCCGAAATCGCGCCTAAACTTTGAAAATACTTAATAATGAAAATAATTCTAATAAATTATATTATAAATATAAATATAATGCACACATTAACACACCATATAATAAAATAATAATTCGGCTCCCAAATTATAAAGAATAAAAAATCATTAATCTAGAGAAAATAATAGTTTTAAGGAAAACTTTTGCGGAAAAACTAGGAGCAAAATTATGGGTTGTTACAATCTCCCCTCCTTAAATAAAGTTTCGTCCTCGAAACTTCAAAACAACCAAGAGACAAAAGAAAATACTCTAGATAAAGAACATTAAGAAAACAGAAATCGATGGATTTTAGTTAAGAATTAAACAACTTTTCAGGTATAAAATTTGATAACTCAATTCATATACATTTTATTTTGGAAGACCAAAAAGAGTTGTACAGTAAAGAAGCACGGTAACAACAATCGTTTTATAAAATGTGAAAGAACCAAAGACAAGTATTAGAAAGTTTAAGCTAAAAACTTTTGCACAATAAACTATAGGTAATTTTGTAAAAGAAGCAGGAATAAATATTTATGTAAAATTATAAAAGAATAAATCCGATCATACATAAATATTTTGAGAAAAGAAACGAAGAAGAAAAAGTTCGTAAATAGATAGCCAAACCAATTTAAATAGAGGTAACCACACGGGCTTATACTCCACTTAAAAAGATAAGAACACTTTAATAAAGAGTAGCTAGCTGCTTTAATAAAATAGCACTTACGAACACAAGTCATGACATATGTTATAAGAGCGTACGCCTCCTAAACATATATATGAAAATTAAAGTTCGCAAAAGAAATTGAAAACTTTAAAATAAATTTCACAACGACGAAACACTAATAATAAATAGGCGTTAAAGTAATAAATTATTAACAACAATTATAAAATTTTCCAAGTCGACACAAACGTGCATGGAACCACCCATTGCAACCTAGTATCAACAAAACAATATTTGAAAGCCAACTTATCAAATCGACATTAGAGTTTACTGGAATCACCCAATATAAACTTAATTTCAACTGAAAAAGGAAATTAAATCAAAACAGATAAAATGTGTCAACTTATCAAATTGACATACAAGTCAAAGGAATCACCCATTATGACTCAATATCAACTCAAACAAGTTTAAAATTTAGACTGAGTATATAAATTTCGTTTTCAAAGAATATAAAACAGATCAGTCAAAACCAAAGAATTAAATAAGAAGTATTGAAAACAACCAGAATTTTGCTATGAAATGAGAAAGTACTAAATATATAAATAAGAAACTACAAATAGTAAACGAGATCCTTTCACGTATTTGAGTTCGAAAAATAATGCTAATAAAAAAAGTAAGTAAAGTAAAAGTTGTTGAATGCTAACCTTTAAAACAAAATAGTTTGCGTCTACATTTCAATCTAACACCAAGACAACTCATTAAAGTACTTTTATTTTCAAAGACTACAAAACTTATTACCATAATTAAAGGCTAAACAAGGATTAGCATGAAAAATAAAAATATTAAAAGGAAAATATTTATAAATATAGATGGTGAAAAACGGTAAGAGAAATTTGAAGAATATCTTAAAAGACAATTTCATAACCCCTTTCTTTTTCCAAACCATTATAAAACAATTGAAATTAAACGTTTTTCAAAAGAGTATGTCAAAATATTAACAATAACAAAATTTGAAAATCAGAAAATAACTCTAACATAAGTATAAAATTTATTAAGTTCAAAGATCTAAAATATAATTTGGAATATAAATTCAAACTGGAAAGTTTTGTAAATAATAAAACAGATACGTAGTACTCACATAAAAAACAACACTTAATTGAAAAAGAACATAAAGTATATACTGTCTCACATAATAACATATACTATCAAGAAACTAGCAAATAAAATAAATGCAATGCAACACACAAGACTATATTAAAAAAAATTAAAGTTTATCTTTAAATTGCAAAACACAAAATAAATTAAACACACAACTAAACCGAGAAGGCTATAAATTACTTCGCTTTCACTGCGCACTCTGATAAAAGAGAAAATAAATTACATGTAAGAGGCCCTGCAAATAAGATTAGCAAACTTGGTAGACTAATTCCACCAATAATACAAGTAACTATACATATAACATATGCTCCATAAGCATGAGAGCACACCACATTCCCATAAGGCTTCCTTTTACTTACTCTACACTCTACCCATCACACTCTCATTATAGTGAAACTACTAAACTTAATTCTAAACAAATTTTATCTCCTATGGCTAACTAATAATTCTAAAGAATCATTAGCAACTCTGTTTCAGAGTTTAGGAGCGTTTTGCTCTGATACCAACTGTAACACCCCAGAATTTCAAAGCGGAAAAGAAAGAAATAAAAATAGTATTAATAGGACGATGGCGGAAACATCGTCTTCTGGGAATGTCACTACTACAAGAAATGCGTTTAAATAACTATGTGATAAACCAACATAAGTAAATAGTATAAATAAATTAAATTAATTAGAGTAATATCTAAAAGAGAAAACTGACTCTCAAACTAATTAAAAGTCTAGACCTAAAACATCAAGCTTTTTAATGCTCACAACTCAACCCGAGCCCAAAACCAAAGAAGATTCCCACCAACATAATCTGCAAAATATATAACAACAATCCACAATCAGTGGGGAGTAACTAGCAGTTCTCCCAGAACAAAAACAATCAAAGCACGATTCAGAAATAGATTAATAAGAAAGAAAATCATACAATCATTATAACAGTAACATGCGTCTAAAAACCATAAAGCTCATAGGCAATACAAATGATCATCAACATCAAGTAAACAAGATATAGTGAGTGAATCAATTCTAGAATACTTAAATAATAATAAAACAAAAATACAACAAGTTATTGAGTCAGAAACCGAACGCCAGTGAATCGCAATTCACTTCCTAAGGTTTGTCAGATCGCAATCTCCGAGTCGATCTATGGGCTTACGTTCCCCACGCCCGTGTCTAAGAATGGCCAAACTCCCGATGCAGGGTAGAACACGCAGAACTACCTGACCTCTCGGACGACAAAAATTAACCCAGGTGTACCCCTAGTTCGCAAACCAGGTGGTTGGCATGTTCTTCACCGGGGACTACATCTATCCCACCGGATATTCTTATCTCAAAATAAAATCATGCATATCATCAAAGTATCATTCATCTTAAAATATTTATCAAAAAGGGATGCCACCCGGCCTTATACCCATAATTCATCAAAACAACTCTTCATAATTCCTCAAAAATAATAACTTACAAACTTTCAACAAATGTCTCCCACAATAAACACTTGAACATCTCTAAACATCAATAATGATATTAAACTAGTTTTTACAGCACCAATAAATCAATCAAAAATACATCACCAATTAACTCCAAGTCTTATTCAATAAAAGAGTAGTAACAATTAATCATTTTTCTCATAAATCAAACATAAACATAATGATACCCAATAATACTTACTGCAACCTACTGAACATCAGCAACCAAGAACATAATAGATTACAAATCATTTCTGACTAACAAGCTCTCAAATAATTTAAAAGAGTATCCTCAATTTCACAACAAAAACCCAATAATAACTATTAAACTAATAAGTTCGATCAGTAAAATCACGCAAAAAAATATCATACGACCATAATGGCTCTACTGACATGGTACAAATTTTATTTCTAATTTTCGGACTCTAAAAGTATTTTTAAACGTTAATTTACAGAATACTCATAAAGCCAATATAATAATTAAAATTAAAAATAAACGCCCAAAAATTACCAAAAATTCACATAACATGCATAAACTCGCGGTAATACATAATATACAAAGAAATAAATTCACATAACTTGGCTCTGAAACCAACTGTAACACCCCAGAATTTCAAAGCGGAAAACAAAGAAATAATAATAGTATTAATAGGACGATGGCGGAAACATCGTCTTCTGGGAATGTCACTACTACAAGAAATGCGTTTAAATAACTATGTGATAAACCAACATAAGTAAATAGTATAAATAAATTAAATTAATTAGAGTAATATCTAAAAGAGAAAACTGACTCTCAAACTAATTAAAAGTCTAGACCTAAAACATCTAGCTTTTTAATGCTCACAACTCAACCCGAGCCCAAAACCAAAGAAGATTCCCACCAACATAACCTGCAAAATATATAACAACAATCCACAATCAGTGGGGAGTAACTAGCAGTTCTCCCAGAACAAAAGCAATCAAAGCACGATTCAAAAATAGATTAATAAGAAAGGAAATCATACAATCATTATAACAGTAACATTCGTCTAAAAACCATAAAGCTCATAGGTAATACAAATGGTCATCAACATCAAGTAAACAAGATATTGTGAGTGAATCAATTCTAGAATACTTAAATAATAATAAAACAAAAATACAACAAGTTATTGAGTCAGAAACCGAACGCCAGTGAATCGCAATTCACTTCCTAAGGTTTGTCAGATCGCAATCTCCAGGTCAGTCTATGGGCTTACGTTCCCCACTGCCTGTGTCTAAGAATGGCCAAACTCCCGATGCAGGGTAGAACACGCAGAACTCCCTGACCTCTCGGACGACAACAATTAACCCAGGTGTACCCCTAGTTCGCAAACCAGGTGGTTGGCATGTTCTTCACCGGGGACTACATCTATCCCACCGGATATTCTTATCTCAAAATAAAATCATGCATATCATCAAAGTATCATTCATATTAAAATATTCATCAAAAAGGGATGCCACCCGGTCTTATACCCATAATTCATCAAAACAACTCTTCATAATTCCTCAAAAATAATAACTTACAAACTTTCAACAAATGTCTCCCACAATAAACACTTGAACATCTCTAAACATCAACAATGATATTAAACTAGTTTTTACAGCACCAATAAATCAATCAAAAATACATCACCAATTAACTCCAAGGCTTATTCAATAAAAGAGTAGTAACAATTAATCATTTTTCTCATAAATCAAACATAAACAAAATGATACCCAATAATACTTAATGCAACCTACTGAAAATCAGAAACCAAGAACATAATAGATTACAAATAATTTCTGACTAACAAGCTCTCAAATAATTTAAAAGAGTATCCTCAATTTCACAACAAAAACCCAATAATAATTATTAAACTAATAAGTTCGATCATTAAAATCACGCAAAAAAATATCATACGACCATAATGGCTCTACTGACATGGTACAAATTTTATTTCTAATTTTCGGACTCTAAAAGTATTTTTAAACGTTAATTTACAGAATACTCAATAAAGCCAATATAATAATTAAAATTAAAAATAAACGCCCAAAAATTACCAAAAATTCACATAAAATGCATAAACTCGCGGTAATACATAATATACAAAGAAATAAATTTTTAGGCCTGTATAAATAATGTTCACGATTTATATACTGTCAGTCACGAAAATGCAAAAACAGAAAAATTAATTAAATAAACATGTAAACAGTAGGAAAAAATTATTATAAGGCATGGAATACATACTACACATATAACATGATTCACGAAAAATAATTTCAGCAATTTTAACATTCGTTTAATAATTATTATGTAAATAAGCCAAAAACGCACAAAATACCAATTAAATCAAATAAATATTAAAAATCAGACGAAAATTATTTTTATATATACAATATTCATACAGAATGCATCAAGTATATTCATGTCAAATTTCGTCATTAATTTCATTCAAAAAAAGTATTTTAAATAATTCCTAGCGTAATAATTTAATACCGAATAATACCCTAATCACTATTGTTCTAAGATAACTACTAGTTACCTGAAACGTCGGGAGGAGAGCGAGTCTAAAGAGATACGAAAAATATGTGCAATCCAAGTCCTCCATGAACGATAATTGTAGCTACAAGTCACTAGGCGTTTTCTTCTTGAACGTTGAAAACTCTTGTTTCGCACTGCTCTGTTCCGACCATGATTTCCGGTGATCAAAATCTCGGATTCTAAATCGATCCAGTAAAAGTTAAGAACAAGATGTTGTAAACGTTCTGTCCAAATTTAAAGACGATCCAACGGTTAGATCTCCGGCTACGGTTATTTTCGTGAAGGTGTGATAGGAAAAACCGGGTTGAACCTTTCTATTCTTTTCCTCTTCCTTTTCTCTCTTTCTTTTCTTGAAAACGGTGAGGGTTAAATGAGATTGATGCTGAACTTCTTTTAATAAAAATCAGAATTTTATGGCAATGAAAAATGAAGGGTTTAGGAGAAATGATGAGGGGGGTTATGGGGGTTACAAACTACCAAGGGTCATCAAATAAAAGAAAAGAAATGAAAGAAGATAAGCTTCTTCTTTCTCCCTCCCCATAGCCGGCTGTCCAAGCCCAACCACACCAAGATGATTTCGGCCCAAGTCATCAAAGGTCCACACATCAAAAGTCCGTCACGCGACAAATCGATAAATTCCTAAATCGCGCCTAAACTTTGAAAATACTTAATAATGAAAATAATTCTAATAAATTATATTATAAATATAAATCTAATGCACACATTAACACACCATATAATAAAATAATAATTCGGCTCCCAAATTATAAAGAATAAAAAATCATTAATCTAGAGAAAATAATAGTTTTAAGGAAAACTTTTGCGGAAAAACTAGGAGCAAAATTATGGGTTGTTACAATTACAATATGTTTTGAGTACTTAGATTACAAATCAAAAATACGTGTTTAACTTGTCAAGAATCATTATATAAAGCAATTTATCTTATAGCAGCGGACTAAACACATTGATCATGACTTCACATTTGTGCACAGGAGGTAACTCGAACATTCTCTCTAATCCTGCTTGCGCTGGTACACAAGTCCCACCGATTCCAAAATAATAAGGTGGCTGAAATTACGCAATCGTATCTTATACTCAAAGCATAAACTTATAATTTTCGACATACTTTTATTACATTTTCAGAAATACGTTTATACTTGCTCAGAAATACGTTGACTCTTTCCTTTAAACTTCCATAGAAATACTTTTACATATACTGGAGAAATTCCCAAGAATTATCTCAAGATATCACACATCATTGAAATCACATCTTACCTTTCTTAGTTTTCTTTGAAATCAATGTGTTATACACATTCGAAAAATTCACATCTTACTCATTAACAAATCAGTAGGTTTCCAACAAAATACACATTCGAAGCTCCCACAATTTCTACAAAACAAGAGTTATACAAACAAACTAAGAAGTAAGGATTCGAAGGGTGGTTCTTGTGTACCTTATTCCGGTGTTTAGGAATCAAATCTCCTTCAACAACTTTTAGCTCTTCTCCAGCAACTCCATAAGTCCTTAAATAAAACATTTATAACTTAAAATTCAGCAATGAACCCAAAGTAATCAAGTCTCAATCCTATAACCCTCATAAGTGCTACAGTTTAGCCACATCTTACCTTTCTTAATTTTCTTTGATGTTATGGATGTGATACCTCAAAAATAAAAATTGCCCAGTGTGAAGAACATATTGAGGAGCCTAGGACAAGGATTGCATGTAAGATTTATAGCAAGAAATCAAAAGAGACAAGCTGCCAAAGTGCAGCCATGGAACACGCCAGTTCTGGCGAGAAGGAGAGGAAAGAGTGTTAGTGATTTTTTTGTGTGTTTTGTTTGATGAAATCAGATGAAATGATTTTGGGTCCTTGATCACTTATATATAGAGAATGGGTAATGGCAAGATCATGATTTTGATTTAGTATTAGGGGCAAAATCGTCATTTCCCTTGCTTAGGAACTATCTAGAATTCTCAAGGTTATTAGCTTTGGATTATCTCCTCAATCACTTCCTAATCCTTAATAATTCTTAACTAAATTTCCAAACTAAATATTTATACCTTAATGAAAGTATTTTAGCTTAATTAGCCCTTAATCTCAATCTTTAAGATAACTTAAAGACAACACCGATCATAATCACAAATTTCAAAACTCCGGAACGATATTCAACGTTCCTAACGTAACTTACAAATGACTTGCCTGAATTCATAATTCGTATTAATAATCACATAATAACACTTAACGATCACATCCACAGACATAATGCACATAACCTCATAAATCAGATATTTATTCATTAAAACACAACGATTTACGTACGGATTAGTACGTTAATAAATTATGTTTATTAAAATAATCTCGGCTTAAAAATTGAGGCTATTACAGCATATCATGGCATACATAATGGATCCTACTGCAGAAGCATATGGAACATTACTCATACGCTTGACCTCATCAGGACTCGAAGGACACTGAGTCTTGCCAAGTGTTATGCCATGTTGCATGGGAATGAAACCTCTCTTGGAGTTTTCCAGCTTGAACCTTACAAGAACCTTATCAATATAAGTCTCTTGACTAAGTCCAATCAGCCTTTTCTACCTATCTCTATAGATCTTTATTCCCAATATGTACTCAGCCTCTCCTAGGTCTTTCATAGAGAAATAATTTTTAAGCCATTCCTTAACTGACTCAAGCATGGTCTTATCATTTCCTATGAGAAGTATGTCATCCACATACAAAACCAGAAAAGTAATACTACTCCCACTTAACTTCTTGTATACACAATATTCCTCTTCATTTCTGAGAAAGCCAAATTTCTTGACTGCCTCATCAAATCTGAGATTCCAACTCCTTGATGCTTGCTTTAGTCCATAAATGGACTTCTTAAGCTTGCATACCCTCCCTGGATTTTCTAGATCTTCAAAACCTTGAGGTTGTGTCATGTACACATCCTCTTTCAAGAACCCATTCAAGAAAGCGGTTTTGACATCCATCTGCCATATTTCATAGTCATGAAAGGCAGCAATCGCAAGAATTATATAACCTAATGGACTTCAGCATGGCTACTGGTGAGAAGGTTTCATCATAGTCAATACCATGAATTTGTTTGAAACCTTTCGCCACCAACCTTGCTTTGAAAACACTAATGTTTCCATCCTTGTCTGTTTTCATCTTGAAAATCCATTTGCATCCAATGGGTTTTACCCCATCAGGCAAATCAACCAAGTCCCATACTTAATTTTCAGACATGGAATCCATTTCAAATTTCATGTCCTCAAGCCATCTTTCGGAGTCTTGACTATCCAAAGCATCTTTGTAGCTAGTAGGTTCTTCTGATTCTAAAATCGTTATTTCAGAACTTTCAATCAAAAGGAAATCAATATATCTCTTTGACAGAATGATGGTCCTACTAGACCTACGTTGGGGAACAACATAAGAAGTTTCTACCTCACTAGGTTGAGTGACTTCGCATGGAGTATCTCCAAGTGGGACGGTAGGAGGTACGTGAATTGAATGCACCACCTCCTGAGCATTTTCATGCCGGGCCGCCTCTGATGAGGTGTTAACCTCATCCATTTGTTGCTCATCTCGAACTTCTTCGAGATATACATTTCTCCCACTTGTTTTTCTGGAAATAAACTCCTTTTCCAGAAAGACACCATTACGAGCAACAAAACACTTTGTTTTCGCTTTGGTTGTAGAAGTAGTATCCCTTAGTCTCTTTTGGGTAACCCACAAAAAGACATTTATCGGATTTGGGTGAAAGCTTATCAGAAAGTAAACGTTTTACATAAGCTTCACAACCCCATATCCTTAGAAAAGACAATTTTGGAACGTTTCCAGTCCACATTTCATATGGTGTCTTTTCCACTACTTTGGATGGTGCTCTGTTAAGTGTGAATGGCTGTTTCAAGCGCAAATCCCCATAATGAAATAGGAAGATCAGCAAGACTCATCATGGATCGAACCATATCAAGTAGAGTTCGATTTCTTCTTTCAGAAACGCCATTTAACTGTGGTGTTCCTGGTGGAGTCCATTGTGAAAGTATTCCACAATCCTTCAAATGATCACCAAATTCTTGAGATAAATATTCACCACCACGATCGGATCGTAATGCCTTAATTTTCTTCCCAAGTTGGTTTTGTACTTCATTATGGAATTCCCTAAATTTTTCAAAGGATTCCGACTTATGCCGCATGAGCTAAACATATCCAAATCTGCTCACATCATCGGTAAAAGTAATGAAGTAACTGTACCCTCCCCTAGCCAACGTACTCATAGGTCCACACACATCCGTATGTATGAGGGCTAAAAGGTCATTGGCCCTTTCACTTGAACCTGTGAAAGGAGACTTTGTCATTTTCCCTATCAAGCAAAACTCACAAGTATAAAATGATTCGAAATCAAATGATCTGAGAATTCCATCTTTATGAAGTTTCTCAATGCGCTTTGAGCTTATGTGGCCTAATCGACAATGCCATAAGTATGTAGGGTTTGAATCATTTGCTTTATGTTTCTTGCTGTCTATGTTATAGATGTGGGTTTCTAAGTCTAACACATATAAACCATTTGATAACTTAGCGGAGACATAGAACATATCATTCAAATACGCAGAACAACAATTGTTCTTTATTGTAAATGAATAACCTTCGGAATCCAAAGGAATCGAAATAATGTTCTTTGTGATAGCAGGAACATAATAACAATTATTAAGTTCTAAAACTAATCCTGAAGGTAAAAGTAGACTATATACTCCCACTGTCAATGTAGCAACTCGTGCTCCATTGCCAACGCGAAGATCTACTTCTCCCTTTCCCAATGTTCTACTTCTTTTGAGGCCTTGCATATTACAAATAATGTACGAACCACAAGCGGTATCAAATACCCAAGAAGCAGAAGTTGCTAAGTTAACTTCTATAACATACATATCTGAACTAGAAACTCCTTTATTTTGATCCTTCAGATACTTGGGGCAACTACTTTTCCAATGACCAACCTTGTTACAAGTGTAACAATAGTGCTCATCAGCAACTTTTGGTTTTGGTGTAGTCTTTTGCTTTTCAGAAGTTTCAGACTTGGCAACTTGCTTGCTTTCGTCCTTCTTAATAGCAATCCCAATCCTATTGAGCGATTGCCCTTTACTAACCATAAGAACATCCTCATATTCTTTTCTTGACTGGTTAGGGATGTTTCGCTCAGTCTGAGTTAGCCTTTCATGCATCTCTTGCATCGTTGCTTCCTCCCCTAGCATGTGAAAGTTGTTGAACTTTTGAGTTCTGAGAACGATTCTGTAGACACATAATCGTGTCTCCCCATTTAAGGATCCGATGATGAAACATACCGTGGTCTTAATTGGTCCGACCCAAGGGCAGAGCAGTCTGAAAAGCCATTCAAAACCATTTCGAAAAGTGTTAAAGTCCTATTGTAAAGCCCAATTAATTATTCATGATAATTAATTGTATTTGAGCCCAATTCTTTGAAAAGCCCAATTAATTGATAATTAATTGATTTATTTTAATAAATAAATATTTTCAAAAGATATTTTTATAAATCAAAATCGGATTTTATCCCGTAAAATCAGATTTCCGGAGTTAAAAGATAAAAGAAAATCTTTAAAACGCGTTTATATCAAAAAACTATCAAAAACAAGGCGGTGCGCTGAGCGCAGTTGATCTTTGGCTGGCGATTGATTGTCTTGGCGCTGATCGTGTTGAGCGCAATGGCCGTGATGAGCGCGCAGTGTTCTGCCACGTGGACTTCCACGTAAGCTGCGCCAAGCGCACAGGCTGTGCTAAGCGCAACAAAACTGTCACGTAGACTTCTGTTTCATGTAGAGTCCTGCGTCAAGCGCAATTCTCTGCTTGAGACGCGGAATTTCTTTCTTATCTTTTTTCAAAAGCGCGTACCACGTGTACGCTTTTTACTGGTCATGCCGCGTCATCCGCTTGCCACGTCAGCTGCGCCAGACGCAGCTAGCGCGTGAGGCGCTGTGCCGTTTTCCCTATAAATAGGCCTGATTTCCGAACAGATTAAAGGACGGATTTTTCACATTAACACTCGACGAACATATTACGAATATCTTACGAATCTCTCTACAAAATGTCCCTACAAAACTCATACTTTCAAATACAAACACATTCAAACTACATACTTTCATACATTTAGATTTTCAGGCTTCACGATTGCTCGTCCCGAAGGTTGTTAATCTCGTAGACCCAAGCCACGGTATAATCCTGAGGGTCCTTAAATAAATTATTTTTATATTGAAGTTACTAACAGTTTTATTTCCTGATGTAGATCTTTAATATAAAATCGCTATACTGTATATTCTATCCTCTTTTCTATACTTTATTTTATATTTCATATTATTATTATTCATGCATTTGTATATTATATGTCTGCCTGATCATTCTATGCATATTATATGATTGTCCTGCTTTATTGCTTTTATCACCCACATGTTATTATTGCTAATCAAAGACCTAAATAAATGTTCTAACATTAATCAGATTAATTTGGACAACCTGCTAGGTTCCTTGTAATATTGATTGCATAATAACATGTCACTAAAAATAGTCTTTTCATGTGTTTCCTGAACCTACTTAGACTAAATATTTTTAGGGTGTTTAAAACGTTATATGATTATTCTTTGGCATAAAATCTGTAATGAATCGATATTTAGTAGAGGCCAACTTTGGGCGAATGTGGTTCATTATGACTATATTCGTACCCTCACCCCCGAACTCAATCTTTGGTTCATTTTGATCATCTATGGAGTCATGACGGGGAAATCTACACTGGATAATTTGTCCCTATGTTTTTCCCATATTCAATTAGGTTTATGATTCTTCCTAAAAAGAATTGTTGGCGACTTCTTTCAATTCAAAACAATTTTCAATAAAACCTTTACAGTGGGGTAGTCAAATCTAATACGCGCTCACACCGCGTAGGCGAAATAAAAACACGCCTACAATTTGGCGACTTCACTGGGGAGGATTTTAAAAAATTAATTTTTTAAATGAGTGGGTGAAACTTGAAAAATACGATTCATTCTTATTTTTATGCCTTTGAATAATACACTGTTTTGCATATGCATGGCTACTGTTCAGCCACCATAAGGACAATCTACCTTGCCTCATTAGCACATGTTCTATTTGTGAGGTCACCCGGGGGGGTTTGCGCTTTGTCCTTCCAAAAAGCTTCCTGAGCGATAGTGTTGGATCTTAGTCATAAGCAAACCTACCCAACCATGGCATTGTTCTCTTGTTCCTGACTTGAGACTGGAGTGCGTCTTACACGTGGCCACCTCTTTAAGCAGGGGTACGAAACGTGGGATCAATCTCTTAGTCATGGACCCTTTTCAGACTGAACTTAAACCTGACCAATAGTTGAATGTAGAACTGGACTTTAGGTTGAGAACTTTTGCATCCATGTTACTTGACATTTATGTGTGATTGCAATTTTTGCCTGCTAATATGCTTTACGCCCGAAATTATTGCAACTCGCGTCTAAAACAAATCGTCGTTTCCGCCCGAACATTCGTCAATTTACCAACACGCGTGCCGTAGAACATTGCGCCAAACGCATTAAGTTGCGCCTTGCGCAATGCACCTGCGCCAGACGCATAGGCTGTGCGCCGCGCACAACAGTTGCGTGGCACGCAGCCTATTCGTCCCATGCTTATTGGTCTTTTGACCTTTATTCGAGTCTAAGATAACAAGTTTGCATCGTATCATATTAAAAAAAAAATTCAGTCTTTTCATGCAAGGTCAAATCCGTCTAAAAAAAAAGTGCATCTAAAGGGTCATTGTACAGCTAGAGTTGTCATGCATATCTGCCTCTTCCCATTTTCTCCCTGCTATTCAACTAATCTTCCCTATCAATCCTACCTTACCATATTCAATCAAATTTCAAAATCTTACATTTTTTCAAAATCGATCCTACACCCTTTCTATTCTACCTTTTTCAAAAAAGCATTTACTAATCATCATCCTACATGACATTTGCAAAAATATTTTTCAAAATTAATCCATCATCTTTTCCTAACAAAAGATAAAACAAAAAGGTTCCTTTCAAAAACAAATTTCAAAAATTCTAAGCCCATTCTAAACACCTTCATTCAATCCAATCCAATTATCCAAATCCAATCCATCTTGCATTCATTCTAGGCCCATATGCATTAGAGTCCATTTTGCATTCATATAGGGTCCATCTAATTCGAGTCCATGCATTCATATTAGGCCCGCTAGCATTAGAGTCCATCTTAGGCCCATATAAGTCTAGCTCATGTCAAAACCTAGGCTCATTTGCATCTTTATGTGAACCCTAGTCTATGTCGATCCCAGTCCAAGTCTAATCCAACTCTATTCCAATCCAATGTCAAGCCCATGTGCATTTTCAAGTCTAACGTCAAACCAATATAGGACTAAGTCCAGAATTAGGTCCGCATAAGGCCCAACTCATTTCCAAAGTCAATCTAGTCCAATTCCAAACCCATGTAGGACGAAGTACAAACCCCCTTTGACCTAGCTAAGTTAGTCATCCCTGTAAGACCATAAAGGCACCCCTTTGACCTAGCTAAGCTAGTCATCCCTATAAGACCACAACGGCACCCCCTTTGACCTAGCTAAGCTAGTCATCCCTATAAGACCACAACGTCACCCCCATTGACCTAGCTAAGCTAGTCCTTCCTGTAAGACCATAAAGGCACCCATTTGACCTAGCTAAGCTAGTCATCCCTGTAAGACCATAAAGGCACCCCTTTGACCTAGCTAAGCTAGTCATCCCTGTAAGACCATAAAGGCACCCCTTTGACTTAGCTAAGCTAGTCACCCGTAAGACCATAACGGCACCCATTGATTTAGTAAAGCTAGTCATCCCTAAGACCTTAAAGGCACCCTTCGAGTTTAGCGAAGCTACTCCTATCTTACATCAATAGCAATATCAAATCATCAAGTCTGGCGAAGCCAATTCCTTCCTAAGCCTAGCGAAGCTAGCGTAAACAATCCTTTTGAGCCCAGTCTATTTGCCAAGTCTAGTCCAGTCTGCTTGTATAGTCCAGTCCAGTCCAGTCCAGTCATTTCCATCTGCATATAGTTAGGCCCATGTCACCATCACGACCATAATCATACCCATTTCTAATCATTTCCCGTTTCCATTTCACCTTCCATTTCTCGTCCCCATTTCCACTTTCATCTTCATTTCTCATCTCCATTTCTCCATCCCTCATTTCCATTTCTCATTTCGAAAGCATCATTTCTAAAAATTTACGAGGTCCATTCGATTTCTGTTTAGGACGGATCGTGAGATTATAACTTGGGAACGCCCAACAGAGAGGATACAAGGTCAACCTACTCCTAGAATCGTTAAATGCATCCTAACATTTTCAGATGAATCCTCCGACTCTTCTGAATCATCATCTGAAATGGAAGACACTAATGAACAACTCAGTGCCATTATGGCCCAACTTCAACTGATGAACTCACGTCTTGAGGAACAAGATAAAGAGATTAAGGCACTGAGGGAGAAGCTAACTGAGGAGGATGAGCAAGGCGACACTCCACCACCATTCAAAACCAAAACAGATTTGAGGTTTGAAAAACTCGAGCAATTGATCCAGTCAATTCCTGCGCTCGAGGGTAAGGCTCATGGCCATGACATCATTGATCTTGAACTGAGGGAAAAGCTCCCTAAAAAGGTAACATTGGGTGACCTCCCAAAATTCAAGGGGGTCGAAGACCCAGATGACCACTTGAGAGCTTTCTCTATCTCTATGGCTCTCAAGGGCATGAGCAAGGACCTGTTTGCTTATGTCTTTCCTTTAACCTTGGATGCACATCCATCCAAGTGGTTCAGGTCACTGAAGAAAGCCAAGCTGAATTACTGGGACTACATCAGAGAAGAGTTCCACAAACAATACATCTACAATACTCAGCTTCCCATTGGCCTTCGTGAGTTGGAATTAACTAAGCAGAATTCCAATGAAGACTTTGTCACCTTCCTCAACAGATGGAGGGAAAAGGCTGCGTAAATGACTAACCGGTCATCCCAAGAGGATCAAGTCCGATTGGTGATCCGTAACCTGCAGCCCAAGTATGGGGATCATATCAAGTTCCAACCTATAGAGTCTTTCACAAAGCTCTATAAGGTGGGCCTGCTGATTGAAGAAGAGGTACAAGCTAACAAGAACAAGAGTTCTAACAACAATAACTCTTTCAAGAAGAGTAATACTAACCCTTCTACCTCTAAAAGCAGCGACATCAATGCTCTAACTACTGACAAGAAAGGTTATCAAGGCCCTCAAAGGACATTCACTCCTTTAGGCATGTCCCTAGAAGAAGCCTTCACTAGGCTTCATGCAAAGGGAGCACTTCAGGCTCTTGGCCCTACTCTGGACCCTCCTCTTGAGAAGAGATCCAGTAGATGGAATTCTAATTCCTACTGCAAGTACCATCAAGGGAATGGGCATCTGACATCACAATACTGGACTTTGAAGCATCATCTCCAGGATATGGTTGAAGACGGTAGATTACCAATTCCGCCTGCGGCAAAAGTCAACAATAGCGGAAATCCCTTGGGAAATGCCTAAATAATGCAGAGGGCTTAGTCATTTAGCGCAAGTTTTCTAGGTCGAGTCGGAGAGTCCCTCCCCTAGCTATTTCATTTCCCTTCCTATCAAGTCTATGTCAGTTAGTTTTTTTACTTCTAATAAGCCTTGTTTCATTTATTTTCAATCAATAAAATAACTGCATTTTCATTTTCATCATTTTATTTATGCTTCTAATTCAATGATGAAACTTAAATCACCTAATGAACTTGACTAATAATAACAAAAAGAAATCTGAAATAAAAAAATAGTAAAGAAAAAAATGAAAAAAGGACATACTTTGGATCAGGAGTTACTCCCTCTTCCTCCATCACCTTCCATTACCTTTTATAAGCCATCCTCACACAACCAAGGAAAAACAAAATCCCTTAAGCCATCATCTCCATTAGCTAAATAATCCCTCCATCACTCAAAGCTCCACAAATATCCTTCAAGCCTTCCAATACCCTAAACCAAACTTGCGTGCAAGCCTTACTACATAAAAAAAAAAAAAGATCAATGCCAGGCAAAAACAAAAAAGTGAAAAAAATTCAAAGTGCGAAAAAGCAAAAGCAAAAAACAAAAAAAAAGAAAAAAAGATAGAGCCAAAGGCAAAGAAATAAAAAGTCAAGCTAGGAGGCTTGCACACAAGTTCTACCCCTCATTCAAATCCCTTCGATCCTTAGCCCATATAATCCAAATTCATAATCCTTACATTAGCCTTTAAACATTCATCTTAACCTCAAGCCTTAAACCCTTAAACCTTTCATCATCCCTAACTCCTTTTTCAAGGTATGTCCAATCCCGCTAGGTTGAAAACCCGAAAGGGCGGCCTAGGCAAAAGTTAGGGCACAAAAAAACATAAAAATAATAATAATAAATCAGATCCAGAACTACGAATGGTTTGATTCCGCAAGGATACGTAGAAATCCTCATCTTGAGGTCCGACCGCTTCAATAAAAAAAATTTAGTCATGGTCTAATGATTTGACTTTCTAGAATTTAGGAGCGTACTCTTTCTAGATCCCGACATAGACTCGAGTCTAAACCTAGTCTCGTCAAAACCTTTTCCCACCTATATGCATTTGAGTCATAAATTCAAACTTTTTATTTTTCAATCCAAGCTCTCCTTGTCCCCGAAGGACTCTCCGACAATTCCATGGTTTCTGGCGATACTTGACTTTGCCTATACCCAAAGAAGAATCCCCAGTGCAATCCCCAGTGAAAACTTTCAATGTTCAAGACAGATTAACTACAGATCAAATACAATTTCAATAAAGGCTCATAATGCCTAATTCAAGGCAAGCTCACCCAAAGTGGGGGCTTCCTACGTGTGGTGGTTCCTCCAATTCAAATCAAACTCCCGAAGAGTTGTAATCCGCGGACCTCATTTGCGGACCCCAATCATTTACTAAAAACGATTTTCGAAAATCATTCAATGCATTTCTATTCAATCCTGCTCATTCTATCATTCTACACATCTTCTAGCCGTGTAAAATCCTGATCTTGCATTGCAGCCTTGCAAAACCCTGACCTTGCATTGCATTTCATACATTCTAGTCTTGCATAACCCTGACCATGCATGACGTGTCTTCCTTAGCTTTGCATAACTTAAATCCTTGCATAGCGTCTCATGCATCCTTAGAGAGTCTAAATTTGCAATTTTGCATCATTATGTGCTTCATCTGAGTTGTTTGCACCTATCTGCTAACATCTTTTTCTACAGGTAATCAGATTGCTTGTAGTTATTGTCCTGCATGCTAACTTTGTTTTGCAGAGACCGGCGGTTATAGATCAGTTCTAAACTGCAGAGCGTTTAGAATTGTTCTCCGTCCCGACACCCACTAGTGGAAAAACAAGGAAGGGCTGCGGTCAAAACAATCCTAAGGGCTGCGTTTTTGGCTAGCAGCCCTTTCCATAGCAGCCCTTCAATAGATAAGAAGGGCTGCGGTTTTTAGCCGTAGCCCTTCACAACGAAGGGCTGCGGTTTAGGCCAAAAACGCAGCCCTTATAAGCTTGAAGGGCTGCGTTTCGCTTAAACCGCTGACCCTTCTCTATGTGAAGGGCTGCGGTTTTAAGCCTAAACCGCAGCCCTATTTAAGTGAAGGGTCGCGGTTTAGGCTTAAAACCGCAGCCCTTCACATTCAAATTTTTTTTTTTTTAAAAAATAAATTGCACCTCCACCCCCCGCGCCCCAAAGACACCCCACCCCCCGCCCACCCCAAGACCCCCCACCCCCGCCCACCCCCTGCCCGCCCCAAAGTGACACCCCACCCCCGCCCACCCCAAAGACCCCCCACCCCCCGCCCACCCCCGCCCAAAGACACCCCACCCCTTGCCCACCCAAAGCCCCTCACCCCCCCCCCCTGCCAGCCCCTCACCCCCACCCCCCGCCCACCCCAAGCACCCCCCCCCTGCCCACTCCCTGCCCGCCCCGCACACCCCACCCCCGCCAAAAAATCTACACAATAGTGGTGGTGGTGGTGGTGTCAAGGCGCGCTGAGAGAAGAGAAGAAGAAGGAGCTCAGGCAACGCTGAGAGAAGAGAAGAAGAAGTGTGCACCAGCGATGGGACGGTGCTCCGGCGATGTGTCGGTGCTCCGGTGATGGCCGTTAGGGCAGTGCGAGTTAGAGTGAGGGAGAGGAGTGAGTGTGTGAGTGAGTGTGAGGGAGAGGGGTGAGCTGAGTGAGGGAAATTTGCGAGTGAGTGCTACTGTGTGTTGCGCGCAAAACTCACAGGTTGAAATGGGCGGGATAAGAAGGGCTGCGTTTTTAATAAAACGCAGCCCTTCTTGCGCAGCCCTTCCTTTTTTTCCCCTAGTGTTAGGTTCCCAAAAGTAATATTGAGTTTTAATTGCTTTTCCAAACAACACCTATAAAGCCTTAGATCATGAGTAATAGGTTCTGCCAAATCAGGGTGTTACTCATAGTTCCAGGGATAGTAGGGTAGGTTTTTTGAAACTTATATGTTAATGTTTGGTTTAACTCAACAAAATCATCAAAAGATAAAGTTTTGGGTTTTGAAGCAAAGAGATAGGAGTAAACAAGGAGTTGTTAACTTGTCAACCAAGAATTATAATTAGTTATAATTAGTAAAGTGTTTACTTACCTCAACTACTATAAATTGAAGGCAGGGCCAAAGTCCGTTTGATTGTAGTGGGAGGGGATCTTGGTTATTTCTTTATTCAATAGGGGATTTTCATTTTCAATAAAGGGTAGTAGTTAATTAAATTTTGTTTAATTGTTGTTTTTTGATAAACATTGATTGAATCTTGCTTTATTATTTATTGTAGTAATTATGTCTAGTAACAACAATATCAACACCAACAATTCTACTTGTAATTTGCGCTCCGTCCTTTCGAAGGACAAATTGAATGCTGAACGTTTCATTGCAAGTAAAAGGGACATGGGAATCTGTAGGCGTGTTTTTATTTCGCATACGCGGTGTGAGCGCGTATTAGATTTGACTACCTCACTGTAAAGGTTTAATTGAAAATTGTTTTGAATTGAAAGAAGTCGCCAACAATTCTTTTTAGGAAGAATCATAAACCTAATTGAATATGGGAAAAACATAGGGACAAATTATCCAGTGTAGATTTCCCCGTCATGACTCCATAGATGATCAAAATGAACCAAAGATTGAGTTCGGGGGTGAGGGTACGAATATAGTCATAATGAACCACATTCGCCCAAAGTTGGCCTCTACTAAATATCGATTCATTACAGATTTTATGCCAAAGAATAATCATATAACGTTTTAAAGACCCTAAAAATATTTAGTCTAAGTAGGTTCAGGAAACACATAAAAATTCTATTTTTAGTGACATGTTATTATGCAATCAATATTACAAGGAACCTAGCAGGTTGTCCAAATTAATCTGATTAATGTTAGAACATTTATTTAGGTCTTTGATTAGCAATAATAACATGTGGGTGATAAAAGCAATAAAGCAGGACAATCATATAATATGCATAGAATGATCAGGCAGACATATAATATACAAATGCATGAATAATAATAATATGAAATATAAAATAAAGTATAGAAAAGTGGTTAGAATATACAGTATAGCGATTTTATATTAAAGATCTACACGAGGAAAGAAAACTGTTAGTAACTTCAATATAAAAATAATTTATTTAAGGACCCTCAGGATTATACCGTGGCTTGGGTCTACGAGATTGACAACCTTCGGGACGAGCAATCGTGAAGCCTGAAAATCTGAATGTATGAAAGTATGTAGTTTGAATGTGTTTGTATTTGAAAGTATGAGTTTTGTAGGGAGATTATGTAGAGAGATTCGTAAGATATTCGTAATATGTTCGTCGAGTGTTAATGTAAAAAATCCGTCCTTTAATCTGTTCGGAAATCAGGCCTATTTATAGGGAAAACGGCACAGCGCCTCACGCACTGGCTGCGTCTGGCGCAGCTGACGTGGCAAGCGGATGACGCGGCATGACCAGTAAAAAGCGTACACTTGGTACGCGCATTTTAAAAAAGATAAGAAAGAAATTCCGTGTCTCAAGCAGAGAATTGCGCTTGACGCAGGACTCTACATGAAATTGAAGTCTACATGGCAGTTCTGTTGCGCTTAGCACAGCCTGTGCGCTTGGCGCAACTTACGTAGAAGTCCACGTGGCAGAACACTGCGCTCATCACAGTCGACGCTCGGCTCAGTACCAACAAGGCCAAGATCGTAACTGCGCTCAGCGCACCGCCTTGTTTTTGATAGTTTTTTGATATAAACGTGTTTTAAAGATTTTCTTTTATCTTTTAACTCTGAAAATCTGATTTTACAGGATAAAATCCGATTTTGACTTATAAAAAATATTTTTTGAAAATATTTATTAATTAAAATAAATCAATTAATTATCAATTAATTGGGCTTTTCAAAGAATTGGGCTCAAACACAATTAATTATCATGAATAATTAATTGGGCTTTAAAATAGGACTTTAACACTTTTCGAAATGGTTTTGAATGGCTTTTCAGACTGCTCTGCCCTTGGGTCGGACCAATTAAGACCACGGTATGTTTCATCATCGGATCCTTAAATGGGGAGACACGATTATGTTTCTACAGAAGCCCCCACTTTGACTGAGGTTCAGGAAACCGATAGTCAAAGTACACGGTCACTAGGGGAAAAAAAAGGATGGGCTGCGCAAGAAGGGCTGCGGTTTCCAAGGAAACCGCAGTCCCTTTGTGAAGGGTCATGATTAGATTTAAAACCGCAGCCCTTCATCACGTATGAAGGGTCTAGCGGTTTTAAGGCTAACCGCACCCTTTATGTGAAGGGTGCGGTTAGCCTAGAAACCGCAGCCCCTTCATACACGAAGGGCTGCGTTTTCTAGGATAAGCGCAAGCCTTCCTATCCCGCCCATTTCAACCTCGTGAGTTTTGCGCGCAACACACAGTAGCACTCACTCGCAAATTTCCCTCGCACACTCAGCTCACCCCTCTCCCTCACACTCACTCGCACACTCACTCCTCTCCCTCACACTAACTCGCACTGCCCTAACGGCCATCACCGGAGCACCGACACATCACGGAGCGCCGTCCCATCGTCGGTGCACACTTCTTCTTCTCTTCTCTCTCGGTGTTGCTCGAGCTCCTTCTTCTTCTCTTCTCTCGCGCGCGCCTTGACGCCACCACCACCACCACTCTTTGCATTGTCGGTAATTCCCCTCTCACTCTCTCTCCTCTTTGTTTTATTTAATTTCTCTTCTATTTTTGTGTTGTAAAATGTGATTGTAGGGGGTGGGGGAGGGCTTGTGGAGGGTGGGTAGGGGTGGGGGTGTTTGGGCAGGGATGGGGGATGGTTGGGGAGGCCGGGCATGGGGTGGGGGAGTGCGGGGGATCTTGGAAAGGGGGGGGGAGAGGCTAGGGAGGTTGGGCATGGAGTGGGGGAGGGCGGGGGATCTTTGGAAAGGGGGGTGGGGGAGAGGTGGGAGGCTGGGCATGGGGTGGGGGAGGGCGGGGGATCTTGGAAAGGGGTGGGGGAGGGCTTGTGGAGGGTGGGTAGGGGGTAGGGGGTCTTGGGCGCGGGGATGGGGGATGGGGGATGGGGGATGGGGGATGGTGGGGAGGCTGGGCATGGGGTGGGGGAGGGCGGGGGATCTTTGGAAAGGGGGTGGGGGGGGTCGGGCATGGGGTGGGGGAGGGCGGGGATCTTTGGAAAGGGGGTGGGGGGAGGGTGGGGAGGCTGGGCATGGGGTGGGGGGAGGGCGGGGGATCTTTGGACGGGGGTGGGGGAGGGGTGGGGAGGGTGGATAGGGGTGGGTGAGGCATTGTTGTGAAGGCATTGTTGTAAGTTGTAACACATGTTTGGTATCACTACTATCTTTCATTTTCGTTTTTGTTTTATAATGTAACTATGTAGATTTTTAGGCTTCGGAAATGAAAATTAAAGGTCATTTTACGCCTACATGTCAATGAGGGAGTGCAGTGGGGGGCAGTAGTGGCGGTGGTGGTGGGACTGTGTTACAAATGTGGAGAGTGAGGTCACATGGCAATGGAATGCTCTCCACATTTGTAACACTTCTCACTAGCTCCGCCGCTACCAGCTGATGGGCATTCCATTGCCATGTGACCTGAATCTCGGGTCATTTTAGGCCTAATTTAGCCTTTTCGCTTCCGAATCGTACTTATCGAGTCATTTAACCCCAAATTCTTTGTGAACATGATTATATGAGGTATAATGTAACTATTGTGTAGAGTTTTAGGCTTGCATTTGTTCTTGGTTGAATTTCGGAAACGAAAATTAAAGGTCATTTTACGCCTACATGGCAATGAGGGATTGCGGTGGGGGCGTAGTGGCGGTGGTGGTGGGGGTCATTTGTAAATGTGGAGAGTCGGGTCACATGGCAATCGAAAGTCCATCTGGTGCTCTCCACATTTATAACAGTTTCAACTCCGCCGCTACCAGCTGATGGGCATTCCATTGCCATGTGACCTGATTCTCGGGTCATTTTAGGCCTATTATAGCCTTTTCGCTTCCGAATCGTACTTACCGAGTCATTTAACCCCAAATTCTATTGAACATGATTATATGAGGTATAATGTAACTATTGTGTAGATTTTTAGGTTTGCAATTGTTGTAGGTTGAATTTTGGGAACGAAAAGGGCATTTTAGGCCTATTTTAGCCTTTTCGCTTCCAAATCGTACTTATCGAGTCATTTAACCCCAAATTCTATTTGAACATGATTATATGAGATATAATGTAACTATTGTGTAGATTTTTAGGCTTGCATTTGTTCTTGGTTGCATTTCGGGAACGAAAAGGTCATTTTAGGCCAAATTTTGCCTTTTCGCGTCCAATTCGTACTTATCGAGTCATTTAACCCCAAATTCTTTTTGAACATGATTATATGAGGTATAATGTAACTATTGTGTAGATTTTTAGATTTGCAATTGTTGTAGGTTAAATTTTGGGAACGAAAAGGGCATTTTAGGCCTATTTTAGCCTTTTCGCTTCCAAATCCTCCCCTCCCCCCCCACATGCCCCCTCCCCTCCCCCCACTGCACACCCCCTCCCTCCCTCCCCCCCCCTTAACCCACCCTCCCCTCCCTCCCCTGCCCCTCCGCCCCCCCTCCCCACTGCCCACGCCCCTCCCCTCCCTCCCCCGTCTGCACTGCCCCCTCCCCTCCCCCCGCCTGACCCCCCCCCCCTCTTGCCACGCCCCTCCCCTCCCCCCCACTGCACACCCCTCCCTCCCCCCAACTGCACAGCCCCCTCTCCCTCCCCCTGCGCCCCTCCCCTCCCCCGCTGCCAGCCCTCTCCCTCCCCCGCTTTGCCCCTCCCCCCTTGCCGACCCTCCCCCCTCTTGCCACCCCCCCCCTCCCTCCCCCCCCACTGCCTGACCCCCTCCCCTCCCCCTGCCTGGCCCTCCCCCCCGCACAGCCCTCCCCCTCCCCCCACTGCACACCCTCCCCTCCCCCCCACTGTACGGCCCCTCTCCTCCCCCTGCCGCCCTCCCCCTCCCCCCCACCGCACAACCCCTCCCCTCCCCCCACCGCACAGTCCCCTTCCCTCCCCTCTCCCCGCACTGCCCTCCCCCTCCCCCTCCCCGCACCGCACTTCTTGCCCCTTGCACACGGAACCCTCTCCCCCACACCCCACCCCCTTAGTGGCAATGTTAATTTTAATTTTTTGTTATATTAATGCATTATTTGTACAATTTCGGGGAGATGGCGGATGTGCATTCGGATAACACCACAAGTGGTCTTGAACACACTACCGAGGATGAGTCTTTCGATGCGAGAAAGGAACGGGGTAAATTGTCTCGATTTCGTCGTGAAGAGATAAATGCACAAATGCCTAGGAAGTCATTGGCGACGAAAAAGAGAAAAGGAAGGGGACCTACAAAGTCACTAGGGAAACACACAAATATGACTTTGGAGTACGATAACATGGGTCAACCTTGTGGAAAGTGGCGTCAAAAGTATGGCATGCAAGTTGGCATTTGCATGCATAAACTCTCCATTTTGCACTCATGGAAAGAGGTGCCCGAGGGATTGAAGCGGTGTCTATGGGAAGATACCATGGTAAGCTTCAAGTACAATAACGTTTAGTTTCTTAATTATTTAGTTAAATATATGTGTAATACTACTTATAGCATATAAATTACAACATTTGCGAAAACTAATTTGTGAACTGCGTTTTTTGTAGAATCAATTCAATATCGAAGATGATGAAGCCAAGAAGAATGTATTTCTATCCACGGTTGCCCGGAGATTCGGAGATTTCAAGGCTAAGTTAGTGTGCGGGTGGATCACTAAGCGGAGGAAAGTAGTAGGTACAAAGAAGAAGAACATCTACGGCGGAGAAACACAAGCCGATCCTGAGGCTTCACCGGAAACATCATCTGCACCATCCAAATTACCATTTCAAATATGGAAAACTATCAAACCTGAAGAGTGGGAAGCATTTGTTGCCAAGAAAACAACCCCACAAGCTATTGTAAGAATATTTTATTAAGATTTAATAAACTTAGATCCAAGATTATTGTATAGCACCGTACGTAGCTAACCTTTGTTTATAATTGTGTGTTTTAGGCAAGTCGTGAGAAAAGTAGCTCGAGTGCAAAAGCTAGGAAGTATTATCATCATTTGGGTGCTCATTCGTACAATGAGGCGAGAGAGAAGTGGATGTTCAGCCATTACCCCACAATAGGGTCGACAACGGCAACGGGGAGTGGCTCAATGACGACAGTTGCACAGCCTCGGCAACCAGATAGAGTCCTCGATTGGTGGTGTTCGATGCATGGGGTTGATGCAAAGGGAAAAAGAGTCTTGCCTGACCCCGGAACACAACAGATAGCCAACGCCATTGTAAGTACGATTATATGGTTATATAAGGTATATATAATATAACTTTTGCGCTCACAAGCATTTCTCTCTTATACTTATGTAGATTGGCTTGAAGGAAAAAGAGGCAAGCGGTGAGTTCACTCCTAAAGGACACATTGATGCATTGCACAAAACTTTAGGACCGGACCACGGTGGACGCGTGAGGGGCGTAGGAGGTGTCCGCCTCGGTTTGAGAAAGGTATATGGTGATCAATACACTACGGCGACAAAATCAAGTGTAAGTAGTGTGAATTCGGCAACGTCGGTAGATGTGGAGGTTATGAAAGGCTGCATTCGGGAGGAGCTAAGGGAGGAGATGACCCATAACTTCAACGCCATTTTGGAGCAAATGGGTTTACCGACTTTTGCTACATTCAAGAAGGGTAGTGATACTACACCTAGCCGGCTGATCCACTGTAGGACCCGAGTTGAAGGTAATCACTTAATCCCTTTGCTTTGTTAAACAACTATTGTTACGTTCTTAAATGCATGAAATTCTTACTATATATATGTTGTTTCATAGACTAACTATAAATAGAGTTTTTTTTACAGGAAGAGACACCATGTGAACTATTAGCTCGAGGAGATGGTTATGATAGTTTCATCCTCGTAGCTCATGGCCATGCACAACCCCCTAGTGACCGAGTACGATTGCATAACCAGTTAGTGGATCATAATCACTATGTGGTCACCCTCAATGAAATTGTGTAAGGTTTCGAAGAATTACCTCTTCCGCTGCCGAAGCCAGAAGTTGGTCTACAGTTACTAAATGATGCCCTTGGCAGTTATGTTCTGTGGCCGCGTGCATTGGTGCGGTTTTCAGATGAGGTACAATGATTAACATTCATATATATATATGCGTGTTTTCTTTTATAGTTCCTATGATAGTCAGTAATATCTTTACTTTTAACTAAATACTAGGTTTGGGGAAGGCCGACTCACATGCCGGGAAGGGAAAGAAGGCATGTTCACCTTATAAGAAAGCAAGTTTACGTGATGAAGGTGAACGAAATGTGGTGACGGGAAATGTTTCTAAGACAAAAAAATCCACTTATTATCGATCCAGAGGTGGTGTGGAGCCTTACTACGCCATGCTTTTGGTTACATGAGTGCGCTAGCGATTTACCCGATGAAAGCGTAATTGAGGTTGCTTTGGGGGAGCAACAATTCCACTACCTTGAGGACTCATCGACATTCATTTCAAAGGTTGATATTAAAGAATTCTTATGTGGGGTAGAGTTGAATGTTTCCATGATACAAACATTCATGAGGTAATACATAAGTATATAAATTAAATATACATATACATATATATGCCTTAAGTAGTTTTCAAATCCATAATAAGTAATTGTTGGTTTACTTTTAATATAATCAATATAATTTCTCAGGTTATTATACAATGAATTACTTGCAACATCTAGTGCAATGTTTGGTTGGTTATGTCCAAACATAATACGAGATGACAATTGCTTACAAAACAAAGCCGAAGTGAAAGAGTATCTCGACATGAGTTTCAAAGCATCATCTCGTTTTGGATATCATCTGATCATTCTTGTTCCTTATATTGAAAAGTATGCTTGTTAAACTCGCTTTACTTTTATTATTATTCGATACTTAAATTGACCTATTAATTGTTCTACGATTAATAATAACTATATTTTCTTGTTGTAGGGCTCATTGGACACTGCTTGCGATATGTTTGTCACGTAACGAAGTCTACCACTTTGATTCTTTGCGTCGACAACCACCACGGACATTACTAATCAAATCATTGTTAAATAGGTAGCCTAATCGAAACTCAATATATGCGCACTTATTAATATTACACATTATTCATCATCTTTAAATATATAAACAGTTAGTACATCTAATCTTATAATAATGTTGTTGATGTAGTGTGATGAAGCATATTAGTGCAACAGGACTTCGAGCACCAAAAGCTCCTGTTTGGATATCAGTCGAGGTAACATGACTAATTTATTTGTCCTTATATAGAAACACTTTTAGCCACATACTACACATCTAATTAACATGAATGTCATTGGATGCATCCTTTGGTGAACATTTAGTGTCCGCAACAAGAAGATGGACTTGCATGTGGCTATTACGTGCTGAGGTACATGTTCGATATCGTCAACCAGTGCACTAACGCCGATGATCTTCAAAAGGTATGTAACTTATTAGTATATGTTAGTTTAGATTAGATTGATTGGTAATAGGTATTAATTGGTTTAGAAACCAAAGTAGCACATGCATATATTTGGGAACGAAAATGTCATTTCTAGGCCTATTTTTGCCTTTTACGCTTCCAAATCGTATTTATCGAGTCATTTAACCCCAAATTCATTTTTAACATGATAATATGAGGCATAATGTAACTATTGTGTAGATTTTTAGGTTTCCAATTGTTGTAGGTTGAATTTTGGGAACGAAAAGGGCATTTTAGGCCTATTTTTGCCTTTTCGCGTCTAATTCGTACTTATCGCTTCATTTAACTCCATTTTCTTTTTCAATATGATAATATAAGGTATAATATAACTAGTGTGTAGAGTTTTAGGCTTGCATTTGTTTTTGATTGAATTTCGGGAAGGTATATGTCATTTTTAGAACTACTAACTACGAGTACGTAAATGATTGAATTCTTATATTATGTGTTTATTCCTTGGTTGTTTTGCAAGGTTTATATGAATAACACACCACGTTTGAGGGCCTTCACCACGGGACGAATTACATGAAGTTCGGGATAAGTTGGCGTCCCACATTTGCGATGATTGCTTATGATACATCTACTATAGTTTGTATTAATTCTATGTACATTTTTCACATTATTAAATATATACATATTTAAAGTTAATTATTATATTACGTTCAAAAACTTGTCATATATTATTATTGCAATTTGATCGGTTTTTTTTGTGTCGAAGGGAGGTTTTGGGTTGGGTGCTGGGGTGGCTGGCAGCAATGGGTGGAGGAGGTGGCGGAGGGTGGGGCTGGGGTGGGGGTGCGGGGAGTGAAAGGGGTGGGGGTGGGGTGGGGGCGGGGGTAGGGGGCGGGGCGGGGGAGTGCAGGGGGGTGGGCGGGTGTGGGGTTTGGGGGTGGGGGGCGGGGTGGGAGTGCGGGGGGTGGGGGTGAGGGGGGCGGGGGGTGGGCGGGGGGTGGGGTGTCTTTGGGGTGGCGGGGGGTGGGAGGTGTTTGGGGTGGGCGGGGGGTGGGGTGTCTTTGGGCAGCGGGGTGGGCGGGGGTGGGGGAGTCTTGGGGTGGGCGGGGGTGGGGGTGTCTTGGGGGGCGGCGGGGGTGGGCGGGGGGTGGAGGGTGCAATTTATTTTTTAAAAAAAAAAATTTGAATGTGAAGGGCTGCGGTTTAAGCCTAAACCGCTGCCCTTCACTTAAGTAGGGCTGCGGTTTAGGCCTAAAACCGCAGCCCTTCACATAGAGAAGGGCTGCGGTTTAAGCCGAAAACGCAGCCCTTCAAGCTTATAAGGGCTACGTTTTTGGCCTAAATCGCGGCCCTTCGTTATGAAGGGCTGCGGCTAAAAACCGCAGCCCTTCTTATCTATTGAAGGGTTCTTTGGCCAAAAACGCAGCCCTTAGGGCTGTATTGACCGCAGCCCTTCCTTGTTTTTCCACTAGTGTAAGTTTACTAATATGGTCAATCAATAGTGAACACATGAATAAATTAACCACAAACAAACTTAGAAGCAAGCATTATTTAAACAAAGTACATGCAAGAAATTAATAAAAGCAATAATTAAAAGGAAAATTTATCAGAAACAACCTTTTATAAGACACTTTTTGTCAGAAACAACCTTTTAAATTTTTTTTTGTCAAGACAAACCTTAAACCAAAATATTTTTGTCACATTAAACCTTTGTCCAGGAAAAGACCCTTGACTTAGTTTTTAGGCGTTGACCATCCCGGCCCACCCACGAAACCACCCCCACCCCACGAAATCAGCCCCTCGCTTTCCCCACTTTCGAAACCACCGCTTTCTTCCCCCCACCCTCAAACCACCAACCCTCACTTCCCCCCACCCCGAAACCACCCCTTCCTTTTTCTTCGTTAGGGTTTAGTCGTTTAGGTTTGTTCGGGTGGGGATTTAGGGTTTGAGGGGCACGATTGAGGGTGGAGGGAGGGGTCGGGGTCGTTTTGAGGTGGGAGAATGGGAGGGAGGGAGTGGTTTTAAGGGTGGGGGGAAGAAAGCGGTGGTTTCGAGGGTGGGGGAAAGCGAGGGGGCGATTTCTTGGGATGGGGGATGGTTTCGTGGGTGGGGCTGGGATGGTCAATGCCTGAAAACTAAGTCAAGGGTCTTTTTCCGGCCAAAGATTTAATGTGACAAAAATATTTTGGTTTAAGGTTTGTCTTGACAAAAAAAAATTTAAAAGGTTGTTTCTAACAAAAAGTGTCTTATAAAAGGTTGTTTCTGACAAATTTTCCTAATTAAAATGATCTAGTATGGCCCCTAAACTTAGGAAAAAAAAACTAATCTCCATGAATCTTCCCTTGAATCTCCATGGATCACCATCCTTGAAACTCCTTGGATCCCCATGCTTGATTACATAATTTGAATTAAATAAATAACGAAAATTTAAAGTTACACAAATACAAACGATTCGCAGATCGTATTTAATTTTACATTCAAATTTAACGATTCGCAGATCGTATTTACTATCCCAATTTGGGCCATACTAGTCATAACATGCAAAATATAATATCATACATATTACATTAAACATCAACGCATTTATAATATCAAAATAAAATAAATACAAATTATTTACTTATTAACAATTAATAAGCAAATACAACTTTCCATAATAATTATAAAACTTAACAAATTTAAGCTAGAAATTATTTAGGAAACTTTATTATTTTAATTCAATTACTCATTTAAACATGGCAATAATCATTATTATTCACAAATTTGCAAAATAGGAAACTTTTGGATTTATGCTCAACTTTGGAAAATCAGATTTTCCTAAAAAACAATATTTTTTTTTTTAATAAAAGGTTGACTTGTTGACCGTTGACCAGCAACACAAGGCTGCCAGTCAACAGCCAACTTACCTTCCCCTTCCCCGCTGGAAACACCAGCCATCTAACCTCACGGCGCATAAGCGGCCCACAAACAAGACACAAACAGGCCGCCAGCGCCGCGAGCGCGACGCACATCCCGGCCGCCGCCGGCCCATCCGCCAACACACGTCGGCGGCGAGACGCCACCAACGCGCGCCGGCGGCTTGCGCGAAGAGGGAGGGGTTGCGCACGTCGCACGTGTGCCGCCCACCCTTCCCCACCTGTGCCGCCTTCTCCCCGCCAGATTTCGGTTCCTCCCGCCACCACCGAGTCTCCACCTCTTCTTGGTGGTGCAACCCAGTCATGGTGGGGTTTCCTTTTTAATTTATGTAACAATTTACATTAAAATTAAACTAATCTTTATTCAACAATTGTTTAAAGATTAAGGATTTAATTAGGCTTTAAAAATCCGAAAATCATGGCAGAAATTTTTTAATCAATCAACAAATCATAAACAAATTTTTAGGTTTGTTGAGATTAGATTTGAATGTATAATCTATATTAAACAATAAATCTTATCAAGAATTCAAAATTAGAGCAAAAATCAAATAATATCCGAAAAATTCAGAAAATTAACAATTAAAATCTGAAAATTTCGAAAATAATTTATAGGGTGATCTACTGAATTATCTTAACAAATAAAATCAAATATTTTAATTGTTATCCTCAAATTCTATGAATAATCAAATTAAACATAAAATTTAACCAAAATTCATAAATAATATGATAAAATTCGAAAATTAGTGGGAAAAATAATCAAATTATTTTCAGCCATCATATTATTGTAGATCTATGTGGGTGATGAATGCTAGATTTATTTAAAAAGTAAAAAATCAAGTCTTTTAATTGTTAACAAATTATTTTCAATGATTAATCAAATTAAACATTAAATAATTTTAAATCTAACAAATATATTTATAAAATTCTGAAAATTTTAGAGTGAATTAAACAATTTATTTCGTCCCTAATATAAAAAATTCGGACCTTTATAAAATTAGTTGAGCATAAATCAAAAATATATCAATTATTTACAATTTCCAATCAATTAATATCAAATATCAATTATGCAAATTCAAGCCATAAATAAATCCTCCCTTAATTGAATAAAAATAATAACTTTGCATACAATTAGATGATCATATGAATATTATGAATTAGGCAAAAATGATACCACTGTAGGAATATATAGATGCATATAGCGGAATTTCAGGAAATAATTTCCTAACATCTATCATAGGATCGCAAATATAATCAAACATATGAATCATTCAATAGGGATTAAATATCAAACCTTTGTAGCGTGATTTCCCTGTTGTATGCAAGCTTTGAAGATGCGAGAGCCCAAGTGTTGCTCCTCTCAATTAGTCCACGAGCACGAGTTGAACACCAACGTTTGCTTTAGAACGGAAGAGAAAAGATCCCTTTTTTTTGGTGGTATAGGCGCCGGTTAGAGGGAATAGATTTGGGTTTCACTTCTTCTCTCTTGTGAAAAGAAGCGATTAATGAAATTAATTACCTAAACCCTAATATTATATCCTATATATAATAGAAGAGTCAAAGCTAGTTAGGAGAACTAATTCTCTCCTATTCCCCTTTGAACCGCCCAACCCTTATCCTAAATGGATTTGGATTCTTTGTCAACTTGTCTTCTAATGTGTGACCTCAGTAGGATTCTTATATTTTAGTTATAGGCAATCAATATTGTCTATTAATCATATTTATTCTCTACAGTAAGAAAATTCGATTACTAAAATAATTAACTTTATTATCTTCATAATATTATTCATATTTATATTTAGTAATTGTTGTAATGTCTAAGGACATATTCCTTTATGTTACTAGTTCACAAAACAAAATGACAATAGTGACATATGTTAAGTACGTGGCGCCGAGGTCGCGCATGAAAAGCACCTCTAATTTCTCTCTCTTACTCATTGAAGAGACCTCAAACTCTCTAATCTCTCCGCATATTCCCTGAATGTACTACTAGCTCTTTTCTCCCCCTCCTTTACTTGAGTTATTTTTCCCTTTCTTCCCCCATGATTACAAGACCATTATTGGGGCTTAGACCCTCGTGATCCTAAGGAAAATAAACATTACAATTATTGAACTCAACATTTTTGAAAGCATAAGCAAAATATACATTATTTTGTGGTTAGTGGTCACTAGTGTTACTATACTTACTAGGTCCATAGGGGACCTCATCATTTAATATCCGTAGCTTCATTTTTATATATGAATTTCTTCTAAATGTCCTTGATTTTGTCTTTTTTATTTGTCAATGTCCATAATTTAGTGTCCATCAATATGGAGAACTTTTTTTTTTGTTTTTTTAACCATGCGATTAGGTAGCCGACTCTTTAAAAAACTTTGATATAAGTATTCATTAAATATTGATTTTTGACATTATTTATATCTTAATGTGATATATATGAATGTAGCATATATCCAAAGCTTCAAAACATGAAAATGAGGCTTATGAGAGTTGTACATTAATAGACAAATTTGTTTCACAACTTATATAATGTTTGGTCGGATGAAGGTGAATATTGTAAGACCCGCGCCGATAATAAAGAGTGAGAGGACTCAAATTTCGCACTTTTTTCGGACTTACTATTGATAGGAGTGGCAACGATAGTTGAATCTATTAAGAATTTGGATGGCACGTGTCCCTCGAACTAAATTTCATTTTCCTATTTTTCTTATTTTAGATCAAACTTGTGTGCCGAGATTAGGCACGCCGAGATTAGGCATTATAAATTAGTACACTTTCCTTTTTTATTTGTCCCAAATTACTTTTGAATATATACTTTCATTTTTAACGTGGTTCCATTTATTATTATACTTCGCATCCGTCCCATGCATTATGCTACATTCTTTGTTTCTACAAGTGTTCGAAATATAGTCTTTGTTTCTATTTAAATCCAATATTTTTTGCCTAGAACACCCTCAATGTAATATTTTAATTCCCACTATATCCTCAATTATTCATCATAAACTGAATCCATATTTATTGAGATAGGAAATCTTTGACTCATTTACCAAATAAAACTCGCCCAATATTTAATGAGATGTGGAATCGATGAATCATTCATTGAGTACTTCTTAGGGCTTGTTTGGTTGGCCAAGAAATTCATGTGAATTTCTATTTCCTATAAAGTGTAAGATAGGCTTCTTGTTTGGTTGATAAAAAGTTTAAAATGGGGGAAATAGACTGCATTTAACTTTTATTTCTACAAAATTGGGGAAGTAGCTTCTGCCCCCCTAGGTAAGTAGAAATTTATGGGAAGTTCTACTTCCTTTATGAATAACCAAACAACAGTTTGAGTTCCTATGAATTCAATGAAGGAACTTAGTTCATGTGAATCCAAAATTCATGATTACAAGACCATTATTGGGGCTTAGGTTAGACCCTCGTGATCGTAAAGAAAAAAAATTACAATTATTGAACTCAACATTTTCAAAAGCATAAGTATTGATGAAATAGGTTGAGGATAACGTAATTATCCTAGTTCATAGAATATCCCATATGATATTATTATGAAAATAGAAGTTCAGTATTAGGAGATATGATTAAAGTTAATAAGATAAAACATAAGAGATATAGATTATCTATTGTACAACAAGGAGTCTATTTGGATATATTTTAGGAGTTAGTGTGTAATAAGGTTTCCTAACCTTGTAATACGTGATTGATTAATGAGAAAGGTATGAGTAATATTGAGATTGATATTGGCGAGAGAGAAACTTAACAAAATATAATGACTTATAAGCAAAATATACATTATTTTGTGGTTGGTGGTCAGTAGTGTTACTACTTGCTAGGTCCATAGGGGACCTCATCATTTAATATCCGTAGCTTCATTTTTATATCTGAATTTCTTCTAAATGTCCTTGATTTTGTCTTTTTGATGTGTCCATGTCCATCAATATGGAGAACTCTCTTTTTTTTAACCGTGCGATTAGGTAGCCGACTCTTTAAAAAGTCCTGATATAAATATTTTATAAAATATTGATTTTTTACACAATTTATATATTTTTTTGACACTTTTTATATCTTAATGTCATATGAATATAGCATATATCCAAAGCTTCAAAACATGAACATGAGGCTTATTAGTTGTACCTTAATAGACAAATTTGTTTCACATGTATATATATATAATGTTTGGTCGGATGAAAGTAAAATTTTGTAAGGCCCGCACCGATAATAAAGAGTGTGATATTAGAGGACTCAAATTTCGCACTTTTTTCGGACTTAGTGTTGACAGAAGTGGCAACGAGAGTTGAATTTATTTAAGAATTTGGATAACACGTGTCCCTCCAATTAAATTTCATTTTCTTTTTTTTTCCTCCTTTCAAATCAAGCTTGTGTGCTGGGGTTAGACATTATAAATTAGTACACTTTAATTTTTTAGTTTGTCCCAACTCCCAATTACATTTGATACTTTCAATTTTGACATGGTTCCGTTATTATTATACTCCATCCGTCCATGATGTAATGTTTGTTTCCTTGTAATGTGTCCCAAAACATAGTGTTTGTTTCTATTTAAATCCAATGCTTTTGCCTAGAATTCCCTCAGTGTGATATTTTAATTCCCACTATGTCCTCGATTATTCATCAGAAGCTGAATCCATATTAATTGAGATATGGAATCTTTGACTCATTTACCAAATAAAACTCACCCAATATTTATTGAGATATGGAATCTTTGACTCATTTATTGAGTACTTCTTAGTTTTTTTTACAGGCCTTCGACCCATACTTTATCTCTATCAACAAAAAAGATATTCAACTTTTTCTCTCCTTCAATTAAAAATACCACATCAACTTCTTTTTTATCTACTTTTTAATTAATAAAATAACATTTGATAAGTACACAATAACTTATCACCTTAAATTACACTTGTCCCAGTAAGGGTTATGGCTTGTTTCCGAGCTTATTTTTCGTTCATCGATTCGGTTGGTTCGGTTCATTCGGTTCGGTTCGGTTCGGTTCAATTCGGTTCGGATTCGGTTCAGTTCGGTTCGCTTACCTAAATTATTATCATTACTATTAATTAGTTATAATTTAATTCGGTTCGGCCAGTTTAGTTAGGTTCGGTTCGTTCACCGTTCGCTTCGGTTCGGTTCGGTTCCGTTCGGTTCGGTTCATTCGGTCGGTTGGTTGTTTTTATGCCGAAGAGAACAGACCCTTAATATCCTTATGGAACAGAAGGAGTATGAAGTGAATGACCATCTAAGCAAAATGGGAGGTTCCTGAAATGTTCGAAACATATTTTTTCATAATTCATGCGAACTAGCAATCCGATCTATCACTTGACGAACTTATATGAGTAACTATGATCAACAAGCTAAGTCCATAGATCTGTCCTTGTATCCAAATTCCAATGAAATTCCTATGTCGTTGAACACAATATTATATTTGCTCGACCCTAGTAATTTGAGATCTCGGAAGATATCACCACATCTTTCATGAAGCAATACTCATACAACATCCATGTATAAACTTCTCTTCAAGAACTTGAGGTTCTCAAAAAAGAAGAGAAATAAGAGTTTACCACCTATCTGAATAGGTTAAGGGAGAAGTCTACAAACATGTTATCCAGGCTTGCCAAAAAAAAATTTACTTGGTAAGCATTTCATCTCCAAACTTTGCTGCCGGAATAATACAAGACTTACCTACAATAATTGGGTCTTGACATCTTTGAGGTCTATGACGCGTACAATAATTGAGGATGATAAAATGATGAAAACAGGTACAAAGACAAGAAGAAGGATGGAGAAGTCAATCTCCTAGAGGTTCCAAGGCCTCAAAAGAGAACATATACTCCTTTGAGAATGAGCTATACCACTGTTTTTTATCGATTTTATTAAATCTAGCGGTTATAATGAACACAATAAAACAATGAAGAATTAAAGCACAATCGACATAAGAATTTAATATGGTTCACTAAGAATATGTTAGCTACGTCCACCCATCAAGGAGAACTGATTTTATTATGTTTAGGAGGGAGATTACAGATCATTGAATAATGAAGGCATATGTTAATTATAAGGTTTATATAATATCCTTCTAATTAACCTAAACATAATGGGCCTAAACCGAACCCAAACAGAAACAATATATTAAAAACTATATATCGAGACCCCCGTGTTTAGTTAATCCTAGTGCCAGATAATTCAAGGCAATATTTCAACACTAGCTACCTCGAACCTGACATAGATAGGACAAGAATGTGAATGGCAAGTACCATTGGAAAAATGGGCACAAAACTTAACAATGCTATACATAGCAAGATTTCCAAGCACAGTGAATAATGGTAGGCTTCCACTTTCTCTCAGAGCAAAGAAACCTAGTAATCATTCAAGCCTATAATTTGCTCCTATTGTATGTTGACTTCTATGCTAATGCTGGCTCAGATCCGAAATTAGATTTCCTTATTTTTCTTGATTCGTCAGGTTACTTTCATAGAGAAGGATGTTCTAACTTTATCCTATGTACCAATTTTTTTTTAAAACAAAATACTCCGGTATGGTAGCTTGTCCTCAATACTGTGTTCGTAATCCCACAAGATGAGGTCAATAGCATTGGGAGAGTGATGATGGTTTACTCCCCGAATTGTAATTGAATACTCCATCCGTTTCAAAATATAAGACATTCACATTTTGGGAAAATTTGCTTTAACCACAAATATCTCTTATAATATGCCAAATAAAAATTATAAAAGTTATACCATTGGATTCGTCTTGAAAAATACCACAATTATAGCATTTTCTTATTATTATTTTCAACGTGAATTGAGAGTAATTATCGGTCAAAGTTCGACCTCGAACTTGCCTTATATTTTGAAACGTTGAGAGTATTTTATAAGGCTAGTTACTATCGACAACCTAGCTATTTTCGTATCTTAAACCCAAAAAAATGAACATTTTCATTAAAAGTAATTTCCGTCAAAATTATCAAAAGGAGTCGTAGGAGTATATACAATAAGTAGTGTGGTGTCAACTTTAATTTACTTTTTTGAAGGGGTATTCCTCAAATATGAGTTGAGAATTTGGCTTTTATCAAGATCAATGGTCAAATTCCATTTACGAGTATCGAGTTTTAGTGCATGAGATTTTCTCTAGCAGAAAATCACGACTTGCACTTCAGCATAAAGATTCCATGCTTCAACGCATCAACCATAAAACACATCATGCTATCCTTCCGAACAATGTTATAGATCTTAGATTATATCCGCTTCAAAAAGTTGTAGATAGCTGAGTCTATGAGCTTTTGAATACGGAAAAATTTCACTAAAGCTACTCTATTTAAGAGTGGTCTTTTCATTATAAGTCTAATCATAGGTTATTGTTTCTTCATCTCTTTTGTCCTCACTTCAGACTTAACTAGAGCTTGATACATCATAATTTGATTTTCTAAGCGATTATTCAAATTACCAGATCAATTTGAAAATGCTATGTGTTAAAGGTATGATGTATTACGCACAATACATGCAAAGTGTCCCATTGATTAAAGAGAGATGAAATACTCTATAACTGCAAAGAAGGAACTCCTTTTTTTCATATGGTTTTAAGGTAAACCTCATTTGTCTTGTGAAGTGGACTCTCTTTCCTTAATGAGTGCGGCTCAGGCCCATCATGGTATTAGAGACAGACCTACAAATGAGACCGTTAATTTACTCTGGGCCCATCTTTAATTACTCGCATTATTATGAAATAACTTAAAGTTGTGACTTTAATAGAATAACTTTCGCATAGTTGGGATTACTTTCATCAATATGTTGTTTGATTAGAATTTCTATGACCCACTATAATTAATTGATTCTAGTTTAATACTCCCTTCGTCCCATAATATAGTGTTCACTTCTCATTTTTCACGGGAATTAAGGAAAATGGAATGAGTAGTAGGATTTTTAAAAAAATGTATTTAATGAAGTGCTTTTTTGATACTTTTGTATTGAAATTAGTTCTTTATTTTCTTGTTCCTTTAAACAAATTCAAAAAGCAATAAATGTACCTTGGAATGGTGTAAAACAATAAATGGGGTCACATGTTTTGAGAGAAAAGTAGGGTTATTTTGGAAAGTTTGTGTAGAAACTAAGGATAATTTAGTCCAAATAAATTGATAAATAAGAAAATAGGCACAACATTTTGGGACACCAAAAAAGGAATGTGAGCACTATATTATGAGACGGAGGGAGTAAGACAAAAAAATACAATAATTTGTAACCTTCTAGAGAAGATGCGATATTTTAATGGGAAACAATTTTTTAATAACATCCATACAACATCATTCACCATTGAAATCAATCGTCTATGTGTCTTGACAATGGAGCAGCAGGTGATAGCCTAGTGGTGTTGGTATCACCTCCGATCCCAGAGATCCTGGGATCGAGTATCACCCCTTGCAATGAGGGATCCCCAATTCCCCCTACTTGCAAGAGACTTCATCTTACCTTATTAAAAAAAAAATTGTGTCTTGACCATGAATATCAAATCCAACCAAATACGTATACAAATCTAACAAACAAAATAAATCTCACTTTCTAGGAACACTAATTCTTAGTATTTAATCAGGTCTTACGTCACTCTTACCAATGATATATTTTAAAGATTTTAGTAATAAGCTTATTACTCCTCTCGTCCCCTTAATAGATTTCTCATTTTCCCAGTGCACGTTTGTCAATGCATGTTTTGTATCGTTAATAATATCTTTAATTACATATTAGTAAATATTATAAAGTTTGATTTTCCAAATGTTCACAATGAGACGAATCAAACAAGACCCCACATGACTATGTTTTAACTTAGAGCATCCACAATGGAGAGGATTTCATCTCCTTTTAACTCTCTCTCTCCTCGAAAAGGAGCTCCTCTCCATTGTAGAGCAAAGTGTGAGGATCCTCTTTGCAAGAGGATGGAAGGAAATCCTCTTTCTGTAGAGGAATTGATGCCTCGTCCCGCGTGCCGAAGATGAAGCTTCACTTTGGCAAAACGCAGCACTGAAGCTCAGTAGTCTGAGGCAAACCCCAAAATACAGCGTTTAGGGGGAGTTTTTTTATTTAAAAAAAAAAGATGAGATGTATTTGTAATTGAGCCCACAACACACTATGCCTAGAATTGATACATTTGTGCAACGGTTACAAGTATTTTCCCAATTATTAACATTCATATTTTTCATAGTACAACTTTATAATGGCTATAAAGTAAATAGTTTTATAATTTTTCAAAAAAAAAAATCACAATATGTCATATTTTAATTTTCTCTATAAATAGAGACCAAAATGTACCATAGTTTCACACACTTCACATACCTCATTTTCTCTCTCTCTCTTACTTCCATAATATTACTAGTTAATTTCCCTTATTTCTACACATTTTGTCTTTCATTAATTGTAGTTTTTTTTTTGATGAATTACCAATTTTTATAATATTTAGTAGATACTGCAAAAAAAAAAAAATTAGTAGTTAAAAATAACATTAATTTTAATTACACACGGATTAATGATATTAAACATATAATTAAAATTATAAATCTCAAAATAAAATAAAGAATATCTTGTGGGATATATGTAAAGTAGGAAAGATGGTGTGAAAGAGGATCCTCTTTGTTGTAGGAAAATATAGGTAGTTGTTAAAAGGAAGAGGAAGAGTTAGTGGAAAATGAGGTGGAGAAAAGAGAGAATGAGGTGTCAAAAGGAGAAAAGGAGAGAGAAAATATTAGAGGAGGAGGAGATCCTCTCCATTGCACATGCTCTTATATATTCGAATTTTTTTTTGAGGATTTTCATTACCTATGAATAGTGCCCAAATTAAAATTAGGATATCTATTAAGGGATGAAGAAAGTAAGTTATAATTATGTGCTATTTAAGTTAGTTCCAACACGTTGTATGACTATAGATAATCTATATACTACAATACAACATAATGATCATCTTTCTTTTCTCGAAAGGGCTCTCCCATCAGATGTCACAAATGGTGTTTTCTATGAAGCTTATTTTAATAAAATTAAACAAATTTCAACTAGTTTAATTTGTATATATTTCTTCATTTAGTTCTCTGCAATAGTTCTGATAATTGCCTTGAGTTTTCTACATTCAATTGTTCTCTTTACATTGTAGCATCAAGTCATTTCCATTAGTTCCTTTATAATGGCCTTGGCATATTCTATATTGGATCACCACAATCACCCTTTTTAGTAATAACTAGTGTTTTGTCCCGGGCGATGCCTCGGGACAGTTACAATAAACAAATATGTTATTATTCTTAAATTTCATATTTTATTTTGCCACTTTTTGTATTTTTTGTCCATTAAGAAATTAAAAAATTTACATCATGACATGATAAGTAAAAAAATATGAAAGGTTTAAGTTTGAAAATAATAGCTTAGAAGAAATTGTGGTAAGAGAATATGACATCAATAGTCTTTTGTTAGTTACGTAATAGTGTTAGAGATATATATACTTATTTAAGTCTTTTTAGTCAAGTATCTACTATAAGACTTTATCATATTTTATTTCAAACATTACACAATAAAGTCAGAGTGTATTGATGGTTAAGCTCTTACTTTTCATTTCAAAGGTCACGTGTTCGAGACCTTACAATTACACAAATTTCTTTTTATTGAGGGGTACACATGAACATAAAGCATTTGCATTATAAGTTTGAGGAGAGTGCCACATGGCACATAGACTTCCTTAGGCACGGCTTTTAATATATTTGTATAGATTGTGACCTTTGCTCGTTCTATTAGTCTCCTTGCATCATAACATTGAGTCATTTTGATTAATTCCTTCTACTTTTGCATTCGATCACCGCAATTGTCCCTTATAGCAATTATTCTCACATTTGCTCGTTCTGTTTGACTCCTTGCTTTTTAAGAATTGAACTAGTTTTTAGTCCCAAGCGATGCCCCGGGTTATTAACATTTTCATGTTAAAAAATAACATCTAATGTAGGATCAAACACACGTTTGGTAACATTGAAGAACAGATTGCAAAACATGAGGACAAAATCAAAGAAATTGATGCATATGCAAATGATAGAAGCGTTACAAATCTCGAAATGCAGGATCGAAAAGATTCACAGCTTGAATTGTGGAAGTGGCTTCGATGTAAAGAGGTGTATTGGGCTCAAAATTCGAGAATTAAATGGTTAAAAGAGGGGGATAAAAACACAAAGTTCTTTCATACCACAGCAACCATTAGAAGGAGACGAAACTCAATAAACTCTCTTACAATTAATGGTGTGCAAATTGATGATCCATGGTCCTTAAAAAAGGAGGCAGTGACTTATTTTAAGTCCATTTTTGCGGATGATTTCAAAAAGCGACCAACCTTCAATGATCTCAGTTTTAAGAAACTAAATGAGGAACAATGTTCATTTCTCATTTCCCCCTTTTCACATGAAGAAATTGATGATGCAGTTAAGGCGTGTGATGGAGATAAAAGCCCAGGCCCGGATGGCTTTAATTTCAACTTCATAAAGGCTGCTTGGGACGTGATCAAAAGCGATGTTTATGAAATTGTGAAAGAATTTTGGTCCTCATCAATGCTCCCCACAGGGTGTAATACTGCCTTCATTGCCTTGATTCCAAAGGTTGATGCTCCTTTGGATTTTAAGGATTATCGTCCTATTAGTATGGTAGGATGCGTTTATAAGATTGTTGCAAAGCTACTAGCTCACCGTATGCAATCGTTAATGGATCATTTAATAGGGGCACCTCAATCTTCTTTCATCAAGGGTCGTCAAATTCTTGACGGTGCCCTTATTGCTAGTGAGGTGATCGAATCTTGCAAGCGTCTCAAAATCAAAGCCAACATTCTTAAGCTTGATTTCCACAAGGCGTTTGATTGTGTATCATGGGATTTTCTTTCTTGGACTCTTGACCAAATGGGTTTTCCACTCAAATGGCGAAAATGGATAAAGGCGTGTGTCATGTCCGCATCAGCCTCTATTCTCATCAATGGTTCACCATCTTCCCCTTTCAAGTTGCATCGTGGTCTAAGACAAGGAGACCCTATATCTCCTTTTCTTTTTGACTTAGTGGTGGAGGTTCTTAACTTGGTGATAAGTAAAGCTGCTTCTTTGAACCTCTGGTCTGGCATTGGCATTGGGAATAATGGAGTTATCATAACTCATCTTCAATACGCCGACGACACAATCATCTTTTGCCCTCAAAATCTAGACTTCCTTCAAAACATCAAAAAGGTACTAATTCTCTTCCATCTAGCCTCCCAGGTCTTCAAGTTAATTTTCACAAGTCTTCATTGTTTGGAATTAATATTGATGACTCATGGCTAAACCTTGCGGCACAATCATTACACTGTAAAATTGGATCCTTTCCATTCTCATATCTTGGATTACCACTAGGTGGTAATGTATCAAGATCATGCCATTGGGAACCGATTATCGAAAAGATGAAACGGAAACTAGCCTCGTGGAAGGGTGGTTTACTGTCAATTGGAGGCCGTTTGACGCTTATAAAGGCCTCTCTTTCAAGCTTGCCCCTCTATTACATGTCATTATTCCCTATCCCAAAGGGTGTAATTGAAAAAATCATTGCAATACAACGAAACTTCTTTTGGAGCGGCTCTCTTGAAAAAAAATCACTTCCATTAGTCGCATGGGATGTCTTACAACTTCCTAAAATGTTAGGAGGTCTTGGAATGGGCAATTTACATCACCAAAATTTAGCCCTTCTTTTCAAATGGGTTTGGCGTTTTGTCACCGAACCGAATGCTTTGTGGCGAAATGTGGTGAACGAAAAATATGGTTATGATAATCACTTCACCCCCTCTTCTCTTGAGGTTCCGGTAAGAGGTGGTTTGTGGCGAAATATTTAGACTACTCTCCTCAAAAATGATGTCTCCAAATCACTAGTTGTCTCTAATACTCGCAAGAAAATAGGCAATGGAGACCATACACGGTTTTGGCACGATTTATGGGTGGGTGATTCAACCCTTAAAGTGTTGTGCCCAAGACTTTTTCTGCTTAGTAATCTCCCAAATGGAATGGTCTCTTCATTCGGCTTTTGGGAAGGACATCAATGGGAATGGTCGTTTGCATGGAAGAGGAATATGAGACCCCAAGATTACGAGGAGTGGCAGTCTCTCTTGGCCCTCCTCCAACGAGTTTTTTTTGATCCAAAGGAGCTTGACTCCGTCATATGGACTCCTCATAAATCTGAAATTTTCTCGGTGAAATCCTTTAAGATCGAAATGGCAAAAAATTAATTGTTCAATCATCATTCCCCCCTCAAAGGATTTTGGCGTGGGCTAATACCATTTCGGATCGAAATATTCGTATGGTTTGCAATTCTTGGCAAGTTGAACACACGCTCAAAATTGGTTCGCCTTGGTCTTATTCCTGCAGAAAATATTCATTGTGTATTATGTGGGTCTGACGCCGAAGTCACGAATCATCTTTTCATTCACTGTGCATTTTCAAAAGAGATATGGTGTTGGTGGCTCGGGATTTGGGGTGTCAAATGGGCTTTCCCTCAAGAATTGCGAGAGTTATTTCTTCAATGGAGGGCTCCGTATGGTGAACAATTCTTCAAGAAAATGTGGGTAGCAATGTTTTTCATAATATTGTGGTCTATTTGAAAAGAGCGGAATTGCCGTGTATTCAAGAACGAATCAATGTATCCTAGTCAAATAGAAGATTTGATTCTTCTAAGAATTGGATGGTGGATCAAGGGTTGGGACTCTACCTTCCCATTCAGTCCGGAAGAAATCCAAAGAAATCCCCTTTGCCTTCGATGGTCTCCATCCAAGAATGAGCCTCTTAATCATGCTCCTGACCCTCATCTTGCGATATGGATTCCTCCTCCCTCCTCAAGCTTGAAGTGGAACGTTGATGCCTCACTTCACTCCTCTCTAAACAAATCTTCAATAGGTGGAGTTCTTCGGAATTCTTCGGGGAAGTTCATGTGTCTCTTCTCCTCTCCGATACCTTCTATGGAGATTAACTTTGCAGAAATTTTTGCTATCCATAGAGCATTGAAAATCTCCCTGAGCAACCCAGATTTCAAGAACTATCATATCATTGTTGAATCCGATTCTGCAAACGCAGTGAAATGGTGTAATGAAAAATCAGGTGGCCCTTGGAACATTCACTTCATTCTGAATTTCATTAGAAACATAGCTCTAATGGGGCTTCAAGTTTCCATTTGTCATCGTGGAAGAGCTTCTAATAGCGTCGCGGATGGGCTTGCAAAGCAGGGGCTTGGAAGAAGAGATGATTTCATTGCTTGACTGTAACTTTTATTTCTTCATGCTCTCTTCCTGTTAAGAAGGATTGGCTTCTCTGTGATGTAATATTGATCAGTCTTTGATATGGACTGATTGTATTTTTTGAACTCTAAAATGCAATGAAATCACCAACTTATCAAAAAAAAAAATAACATCTAATGTACATAGCTTATTTGTTATAACTTTAGTATATTAACTTAAGGTCACGTGGTCGAATCTTATATGGAGCATGTTTCTAATTTTTTATTAATGTGCATAATGATGACATGGAATGAAACAACTAAAGGGAGAGTACCACGTGGCACGTATACTTGCTTAAGAATGCTTTTAAATATATAAGTATAGATTACCAATTCATCACATGGTTCCTATTCACTAGATCAACCTCTATGAATACTTCCTCCGTTCCAAATTAAATGCAATGATGGGACCAAGTTATGTGCGATTATAGAGTGTTGAGAAGTCCATTTTACTAAGGTTTAAGGTTTAAGAAGGAGAGTTTTACTAATCTAAACCTTAGTGTGGAGAAGAGGGAGTTATGATGAATTTGTGATATTGGAGGAGATTTAAGGATATTTTGTGGTTATGTGTTTTTGATCATTTACAGGTGGATTCCCATCCCGTGGTTGCGATCCATTCAACATAAAAAGACCACAAAGTCATTGGAGTTTAGCGTTATAATGTTATATGGTGGAGGCATCCAAGTTCATTTTATGGCTCTACGGAATTGTGTGTCCACCATGGACGTTGAAGAGCCCACCTAGAGCGTCGGTGGAGAAGGTTGGAGCTGGGCACTACACACGCACAGCCCGAGCTCATCGAGCACCAAATTCATGTGCAGCAGCCAGTGCCCGACTCGCGCGCTAGACCTGCGCGACTCGCGCGATGCGAGCGAGGAGTGTTGTGAGGCAGCAGCGTAAGCCCGACTCGCGCGCAGGACATGCCCGACTCGCGCACTTCGACACGGCTGCGATTCTTCGGCAATTTTCAGCTTTCCTTAGGTTGTATTAAAGAGAAAAACGTTTTGTTTTGGATATCTGGTAATTTTTGAACTGAATTAGAGAGGAGAGAGAGAAGAACCCTAATCCCTTTTTCTCCCTTTTTGAGTTTCTAATGAGTTTGAAGATTTCTTCGATGGATGCTATGTCGATTGTAGCCTAAATCTAGTCTTGAGAACGGTTAATCAAGCTTCGGTCTACTATTGTGAGGTTTCTCTTTGTTAACTTGTTCTTAATTATAATTGTGATTTCTTGATTTAAATCTATGATTGTGGTATGTATTGCTAGGAGTACTACTAGTTTATACATTCGATTTATCATTTGCTAGGATTTAGAATTGATGCCGATTCATCTGTTCTTCTTTCATGAGTAGCAATCTAGGGTTTGATTAATGAATCTGATTATTCTTGATTAATCACTAGAGAAATCACAAGTTCCAATTTGAATATGTTGTGCTAGCAATTTGTTAATTGGCTCATTGTTTCCTAGTTCGTTGATGTTCTTTTGATTTGAATTTAATCTCTGATTAGATTAGATTAATCATTAGTTTAAGTTTTATGATCATCTGATTGTGATTGTTTAACGGTACTTTTGAGGGAAAGGAATTTGATTTCCAACTTTGAGTAATTAAGAGTAAAGTTACATGTTTGAGAAACCAATGATCAATAGTATGAATCGAAGTGGCCATTAACCGAACTCAAGATTCTTCTCTTCTTGATTACATCACTTCTTTATTATACTTTAGTTCTTCATATTTAGTTATCCAATTCTTTAATCCCAAAACCCCCATTTGATCTATTATAAGCACGAGTTAGTCCCCAAGTCTCTGTGGATTCGACCCTACTTGCCACTTACATTTATTTGTATTGGAAAGAAGGAAAATAAACTTTTATCTTTGGTAGCGCGTACGACCAGCGTCCCACCAAATTTTGGCGCCGTTGCGGGGACTTGGCAATTACTAAAACGTGTTTATTGTAGATTGTGTTTTGGAATTTCACTTTTTGATTAGTATATGGTTGGCACCCGTGCTACTAACCAAGATTGTGTGGATTACGATCCCGAGTTAGAATTGAATCTTTTCAGGTTGCGAAGGGAATTGAGAAGAAATTTTCAAGAACTTCCATTTTTATTGAATTTAGAAGAAGAAATGCCACCTAGGGTGGAGACTCGTACTACGAGGGAGCTCACTTGCTCCTAATATTGATCAACAACCATTGTGTATCACTTTCCCAACACGGAGGCGGGCACGACCTTCGAGCTCAAGTCGGGGGCTCATTCATCTATTACCATCTTTCCATGGGCTCAGTGGTGAAGACCCTAACAAGTTCCTATCCGAGTTCCATGTTGTGTGCTCAAGCATGAAACCGAGTAATGCCACGGAAGAGCAAGTTAAGATGAGGACATTTCCTTTTTCTCTTAAGGATACGGCCAAAGATTGGCTATATTATCTTCCTCCCGGGGTGTATCTCCAGGTTGGTCCGAGATGAAGAAGCGGTTCCTTGATAAATATTTTCCCGTTTCAAAGTCATCCACACTCAAGAAAGAGATAAGCAACATAGAGCAGAGATATGATGAACCTTTGTATGAATATTGGGAGCGTTTTAAGAGGTTATGTGCAAGTTGCCCGTATCATGGATATAGTGAGGAAGATCTAATCTTATACTTCTATAATGGACTTTCGATGATGATGTGCGGATGATTAATGCAGCTAGTGGTGGATCGATCATAAATAAGACTCCAACTAACGCTAGAGCTTTGATAGAGGAGCTTTCGAAGGCTCCGGACATTTTAGTAGGCGATCCACCCACGAGAAGGTGAATGTGGGTAGCTCAAACACGCAAAATCCCAAACTTGAAGAACAGGTTCAAGCTCTTACCTCACTAGTAAGAGAGCTCATTGTTAAGGGACACACACAACAAGTTAAGGCGTGTGGGATATGTGCTTCGGATCACCCCACCGATTATGCCCACAACTTCAAGACGGGTCTAGTGCGGAAGTCAACGCTCTTGGTTTTCAAGGCTCGGGAATCAAAGGAGATATGATCCTTATTCCAATACATACAATCCTGGTTGGAGAGATAATCCGAGGTTGAGATATGGGAATGAGCAAGGTAACCAACAACCCACACAATATCATCAACCGCAACAGCAGTTCATGAGACCCCAAGCTCCAGTTCAGAGTCATCATCAGGGTCAGAATTCAGATGTGAGGCAAAGTTCTACAATGTCTACTGAAGATATGATTAATGCCTTAACCAAGAATGTGACCACCATGCAAGGGAATATGGTACAGTTTCAAGAGGAAACCCGCTCTAGTATAAGGAATTCGGAAACACAGATGAGCCAGGTTTCGAGTGCAGTGAGCAGGCTAGAGGCTCGTGAATTGGGAAAATTACCCTCCCAAACTGAAGTGAACCCAAAGAAGAATGTGAGTTCTATCATGATAAGGGGTGATACACAGCTGACACAGGGAGAGAGCATGGTTGCAAGAAAGAAGGAAGTTACTTTACTTCCAAAGCATCGACCTCCCCCACCTTTTCCAGAAGCTTTGCGGGCCGATAGAAGGTATGAACGCAACAAAGGTATATACGAGCCCATATGCGAAAGTGAGGTAAGTTCTCCTATTTTAACAGAAGTAGAGAAAACTAGTGAGCATGTTTCTGCTATTTCTCATAATGCACTTCCTCCCAAACATGATGACCCAGGCATGTTTACCATCCCTTGCACTATTAATGACATTGGTATTCCTAAAGCTATGTTAGACTTAGGTGCTTCAATTAATGTGATTCCATTTTCACTATATGAGTCTTTAGCACTTGGTCCTTTGCATGCAACAAACGTCATAGTGCAATTAGCTGACGGATCCCACTCTTATCCCAAGGGTAAAGTCGAGGATGTGTTAGTTCATGTTGGTAAACTTCAGTTTCCTACCGACTTTTATGTCTCGGACATGGAGTCTCGATTGTCATGTTTCTCCTGTTCTTCTAGGGGAGACCGTTTTTGAAAACATCCAAGTACAAAAATTGATGTTGGTGCGGGGTCATTAACTATGGAGTTTGGGGGACATATAGAAGCATTGGGTATTCATGAGTCTAAAAATTCCCTAGCGACTGAACATCCCTCATGCTTTGTGGGTACTATTCAGTCCATAGTGTGTGATACATATGATACCAGTGAGGGACATGAGTCATTGGATGTAGTGAGGTTGCAAAAACATGAGAGACCACCCGATTTCATCGCATAATTTTACACCGTTATCACTAACGCTAGCCGTGCGGGAAAATGTCTCATCAAGCTTACAGTACAAGTGTTGGAACAAGGAGTTGAACCACCCGCGGACTGATTTTGGGAGGTATAAGGTCGAGCTAACGACTTTAAACTAGCGCTACTCGGGAGGCAACCCGAGCCCCTTTTTCTTTTCTTCTTTCTTTTTCTTTTCTATTTTTCTTCCTTTTCTTTTTATTTTTACTCTTAAACCTCACCATTTTTATACTCCACCACAACAAATTATCCTTCACCCACCATTCCCCCTCTTGTTTCCCGAACTATAATTCAAAACACTTTTAGTCAATCATAATCCAGCTTAAGCCAAAATACATCAAAAGACCTTTGAAAAGTGTCCATTTGAGAGACGTTGGTGAAATTGGAGGGTCGAGATTGATGAAGGAGTGCATGAGCAATGCTTACGAGCAATGATGCGCATTTGCATATTGGATTTGGTTCTACCGTAAGGTGCAAAGTTCTCGAAATTATATTCTCCTCATGAATTTAATTTTGGATTAGTCATTTACTTGGGTGTTATAGGGAGTCGGGTTGTGAGATGGTGTGTGTGTTTGTCGTCCATGTGTTCTCTTATGTTGTTGAGGTGTGAAGTGTTTTAGTTTGGTATTGTTGAAGAGGTGAGAATTTTTTGTGAGAGTCGGTTTTTGAGTGTTCCCCTTCTCGTTTCTTGTGTTTTCTTGTACTTGTTCTCACATTGAGGACAATGTCTTGATTAAGTCGGGGGGAGGAAATTCTCATTGTTCTATTTGATGCTTATTTTTAAAAAAACAAAAAAAAAAAAAAAAAAAGAAAGAACAAAAGTGATGAATTGAAACCCACTGAGTTGAAAACCCGCAAGGGCGGGCGACTCAGGCAATAATGGGGGCCCGGATAGGTTGAAAACCCGAAAGGGCAATCTATGCAAAAAAGTGGCTAATTGGAGCGGGTGAGATGGTGAGCTCATAAATGAAAAAAAATGTGTGTGAAGCTAGGATGAAAACTCCGAAAGGGCTCCTAGGCAAAATGAGAGATAAAAAGAGATAAATTTGAAATCATTTGCCGGAGTTGGTGTCATAAGGAGGATTGGTGATATAAGGAGTGTCTCGGGTAGGTTTTTCATCTTGATGTTCGGAGTTAGAGGCGAATAGGTTAGAGCTCGCTCATCATTGGAGGAATAAGGAGTTTGATGGTTGTGATTGTGTTTAGATGGTCCAAATTCGAGTCCTTTGAGATTTGTCAGGATTCGAATTTGCTTTTGTCCTTTCATGACATGAGAATGGTTGTGGTGTTGTGTTGATTGGAATGGCTTTGAATCCTTTGAGATCTTTCGGGGTTCAAAGGCATGTGTTTTGTTTATCTCAGTGTTGAGTATAGTATGAGAGTGCTATTTACATTATTTCAGGAGAGCTTTTAGTTCAAGTGTGGGGGTGACTCTCACCCTTAGACTTGGCTTTGAGCGAATCGGGGGAATAGCAAACTCTTATCATACACTAGGATGGAGAGATAAGGGGAGTAGTGAAAGGTGAGCAATGGCTTGGAAGGGGTGCCTCATTGACCTTTATTTTGAGTTTACTCGAGGTCGAGTAAAGTTCAAGTGTGGGGGTATTTGATGGGACCAAGTTATGTGCGATTATAGAGTGTTGAGAAGTCCATTTTACTAAGGTTTAAGGTTTAAGAAGGAGAGTTTTACTAATCTAAACCTTAGTGTGGAGAAGAGGGAGTTATGATGAATTTGTGATATTGGAGGAGATTTAAGGATATTTTGTGGTTATGTGTTTTTGATCATTTACAGGTGGATTCCCATCCCGTGGTTGCGATCCATTCAACATAAAAAGACCAAAAAGTCATTGGAGTTTAGCGTTATAATGTTATATGGTGGAGGCATCCAAGTTCATTTTATGGCTCTACGGAATTGTGTGTCCACCATGGACGTTGAAGAGCCCACCTAGAGCGTCGGTGGAGAAGGTTGGAGCTGGGCACTACACACGCACAGCCCGAGTTCATCGAGCACCAAATTCATGTGCAGCAGCCAATGCCCGACTCGCGCGCTAGACCTGCGGGACTCGCGCGATGCGAGCGAGGAGTGTTGTGAGGCGGCGGCGTAGAAGCTCCGACTCGCGCGAGACATGCCCGACTCGCGCACTTCGACGCGGCTGCGATTCTTCGGCAATTTTCAGCTTTCCTTAGGTTGTATTAAAGAGAAAAACGTTTTGTTTTGGATATCTGGTAATTTCTGAACTGAATTAGAGAGGAGAGAGAGAAGAACCCTAATCCCTTTTTCTCCCTTTTTGAGTTTCTAATGAGTTTGAAGATTTCTTCGATGGATGCTATGTCGATTGTAGCCTAAATCTAGTCTTGAGAACGGTTAATCAAGCTTCGGTCTACTATTGTGAGGTTTCTCTTTGTTAACTTGTTCTTAATTATAATTGTGATTTCTTGATTTAAATCTATGATTGTGGTATGTATTGCTAGGAGTACTACTAGTTTATACATTCGATTTATCATTTGCTAGGATTTAGAATTGATGCTCGATTCATCTGTTCTTCTTTCATGAGTAGCAATCTAGGATTTGATTAATGAATCTGATTATTCTTGATTAATCACTAGAGAAATCACAAGTTCCAATTTGAATATGTTGTGCTAGCAATTTGTTAATTGGCTCATTGTTTCCTAGTTCGTTGATGTTCTTTTGATTTGAATTTAATCTCTGATTAGATTAGATTAATCATTAGTTCAAGTTTTATGATCATCTGATTGTGATTGTTTAACGGTACTTTTGAGGGAAAGGAATTTGATTTCCAACTTTGAGTAATTAAGAGTAAAGTTACATGTTTGAGAAACCAATGATCAATAGTATGAATCGAAGTGGCCATTAACCGAACTCAAGATTCTTCTCTTCTTGATTACATCACTTCTTTATTATACTTTAGTTCTTCATATTTAGTTATTCAATTCTTTAATCCCAAAACCCCCATTTGATCTATTATAAGCACGAGTTAGTCCCCAAGTCTCTGTGGATTCGACCCTACTTGCCACTTACATTTATTTGTATTGGAAAGAAGGAAAATAAACTTTTATCTTTGGTAGCGCGTACGACCGCGTCCCACCATGCAACAGTTTCTAAAAACGGCAATTTCAAATTAAATACAACATTTTACTTCTTTCTATTCTTGGTAAAGATTATGAGTGTACAATTACGAATATACCCTTACTAAAACTAATTAAGCCATATTAACTTAGTCACATGCCCTTACTTTTTCTTAATCTCACCCTAATAAATTTTACCTAGGAGAATGTGCCATCCAAATTGTTGCATTTAATTTGGAACAGAGGAAGTATTTTTTTTCCAATTAGTCTATTTATAACTATTCTGAAAATTGTTCCAGTCTTGCTTTTCCAATAGTTTATTCTCCATCTGTCTAATAGAATGTGCTTATAATTTACTTCTATTTGCGATTTGCAAGCGATCTTTTAAAGTTAGGTTTTATCTAAGGATTTTAGGGATCAATCAAGCAATAATTGGCGCGACTGTGGATAGTTCGACCTTCGTATTTAAAAGCATAGCACCGGTCAAGATAAGGATTCTATAGACAAATAAACTCAAAAAAATTGATAATTGGACTATACAAGCTCCTGTCTAATTGGTGCGGATGAATGATGCAAAATGAATAAGCTTGAAAAATCATTTTAAATACTCAAAACCCTTTCCCCCTCAAAAAAAAAAAACTTAAAACCCTTTCGATAGCTTAACATACTAATTCTATATGAGTTTCTGACTTGATATATATGTACCCTCACCCCCTGAATTTGTACTTTATTCAAGAGTAAATAGATAGAGCTACCAATGAGGGGAAATCTTCTAAGGACCGTCTCAATGCTTGTCTGTTGTAGACTAATGAGGTTTTATAAGTCTTCCTTTAAAACCTTATTGGCGACTCTCAATTAAATTCGATTTCTGAGAGGTAGTTTGCGATATTCATCATGCCTACAATTGGCAGTGCTTCTATGTTATAATAAAGATACATGATCTAAAGAAAATTGACTCTAACAATTTCGTTTAGTTAGATTAGAACTTCAATTTCATACTATATGCAACAATTCGTGGCATCGCTAAGCCAATAAGTACTGTAATCTAATTTATTATATTAAATCTTACATCCGCAATATTAGAACTTAAAATATTAATAGGTGTTATCCGGACAACAAAAAACCACGACCAATCTTACATAAAAGCCTTCCCATAATGATCCTAGGTGGATGAATAATTATTAGGAATATTAGGGTATCATAAAGATATGATAATATCTTTAGAATATATTATTATCTAGGGAAATATTATGTTAAGAATATTTCCAATAAGTATTAGCAATAAGATATCTTTTAGAGATAGTTACCTAGTAGGAGTCCCTTTGTACTCCTATATATATTGTACTCATAATTCATTATTAAAGACATCAATATAATAAACTCTTACTACTTCCTCCCTCTCATAAACTTATCATCGTATCAAGAGCAAGTTAAGATCTTGGGTAAAAACTCAAAAATATCGGTCTCTTGCCGGTGGGTTTAAAACTTAAACCCACCGGCCAGATTATTCCTCTCAAAATAGAGAATTTTTTTTTTCCCGGAAACTTCATTATTTGTGCTTCCACTTTCCGCTGCAATTCTATGGCAGTTTGTCAAGTTCTATATTTGGTGGCTACCTTGCTACGTGGCTTCTTGCCTTGTGTTAGAGTATTTCATATCTTGGTGTGCTGGATGTGTTTTACTATTGTTGATCATGAATCTCATTGTTTGATCGAATAAGTAATTTGGTCAGATCACCTAAAATATTTGGTACGAGGCGGCAATAACAATATCCTCGGCTATTTGGTAATTTTTTTTCGCCTCTCCCTGTGTCGTGAGACAGGACTTGGTTCTTCTTGTACCGTGAGACAAGGTTTGGTTCTCCTTGTGCCCAGTGGCGGAGCCAGAAGGGGGGACATGGGGACAGATGTCCCCCCACTTTAAAAAAATGATTTTACGTTTTTTTTAAAAAAAAGAAAAAAAACAAAAAAAAGGAAAAACAGAAGGAAGGACGCTGGAGAGAGAGACGCGTGAAACAAAACTTTGAAGTGCAGAGAAACTAGTGAACTAGGGAGGGAGAGAAAGTTTGAATTTTGAAACCCTAACTATAAACTTCCTGCCACGCGGTACGAGCCGCCGCCCGCCGGAGCCGCGACGACGACGAGCCGTGAGGAGCGAACTTCGAAGGAACCTCAACCCATTACCAAACCAAACTGCCAAACGAACGAAGGAGATCTGAGGAACGACGACTCGACGAGTCACGCCACCAGTCCAGTGCGGGACGCCTCACGCCAGTCGCCGACCCCGACGCCCAAGTCGTCCAGTCACGTCACCACTCACCAGTGGCCGTAAGTTGTTTTTTTCTAATTTCTAAACCCTAAGTTTTAGTTTTATTTTTTTAGGTAATATTTACATTGTTTGGTTGTGATACTTGTGAATTTGTGATTATGGATTTATGGTTGGTGAATACTTGAATTGATCAGTTGTTGGTTTGGTCATGAATCATGATTTATTGAGTTGATTTGTTGATTCATGTTTTAGGCTTATTTAGTTTGCAATTTCGAATTTCTAATTTGGAAATTGTAAATATGAGTTGATTTATAATTGACTAGTTTGGTTTGATATGTAATGGATTAATGTTTATCAATTTAATAGGAAATATCAAGTGATTCACATTCACCTAATTCTAACAAGTATTAAACAATTTGTGTTGTAGTTTTTTTTTTTTTTTTTTCCAGATGCCCGACGGCCGGATTTTGTCCCCCCACTTTGAGAATCCAGGCTCCGCCACTGCTTGTGCCATGAGACAGGGATTTAATATGTTGTGTGCACAGTTTTGCTCAGGAAAACCAGCATTTGAAGAGAGCTCGACTTTGCTCAAAAAAAGTCAATATCAGTTGTGAGCGTGATTTGCTCAAGAAAAACCTAAATATTGCGGGTACGAAAAGAATGGCGTTCCCGTTTTGTTAAAGTATTTGGTGAGTTCGAAAAGATTGGCGTTCTCATCAAGAAGAAGAAGCAATTTGCGGGTTCAAAAAGAATGAAGTTCCCGTTCAATATTTGTTTGATCTTGATTTTAATGGTTTTTTATTTCTCCAATCGTAACGTTCGTGTTACTGCCGTTACGATTGCGGGAGGGTATTAGGAATATTAGGGTATCATAAAGATATGATAATATCTTTAGAATATATTATTATCTAGGGAAATATTATGTTAAGAATATTTCCAATAAGTATTAGCAATAAGATATCTTTTAGAGATAGTTACCTAAGAGTAGATTCCTTTGTCTTTCTATATATATTGTACTCATAATTCATTATTAAAGACATCAATATAATAAACTCTTACTACTTCCTCTCATAAACTTATCAATAATATATATATATATATATATATATATATATATATATATATATATATATATATATATATATATATATATATATATATATATATATATATATACTTCACCAATTTCTATTTTATTTAAAAGTATTCTTTCTTCTATCTTTTTCCAGTACATGTAAGTCATAACAGCTCGAAATACATCAGGGTGTACCATGAGTACGATACACCCAATGCTATTTGTTGCTCATTGCTCATTTTAAACCTTCAAATGGACATAATCACATAATAGGTAGAATTACAAATCAGCAAATGATCAAAATAATAACACAGTGCTCAAATGCTACTCTCACAACCAAAAATTACAACCACAGTTTCTGTTGTGGAAGATGCTCAAAGTCACGAGGAGGAAGCTAAGTATTATGTAACTAACGTTTACTCCTAGTTTCCTGCCGTTTAATCCAAAAAAGTAGTTTATTATTATGCTAGCTTTATTATACTCCTCGTCCTCTGTTTTCAGCTTTGCCGTCTCTGTATTTCCTTTTTTTCTCTCTCTCTCCAGTCTCCACTTGACTTTCTCTCTCCTACTTTAAGCGTCCTGCGTCTATATAAACCAACTCGTAGACGCCAAACATCTTCACACCGCGTATTTCTCATTTCTCCATTCATCTTTTTCTCTCTCCTCCTTTTTTTTAACTGTCGTTGAAAAAAAGCACAAGATCCTCTCAGATTCCACCCCTTTTTTCTCTCTCTAAAATTCGCGACTCTCGAAAAGATGAAGGTGCAGAAATCCACATCAAAGTGTGGTGATTGTACAAATTGCAGAACTATCTTCATCGACGAAAACACCAACAACAACAACAACAACAACAACATGCTTCTTCATCATCACCATCATCATCATCATCAATGACGTCTCCTTCCTCGAGAAGATAATAATACTAATAATAATGATGATAATAATAATAATGTTGATGAGGATTTAGAAGCGCAGTTCTTCGTTCCGCCATTAAACTTCTCAATGGTCGATAATGGCGTATTTCGCTCTGGATTTCCTGAACCTGCTAACTTTCCTTTCCTTCAATCTTTAGGCCTTCGTTCAATTATGTAAGTAATTTTACTGGAGTACTGAATTTTTAGAGTTTCTTGATCGATTTTGATTATGAATTTGGAGTAATCGTCATTATATGCGTTACATTATGATCTTAATATTAACCTAGCTTCATGTTGTGGCAGAAATATCACTTAATTTTGATTAATTTCTGCTATTAATCATGTCAGTAGAAAATTAGTTATTACTGGTTTTTCATTACTTTATATAATTTTATGATCGATTTTGATTATTTATTTGGAGTAATCGTCATTATATGCGTTACATTTTGATCTTAATATTAACCTAGCTTCATGTCATGGCAGAATTATTACTTAAGTTTGGTTAATTTCAATTATTAATCATGTCAGTAGAAAATTAGTTAAGAGTACTGATTTTCATTACTTTCTATTATTTTATGATCGATTTTGATTATTAATTTGGAGTAATCGTCATTGTATGAGTTACATTTTGATGTTAATGTAAAGCCTAACTTCATGCTGTGTTAATTATTTATTACTAATTTTGTTTAAATTTTGGTTTTGTTTAATAATTAAGTAGTATTAAATTATATTCTAATTGTTTTGCGTTGAATACTTGATTCTAGTTATTTGTGCCCGGAGCCATATCCAGAAGCTAATCTAGAGTTCATCAAGACTAATGGAATTAAGCTTTATCAGTTCGGAATTGAAGGACACAAGGTAAATTTCATCACTAAATTTCTTTTTTAGCAATTCGAGTTTTTAGGGTTTAGATGTATGCAGTTTTACCTTTATGCTGAAAATCTCTGATCTCAAATATGAATCGTCGATTTTCGCTTTTGCTGGTTCTAAGTTAGATTAGATTTAGATCACAGTAGTTTGTGGCTTTTGATCTTTGTGTAGAGGCATGAGTTCATCTATTTGCTGAGATTAGACATAAATATAATGTTAATCACAATTAGATGGAAGTTGCTGAAAAAAGGAATTTCGCGGTTGCTTAATTAACAAGTACTATAACATCCGTCTATTCTTATTTGCCTCGTTTTCCTCTTTGGTACGTTCCTAAATGTAACTTATTTCCAACGGAGCAAACAAAAGGGGACAGAAGGAGTATATAGTAGAATACGAGACGATATATGCCCACTTGTTTTGTTCCTTATGGTGGGTTTTGTTTTCAATAGCTTTTTATTAGTGAAAAGGTATATTTACTTTCAGTCATAAACTGGTCTTTTGTCTTTTTAAAAATGTTTGATTGTCTTAATCAAATTGCTTTTTTGGGTGTTTATTTGAGGGAAGTTTACTTAGGTGGTTATTTGCTTTGACGTAATCAGATGGTTCTGATTATTATCTAGTAAAGTAGAATATATCAGTCGTTGAAATAATGTCGCGACACGAGAGAGAAAGAAATGAGATTATAGCAAGTTAAAAAGGGAGAATCTCTAACAATAGAAGAAGGAATATGCCTTAAGGTCTCAGGGTATTCTCTATTGTGTCCTTTTAAAATGTTGTGTTTCAGTACTTTTATGTTGTCTTGTCACATGCTATCTCATAATGTTTTGAGCATGGAATATTTCTGTCCTTTGAAAACGGCTGCTCTTCGATTGGTTTTCACTTGTAGGTATTTTTTTTTTCTTTTTCTTTATCTAGCTAGTTCACTTTAATTTTGATATATATTATCATGCCTGATTTTATGATTCTCTTTATCTTCTAGAGGTGTAAGTCGTAAGTTAGGAGCTAGTACCATATTTACCTTCTTGCATATAAAGTTTGGAACAAGATATTCGTACACGCTTCTTGAGTCATGATAAGTGATAACGATATCCTAGAGATGGGAGAAATCATTGAAGTTCAAGGATATGTTTTGTGTTCCTAATTAGTTGGGAACACCTCCGGTGCCTCTATGTATATTGGGAACATAAAATAATTTCCTTGATATATAGTTTTATTTACCCCCTCTCGGGAATTTGTCCTCAACTTCTTTCTACCACGAACTTGATCACAATATTTGCTCTCGGATGATCTAGTTAGGTGTGTAGTTGTAGAGTATAAGGTAAATTGTGTTGCATTTTATATAGGTAAGCACTTAGGAGAATAATTTTTTACAAGGAAATTCTATCGGTAGCCTAATTGTATTTGATCTTTCATCATATGTTCATATATCGTTTCAGTCATCGCATGAACATAACAATGCCTTGCCACTGACATCAATTTGGTCACATTATGACTATGGAAACTTGAACAATCGAAATCTCATTCTAGTTTGTCATATGTGTATTCATTTCCATGTGCAGATGGTCAACTAAAAATAAGCTGTCTGAAGTTGAATGCTTTACAGAATCCAACAACTCAAAAGAATATGCTGATTCAATTGGTAGTTTTGAGCTTAGCCATTGAGTATAATGCGACTTCACAGACCTTGGCGAACCCATCTCTTATTATGGTTAGCACCTAGATTAGCTTCTGCACCTAGTCTAAATACTCTGGCAACTTTAAGTTTAGGGAAGCTTCTCTACTGAAAACGTTATGGATATAAATTTTTTTAAGGTTTAGGATCCTAGTGGATTTATGTTATTGGCTTCAACAGTGACGAGCTAGTATGTCATTTGAAATGATAATAGCTGGCATATAAGGTAGCATGTCTTTTGTTGGTAATGGACTATCAACTTCTAAGTTCTACAATGATACCTGTATTAAAGGGATGATTTGTAGTTTTCTCTCCAAGATTCTCATGCGATCTAAATAATGTGTGTGTAATCTTTAGTAATAGTCTTCAGGAGATTATCACGTGGTCGAAATTTTTTCACCCATGTGGTTTTCTATGATTTCGAGACGATAAAACAGAAAGGGTTGATGTTGGTATTGCTTGTGTAAACTATTGTTGAAAGAAATGGTTTCTGGGAAGTTTTTATTTCATACAAAACATGGTCCCCTCATTTTTGATTGGTGTTTTGCTGATGTCTTTAGTAAAATATTTAGTACTTACCTCATCCATGACGAGTCTAACATGGGGATGACCAAAACCATTCATAGTGCTTTTTCTTTTCTTTGTGGTGGGTGGTGGGTAGTCTTTTTGTTTTTAGGGGTATTTGATGTTTACCATTTGAATAATTTACTGTGAGTCTGTGATTATGTGGGCACGAGAAAGAACTGGAATTGCCAATTTCCTTTTTAATATATTTTCGAACCAATGGAATCGATGGGTTCTTTTGAATTCTATCTATATTAGCTCTCCCTTTTTGAGCTGAAATTGCTTTATGTTATTGTGTAGTGCCATCCTAACTGACATCCAGTCAGCTGTACAGGATTAAAGGAAATGTTTACAGTACTTCTCAAGAAGGATTTGATAAAATCACTCCTACTATTATTGGATGATTGTTACCCATTTGCCTTAATGCATAGTTTGTTACAGTTTATAGTCCAAACTGAACTTTTCGTATATTAATCTCTTGTAGGAGCCGTTCGTTAACATCCCAGATGATACAATACGTGAAGCACTGAAAGTTCTGCTTGGTATGACATTATTTTGGTGGTGCCTTATTTATTTTTGAGTTCATTTTCCTTATTATTTACTCCATTATCTTGACTTGGCTATCTGCTGTAAATTGTAATACAGATGCAAGGAATCATCCAGTTTTAATACACTGCAAAAGAGGAAAGGTATTGCGAGTTTTTGTTTTTCAATTTCAAAACATGTGTCCTTTTCGAAACTAATGGTCTCTCTTGTTTTGTCCAGCACCGAACTGGATGCCTGGTGGGATGTTTGAGGAAATTGCAGAAGTGGTGTTTGTCATCCATCTTCGATGAATATCAGCGATTTGCAGCTGCCAAAGCCAGAGTCTCAGATCAAAGATTTATTGAGTTGTTCGACATAAGTAGCTTCAAGCATCTACCAATATCCTTATCTGGTTCAAATAGGTGACAAACTAGTTATGGTACACACTACTACAATAGAATAATTTGGAAAGGTATGAGCTCATTGAGCACATTTCTTTTATGAAAGGAATATTCGAGTTCGATGATATCCTCTCCAACCAAAACTAGAAATTACTCAGTGAGGAAACATCAAAGGCATATTGCATTTGGTTCCAATAATTACGTGTCTTCTTCAGCTCGTCCTAGTTCATGAGCTACCATGTGTTCATTTTTCTTCAATTGTAGTTAGATTTTACGTGTTCTATAATCCTACTTGTTTAGCTCAGTTTGGTAGTACACTCCTCAGTGCTGAAAGACAGTTAAAGCTACCAGGATGGCAGCTCATTATCTTTTCCATTTTCAATTGTTTCTGCCGATGATTGTAATGATGAGAAAGGCAGCCAACCATTACTTCCATACTAAGTTACTAACTGTGCCCCCTCTTTGGCATTTTCGACGTAGGAAAATATTCTAAGATGTATTTTTTGAATGTACTTGGAGAATTGCTGTAGGGGAAACCTAATCGAAATGTGATTCATACAGAAGCCATGAATTGGAGGGTATGAAAATCCCCTTCCTTGATTTGTAGTCAGATTATGTGAAAATTTGTACCATTGTAATGGAGTTTTCGCAACTGTTCATGATGTTACCCTATACGATAGTATATGAGTATATGACAGATTTTGGTCTTCAAGTCTTGAGGATATAGTTTTATGCTGTGCGATCGACATGAATCCCCTCCCCACAAGCAAATGTCGACAAATTTTTAGGTTCTTAAAATATTTTCACGATGTTGACTGGACATGATGGTTGATTCATGGATTCAATATGAGATTTCTATTTGGATGTTTGTTGGATTGTAAAGGTCTCTTTACTAGGAAAATGGCCAAACGGATTGTGACCATTTTTACTGACATTGTTCAATGTAGGGATTCAAAATTATGTGGCAATCTCAATTCTCATGGGCGTTGAAAGTGGTTCCCCGTCTAATTCATGTCAAGTGAGCTTTGTAATAATTTTTTTCTTTGTTGAAGACAAGTAGTAGTTATCCCCGTCAAGAATGTATTCTCTTCTCTTTGGTTTTATTATTATTAATATTCTTTTTTGGGGTGTTTACCTTGGCATCGAGCGTCGACAATTAGTATCAAGGATTAGTTTACACATATAGGTACAAGCAAGGCCCCCTTGAGAGTGGGGTGAAGGGTAAGGAATTCCACCTCAAAGATGCCTCTAGCGAAGTTTGATAATGGATTGCAGCTTTAAAATTAATAAATTTCCGAGTCAAATTATGCTTAGTGTAAATAAAATTGAGGTATAGTTAGGAGTAGGGGTGTAAGCGGGCTGGAAAGTCAGGAAGTCACGTCCAACGTCAGGTCAAACTTGTCGGACCGGAGGGACCGAAATTTTTTGGTGGACTCGGACTCAAATTTTCGAGTCCAAATATTTTCGGACTGGATTTGGACTCACCCCTTTGGAGTCCAATAAGTCCAGTCCAGTCCAAAAATATTTATATATATAATGTATATACATTTGATATTTATATATATAATATAAAAGATGTATGTGACTTATTTTATGGAATGAATACAATGAGCTTAATTTTTTCAAATTCAATTATGAGAAACGTTGTGAATCATTGAATCTAAATCGGTGGAAAAAAATAATATAATAATCGGGCCCGGATTTGGGACTTGGATTCGGACTCAAGGAAAAATTATCTGACCTGGATTCAAAAAAATATTTGGATCGGACTTTGGACTACAATTTCGAGTCCAAAAAACTTTTATTTGGATTTGGATTTGGCAAAGTCCAATGCCCCATCCACTTACACCCTAGTTAGAGCATAAGAAGCTATAGTCAATCATGATGTGCTTATTGCAAGTAAGTTGAACTAGATTCATCGTCAAATGATAGACTTGACTTAGCATCACTTTTTAAAAGTGATTAACCCGACTCATTCTCTTCACTTTAACTTATTGAGTTGAATTTATTGAATCTTATTGGATTTTATTAGCTCTGATTTTATATGTTTACACGTAATTGGATTTGATAAGTCCTGATTGAACATGATTAGTTCTAATTAGACCTGATTAGCCTAGAAAATTATATTTTTAAGCACACCATTACATTGATTTAAACATTTTATACTGTAAACTTCAAAATATAATTAAATTCGATAATATTAGACCATCTTATATTAACTTTTGTGAGATAAGCAAATTTGTTTTCTAACTTTTAGCAGTGACTTGAGAACTCTTTAGATGTATCTTTTAAATTTTAACAATAAACTAGAGTGACAATATTTTTGCAAGAGCGGGGAGAGGTGGTAGGCTCGGTGAGTTATCATCCCGAATTCCATAGCGCTTCGGGGTTCGAATCCTACATCCCAACAATAGGTTGGGGCATTTCTTCATGTCATTTTGGCAGCCTGCCACAGTTGGTGTGTCTGAAGCCAAAGTACAGTAGGAGTTGGTCTTCAGACCAATTATCTTTCCTAATAATTTTTTTTTTTTGCAATACTATGTTTTATGAAAAGGACATATAAAATAAATTAATTTATAGTTTTTGAAAATATTTCTAGGATGGGGTTTCACTCCAGAGACCATTTACGTTAGTTGTACTATGTTCATTCTGTTCTTGCAACATTCCCTTTTAAGATGGATACTTGATTATTTGTTCTTCCCACTTTTTTACTTCTATGCTTCACGAAGACAATTTAGAGACTTTATGATCCCATCATCAAACCTTTCTTTGGTAAGTCCTTATAAACAAGTGAAAATCCTTGGTTTACAAACCTTATTATATTGTAAAATTTGCAAAACAAAGTTTCTTTTATCTTTCATTAACTTTTCAATCAAATCAATTGTTCGCGAACAGTTTACATCCTTAGCGTCCCAAGTAGTACTTGATCTAGTGGTAAGGTTTGTATCCACTGTAGAGGTTGTGGGATCAAACCCCATTACACACTTTGTGGGGTCGGATTCCCTTACCTTTCCCCACACTCCCAAAGGGCGCTCGCATGTGTAGTTGGGTCGGTCGGATTAACTCTGTATGCACGTCTGATACGAGGACACTTCTCCTTACCATTTTTTTTTAAAAAAAATTATATCCTTAGCGTTGAGTTTACAATGTAAAATACTCAGCGTACAAATATGGAAAGTATGGTCTATTTGAATGAGACAAAGCACTCAGATGGATGTGTTGGGTTTAGCAAACACTCGAGACATGATAGAATTAGCCTTAACAAATATCAATTTTTGTGGGAATGAGTTCCTAACTATAGGTGGGATCTGTATAAAAAACATTCTAAGTTTGTACAAATTTTAAGAAGAGCCGCAACTATCTCTTGGTGATGGCAAGGGAATATAACATCTTAATGAAACTATGTACAACTTTACAAGGAATAGTGTGAGGTCAGAGGTTGCCAACTAATTAAGATGATAATCCTATAGGGGTAGTGCCGTAGTGGAATCAACTCATTTATTATTAACAATAGTGGTCATACACTACGAAAAGCGAAGGTGGAATATAATTCAATGGTTTCCAAATTGAAGGAGATCTTTTACTTCATTGAGCATCAATGAAACTCTTATTCTTGAAGACGCAATGTCCTCACCTAATGGTAATGAATGGATGAATGCAATAAGGAATAAGATGGGGTCAATTACAAGGAACATCTTTTGGTGGTTTTCGACTTTCAATTTGCAACAATACTAGTCCACAACCAGTACATCTTTTGGTGGTTAGTTGATTTTCACCCAAATGCAAGTTTAGTAAACAAATCGTTCCCTAAGTTGAAGTTCTTTCTAATTTCTATTGTTGTTCTGGAAGGATAGGTTCCCTTGTCGAAATTTCTCCATCACTGATGTGTTGTCCTTGAACAATTTTGCTTTAGGTGCAACCAGTCCTCGGAAGACTCCATCTATATATACCATTCGAGATCACCCTTGGTCTCATCTTATTTACGACCTCTGCCCCATTTTGGGCTGCTACATACCCTCCCCCGTGCCTGGATTGAAGAGAATATGTCAATCTCTATTGTCGTTAGAGATATCCTATGGAAGGCGTGCTACCCATTAACTTGTTTTGAGATCTGGAAAACCCATAATAACTTTTGAATCGAGAACATCCCTATCTCACCCCTTCTCCTCACAAATTATCGAGCCTCACATTGGTCCTGAATTTCCTTGTATCTTTTTTTCGTATTAGCTCTTTCTTCCTAATCCCCCTTCTCGCATGTTGGGCTATCCTCCCCTTGTCGCCGGCTTATGGCCCATGCCGATGCATCCTTACTAGATTATGTAATATCCCTAAGTACTAGTGTAGACACCAAATTTTGAACCCTTTTTTCGTATAAAATTTTACAATAAAGATTTTAAAAGGAAATAAAAATAACGAAAACCGTCAAGTATTGAGGAGCACGCGCCCCGTCAAAGGCATGTTTCGTCCGGGAGCGCGAGTTTCATTCCGTCGCATGGTTTTCCTTTTTCGCGTTTTAGTCATACAATTCCGCTTAGAAATATAATTTTCCGTAAGTCGTAGTCAATAGCTACAACCACCGGTTTAATAAAATGATTTGTAGTATAATCATGCTCGTCTTTACTAATTTGACGAGTTTTCGTTAATTATTTTAAGTTAGTTTTTCGAAAAACAAAAAAACGAGTCGCAATTAGGAACGAAATTCTAATCGTCTCCCAAAACCTGTAGTAATTAGTTTTCTTAATGGTCAAGTCATTGTTCATTGGATAAAGAATAAGAATATATTCTTTAACCACCAATCACATCCTTTTATTAGTTAAGGAATAAGAATCATGAAAACGAATAAGAATAAGAATCAAATCCAAGGTGTAAGAGCCATGAATCCGATTTTATTTCGGAAGATTCGAGCTGTGCGCCAGGCACATGATCATGCGCCAGACGCATGATCATGCGCCCGCCGCTACAGCTTACGGCGCCGAGCCTTGAGCCGGTGCGCCTAGGCGCACGTTCTTTGTGTCAAGCGCAGGCTCATGCGCTTCTCGCAGTTGCCCAATCAGTTCTTCCTTCACGTTTTTCGATGTATTTCTACGTATTAGGATGTGTTTAGGACAAGCTGAAATTCGAATTTTGCCTCATTAGTGTAAAGATCAAAATCAATTCTAAGCAGAATAAGAATATTGGTATTTCCAATGATTTTGATGATGTAGGAAGATTTGAGAGGATTTAGTGATGTCATTAAGGTGATGCCATTGGTGTGATGTCATTAAGATAATTTGGGATGTTAAAAATCGGATTTTTGGATGAAAAATCTGATTTTCTACCTTCTTCAAACCCTAATTCATCACCTCATTTCCCTATAAATACCCCCTTTTTTTTACTTCAAAAACAACAACACAACAACTTAACTTCACAACTTCTCACAACTAAGAAATCTCAATACTACTCTCATTCTCTCGACTTCCTCCCTCTAAAAAATCTCATTCAAGAAAAAGAAAGCAAAAGTTAGGGAAGTAATAAGTAAGTAAAGAAGTTCATCAAAAGAAAAACACAAAAAAGGGTTTAAGTTAGTAATTAAGTGGATTTAGAAACTCATTTAGAAATTAAGAAAATCACAAAAAAAGTAGAAACTTTGCAAAAAGAAGTGCATCATTGAGTTAGCAAGGTAAAGTTAAAATTCTTGTTATATTTCTTAATCATCTTCTTAATCACATACTAACTTTCTCTTTGTTTCCTCTTATCACTTTTTAATTTTTGGAGTGATTTGGGTATGTGGAAGCCCTAATAGGTTCCCAACCTTAAATCACCCCACCTAGCAGGGCCGATCCTGACATTTTGGAGGCCCGGGGCAAAGTATTAATTTAGGGCCCCAACAAACAACTTCGACTATTGAAATTTTTAAATTTGTTGTTTAATGAGTATTTTTTTCTTTCACCTCTTGTTTAGAGGAAAAAAGGCAAATCTTTCAAACGAGATCGTTTTTACAATGACATCTTGTAATATTTTTTCGAGATTTTTTTAATGTTAATTTTCAAGTAACTATTTGAACTCGGTGGTTGTTTGGTTGATATGAGAAAACATGGGAAATAGAAATTCCTAGGAATTGGAAATTTGGTGAGTTGTTTGGTTGACAAAAAAATAGCAAAATGAAGGAATTAGAAATTCTAGGAATTTTTGAGTTCCCACAAAATGAAGGAAGTTACTTACCTAGGCCCCCCTAGGTAAGTAGAAATTTCCATGGGAATTTAATTCCCCCATTGTCAACCAAACAATTTAACCAAATTCCCATGAATTTGATTAAGTAATTTAATTCCTATGAATTGCAATTTCATGAGAATTTTAACTTCCCACGTAAACCAAATGACCACTCAAAGATTAAGACAAGACAACATCCTTATAGACTTATGGAAAATAAGTCTAGATCAATTTTGTAATGCCAATACACAATTTGTAAATAGATAGTTTACAAGATAATTAGACAAAACAAAGAATTTTAATTAACAATATACCAAAAGGAAATAATCAAAGCATCACATCATAAAGATTTATCCAACTAACACTAGCAGTGGCAACAATAGAAATCTAAAGTTAATTATATCCTACTTGCCAAACTTTTACAGCGCATTAAACTAACAAACCACGCACAAAGGCAATAATATAACAGCAAAGAAGTAATCAAGGATTAAAAAGAATAGCGAGATAAATTATGAAGGAAAGCAAACAAAAACCGATAATCGAAGAAGAAAAGAAAGCAAGAAGCACTTAGTTCATGTCTTTTGGGAGCGGAAAAAAACTTTTAAATCTTCAAACTTTCTAACAATTTCCCAACCAAATTTTAGATTCGGTTCAAATTGAAACTAAAATTTGAGAAAAATAATTAGAAGAACGAAGGAGAAATGGTGAGATGTTGAGAACATAAAAGGAGAATTATTTATAGGTGAGTGTTGATTGAAGATGGAGATGATTGATTGAAGATATCATCTTAAATTGATTAGGGATTTGATTGGGCAAGAGGGGGAATTAATTGTGATAAATAAGGTAGGAAGACTGCTGATTGGGGACTGCAGGAAGTTATATCGAGACATTTCTAGATAGGATGGTTTTTTTTTTTGGAAATTCATTCTTCAATTTTGATAATTGAATCGGTGAGAGAAGAAAGTGGGATTTCCAACCAAGAGCGCGTTCAGACTTCAACAATTTCTTTCACTCTCTGCCATTAGTGTACTTTGGGCTCCTCCCCTCTGGGCCCTGGGCGGACGCCCCTCCTGCCCAGGCTCAGGGACAGGCCTGCCACCTAGAATAGTCAACTCTAATGGGGAGACTCTTAGAAAATATGTGCTTATGTGATTTTTGTTAATCAAGTTGTTATTCATAACCAAAAACATGTTTTCATAAAAAAATTCAAGTAGAGTTGTGCATAAACATCTCCATAAAAGAAAATGTGATCTTTGTAATTATGGTCGGTTTAATTTCGTACTTCATTTTATTTTTCGTCTGTATTATGTAAATATTTTATGGGATGTAATATTTTTCCTATGAAGTTCAAGATGTTTGCGGAAACTGGGCTTTGGAATTTCTAAAAAATGAAATTTGTACGCTTAATTACAAATCATACAACATTGTTGTGCAAAACCGATTTTGTCTAGTACCACATAAGCTTGTTCAGTCAATAAAGTTTAAAATAAACTCATTTAGACAAAACTAAAAATATCAACTTTAAAGTAGACATCTCGTAGCCTTTCAAAAACATAAAAATCATGTTCATATGAATTTTATACAATTTTATCTCATTTTTACAAAAACGTTCATGCAAATCACATTGGATAAAGGTCCTATTTTGACTAGAATGTTCATACCAAAATTGTCTAGAATGTTCATACCAAAATCTAATCCGTCAAAGTGTCTAGAATGTTCATACCAAAATTCATTTCAAACTAAGTTCAGTAAGTTGGATTTCAAAGAACACATTGGATAAAGGTCCTATTTTGACCAGTTTTAGAATAAAATTCACCAAAATTCTATTGTCACTAAAAGCTTGTATAAGTTTGACACAAGATAAATAACTTACTGACCTATCTAAGTGTATTATAAGAACAATTAAATTCATACAAGATGAATATATAAATGCGGAAACTTAAAGAATCATGAAATACCTCCAACCATTGCACAAATAGAAAATAATGTATTGAGAAGATGAAGAGATCGTGAATGCTTGCCGCAAACCGACGCTCACCGAATGGAAAAACTGTAGTAAAAATTCGAATAGTTGCTGGATTCTTCTTCCTCTATCTAGATGGTGTAGAGATTTTAGAATGAAGTGGATGCAAAGTGACCTTTTTCGAAATGAGATGAATAACGTTATATAGGGGTTGGAGTTGTGCCATCAACAACCGAATCCCTCCTTTTGTGTATACTAACTAACGTTATGGAAGATTTAGTGGAGTAAGTGGTGGGAAGTAGTTTTGATTGACTCAAATCCAAGGAGAGATAAAGATGGGCCAAATTAATTAATTAATTAATCAACAATTAATTAACTAATTACTAAAATTCCAACATTCTCCCACTTGGTCCACTTTATCTACAAGGTCTTCATATATGGATCATAGCGACGAATTCTCTTCAAATGAGAACTAATCTTCCATGTATCACAATATATTCAGTCTTTCACCACTTACACTATTTAATGAGTAAACCCTATGCTTACTCTAGGTCTAACATAATGACATTTCTCAAATTTAACAAAAACAACATGTACGTACATAAACTCGAAAGAGAAATATCCGAATCGAATGAAAAGTTACAATATAACATAAAATAATGTTCTAAATGATAGGACCAAGTCTCATGCTCTCTACCTAACCCTTGAAAACTTTAATTTGCCCGCCTTTTGTCAAGGGGTCAACAATCATTAATACGGTACTCAATGTGTTCTATGATCACTTTCCTTTCTAACACGTTCTTTTATGGCTCGAAACTTAATGTCGATGTGCTTACTTCGACTTCCACTCTTATTATTCTTAGCCATATAAAGAGTAGAGCCGAATTATCACAAAACATTATTATCGGCCGGCGCATAGAATCAACGACTCTAAGTCCACATATGAAACTTTTCTAGCCATACACCATGCGAGGTAGCCCCGAAACTTCAAATGAACTCAACTCTCCATAGTTCAAGTAACAAGTAAGGCCCTGCTTCGCACTCCCTCCAAGAATTCGACACAATGGGCCAGCATAAACACATATCCCGAAGTGGGATTTTCTTGAAGCCATTGCAAACCCACCGTGGCCGAGTCGAATAACCAACTACTTGGAGATTATCACCCGCCTATACACAAGCATGTAATCCTTGGTACCCCGAAGATATCTCAACACTTTCTTTGCACCCTCCCAAGGATCGTGACCCCGATTACTTCCGATATCTTCCCAATACTCCAACGGATGCAATGTCGGTCTAGTGCAAACTCGAGCATACATAATGCTTCCAATAGCCTAAGCATAAAAGAACATTTTTCATTTGTTCCCTCTCAATATCAATCTCCGGGCACCGATCCAAACCGAACCTGTCACCTTTTATAACGTCGGGTAATCGGCGCTACACTCGGTGAACAATTTTTCATAGGAAATCTCTCAAGTACCCTTCTTGATATAAGTCTCTCGAGATAAACCCAAAATGCCTCGGGATCTATCTCTATGGATCTTAATGCCAATGACATGAAGATGCCTCTGCTCCATATCTTTCATATCAGTGTTACTTGAAAGAAATTGTTTCATTTCATATAACAACCCCTTTATCATTGGTTGCCAGCAAAATGTCGTCCCACATACAACACAAGGAAACAAATCTTACTCCCACTGACCTTATGGTATATGCATTGATCCATGATGTTTTCTTCAAAAACGAATGAAGTTATCACTGATGGAACTTCATATACCATCGGCGCGAAGCTTGTTTCCAGTCCGTATATGGATTTATTTAACTTACAAACCAAATGCCCACCTTTTCCTGAGGAAAATCCTTCGGGTTGTTTCATGTAAACCCTTTCCTCTAAATCATAATTGAGAAATGCCGTTTTCACATCCATTTCGATGCAACTCATAATCAAAATGAGCTACTAAGGCCATAACTACTCGGAGAGAATCTTTCTTTGATACAGAGAAAAAGTATCCGTGTAATCGATTCCTTCTCTTTGAGTGAATCCTTTTGTAACGAGTCTAGCCTTATGTCTCTCGATGTTGCCAAATTAGTCTTTCTTTGTCTTATAGACCTATCTACATCCAATGGCTTTTACACCACGGGCAACTCGACGTTATCCCCAAACTCGATTAGATTACATAGAATCCATCTCATCTTTCATGGCACTCATCCACAAGTCTGAATCCTTGTGAATCCTCTGGGCTTCGTGAAAATGTGGGATTGGATCATCGTCAACTTCTATCATTACAATCCTACTCTTGTAAATACACTTCGATAGCCAACGAATAATTAGCGATTTCCTCATTCTTTCGGATCTTCTTAAAGAGAACCGGACCAATGTTTTCTCATCATCTTGGATGCTCCTCATTTTCTTCATGATCTATCAAATCATTATCAAGCATTTTTGTGGAATTTCCAGTCACTCGTGGTGGGTTCTCAACACCTCGATCGAACCTGAGCTGTGTGAATGACAACCACCTTATCACTTACTTAGGGGTGGAACTTTAATACGACCATTTTCACGAACAATGTCCTTGAAATGATCAATCTCACCGACCCGAGTCATTCTCAAGAAACTTAGCATTTCTCGATTCCACAATTCGCTCGTGTCCCACGATGGACAATAGAATCTATATATACCCCTTAGATTTTTCGGATCTCCAATGAAATGCCCACTAATAGTCCTGGGGTCAAGCTTCTTCTCTTCTGGATTGTAAATTCTTACTTTGGTCTGCATCCCCAAATGCGCATATGGCGCAAACTCGGCTCCCATCCTTTGAAGAACTCAAAAGGCGTCTTTGGGACAAGTCTCGGAAGGAACCCGGCTTAATATACACGCCGCCGTCTTAAGAGCTTCAATCCACAAAATTGGTGGATGTCTAGCATCACTTTGCATACTTTTTACCATGTCCATTAAGGTCCTATTTCTTCTTTCCCCTACACCCGCCCTCGGGTCTCTGGAGAACCAAAGCATAGGGTACCGGGCAACAATCCCATTCTCTTCAAGAAATTGGCAAATTGACTCACATGCTTCGTCCATTCTCTGTATCTACCATAATACTCTCCACCTCCATCTCGACTCTCACGATCTTGATGTGCTTATCACATTGTTTCTCTACTTCAGCCTTGAACAATTTAAAGGCATCTAAAGCTTCTCCTCTTGGAACGAAGTAAGCAAAGATACATATATCGTGAATAATCATCAATGCAGGTGATGAAGTATTTTAACCTTCTTTGCCGCTCATGTCCTCTGATACCAAATATTCGTATGTATGATTTCTAATAGGTTAGAACTCCTTTTTAGCACCCTTTTTATGATAGGCTAGTTTGCTTTCCCTTAATGCAACTAACACAAGTCTCAAAATCGCAAAATCCGTGAGTATCAAGTACCCCCTTCCTTCACTAATTTCGACTCTCTCAATGGAGATATGTCCCAATCTCCGGTGCCATAACATAGAGGATTCTTCATTCACAATACAACGCTTTTAAACCAAAGCATTAACATGTGTGGAATTATGGAAAGCAATATTATTTTTGCAATTCAAGACTGATATAAAACTCATCGACAAAATACCATAACCAAAAATTTTAGAATTTCTTAATAAATACAAAACTGAATCTGAAAATTAAAGGAAAATCCCAAAGTTATGCAAGTCTTCAAACCGAAATCAAATCTCTAGAGAAATTTGGAACATAAAATGTTCTTTCTAAATGAAAAACAAAACCACTACTTAAAAGTTAAGCTCGCATGTCCCAACGGCTCTACAGCGAACCCATCCGGGCCTGCTTAATAGATGTGATGTTCACTGCCCACCGGTTTCCTTAGATATGTCATAGCCTCTAAGGTATTTGAAACATGGATTGTAGTACTGTAGTCAATCCACCATGTATTATGATTAACATAACCATATTAGATTCATAACAAACAAACGCAAGAAAATTACCTTCTCTTAAGCCAAGCCTTAAATTCCACGTAGCCTTTCTTCATATGTCCCTTCTTTTGTACATAAGAAACACGAAGACTCCTTCTTAATGGCTTGATTTGTCCGGAATCTTCCCTTTCCCTTATCCTTAATGTGATTCTTCTCCTTTGTGTAAGTAGTTAGGTTCACCCTTTCACCCTCTTCCATCAATAATCTTCCCTCCTCTGAACACACATGGTCATAAGCTCATTAATTGACCATTTATCCTTATGTGTGTTTGTAAGAGACCTTAAAAGGGCCATATTCATGAGGAAGAGTGCATAAAATGTAATGCACAAGGAAAGTGTCGATATGGTAACTTCCAAGTCTTTAAGCCGGGAGCCGCAATGTCCCTCATGCGCTTTATATGATCACGCACTCCCTTAATTTCAGTGAGCCTTATGGATGAAAACCGCATAATTAAGGTGCTAGCAAGAGCTTTGTCGAAGATGCAAACCGCTCATCGATGGCCTTAATAAGTTCTTTCTGACTTTGGTATGCTGATCGACTCGAACCACTAATACTAGCATCGATCTTGGCTCTTTATGAACATAACAAAGAGGCGGTTAGACCTCTCCCACTTTTCATAAAGGTTAATTTCATCTCGGGAGTACTAGTCTCAATGTAATGCCAAGTGGTTCGTCCTTCCTAATAGCGTAGTCAATGTCCATCCATCCCAACCAAAGTAGCACCCTCTTTTCCACACCTTATAGTTACTCACCCTTTAATTCAGAATGTCACATTTGATATCGAACTATTCCTGTTAAACTAATGCGAAAAATAAAAATAGAGTTATAAATAATCATGCGTATTATCAAAATTTTAGACTTTTAACATTAATCATGCTTTACCAATGTAAATCATGCGAAATATGAATCTAGTGACATAAAACTTGCATGTGGGCTAAAGTTCTTAATAACCATACGGTGAAGCTATTAAACTATATCAATTTCTTAATTCTTGTGAGATACTTACGAAACAAAATTTAATATTTCACCCCAATTAATCGCTCAAATACAATAAAGTTCTTGTGGGTAAGTTTTATCATATTGAATACAATTAATCGCAACAAAAGTCTAGTTTCCACATGTGACTCCAAAATAAAATTTTAATAATTAGGGTCACGTGGCTACTCCCTAACCGATAAAATTTTAAATCACTCAACTTTAACTTAATTTAATATACTCAAATATTATCTATACAAGTACTATATATATTTGACCGTAAGATAATTGATCAATCTCAGACAAAAAAAACTTTGCGGATAATAAAAACAAGAGTAGTAGTACTTATGAATTTCCCCTTAACAAACTTCTTTTTTTTATCGCAACCCAATTTTGTCAAACACAAACTCAAAGAAATTCAAACAGACGCAAATTCATAAGTGTTTAATGAATGCTCCACAATCCACATACATTATATAACCTCCATAAGGGACAAAATAAATAATATGAATTATACAAAAACATGGCAAAGCAAGATGATAAATGCACTGCACTCCACTAATTCATGACTCCAACCATAAAATATTATCAAAACAAAAGAAAACGCAATTTGTTAAAGTTTAACAAAAGACATTGGACACTAAATTGCATATCTTGATAAAAGCTCCAAAAAGCAAATAGATAACACCGCAAATTCAATAAGAGCTCAAAAGGCATTATGTATACACGCCTCAAAAATATATATGAATGTTCGGTGGCAATTAGGAGTATTGTAAGGCACTCCATTAATCCCTCCCAAAACAAGAACACATCATACATCATGCAAAGAAACATCATACAATTATCACAACAACATCGGTAGTATATCATGCGTCATCATTCAATATCAATAACAACATCAATATACTACAACACGCGAAGCATCAAATACATGGCGAGAGGAAAACATGGCTCTTGATACCAAATATAAGAACAATTAAATTCATACAAGATGAATATATAAATACGGAAACTTAAAGAATCATGAAATACCTCCAGCCATTACACAAATAGAAAATATGTATTGAGAAGATGAAGAGATCATGAACGCTCGTCGCAAACCGACGTCACCGAATGGAAAACTAGCAAAAATTCGGAATAGTTGCCGGATCCTTCTTCCTCTATCTAGATGGTGTAGAGATTTTAGAATGAAGTGGATGCAAGATGACCATGAATTCCAAAGCCCATTCAAAAGGACGAAGATCAAGGGCATCATGGTGAAGATCAAGATTGAAGACTTGTATAGATCATAGAATTTGTACATATTTCTTGTAATAATAGTTCTTTGTAATTAGTTATTACATCACTCAATTAATGAAAAATATGGAGATGTTAATGCATAATTTTCATAAATAATTCCATCGCTTTTTAATAAACATGAGCAACCAATGTCATAAATGTTGTAATGTTGGACCCAATATATCATAGTATATGAATTAAATGACCCAATCTCAATTAAGAGGAAAATCGCAAATCTAACTAAGTTAAATTTTATGATGATCTATCTTACATTATAAATTTGTTCTCCATCTTCAAATGGATCAATCGTATAATTTGACATAATTAGATTGGTAATTATGATCTCCGAATTGATTTTAGGCCGTTTCACGTGTCTCACTTTAAATAGCCAAATTCCAATTAGCCAAACACAATCTCCAAATTTGATCTCAAATTGATCATTTTTCTCAAAATGACTTAATAATCTTCAATTAAGATTATTTCTCAAAAGCCTTCAATTAGACATCAAACCTCTTTTCCTAAGACCTCTTGAAAATTATAAACGTGATCACTAATTAAAGTGGTTATTTCAATCCTTAATTAATTGCTAATTAGGGCCATTAACTCAAACTCTTCATTTAATCACTAATTAGGGTGGTTATCTCAAACCTTGGTTAATCACTAATTAAGGTGATTAATTTAACCTTTCATATTTAATCACTAATTAGAGTGATTATCTTAAACCTTAATAATCGTTAATTAGGGCGATTATTTTTCTCATTTAATCACTAATTAGGGTGATTATCTTAAACCTTGAATAATCACTAATTAGGGTGATTACTTCCTCCCTTCATTTTTAATCACTAATCAAGGTGATTATCTTTCCTCTTAAGTTTAGTCACTAATTAGGTGATTATCTTAACCTCCATTTCCAATCACTAATTAAAGTGATTGTCTTGATCCTCCTTCATATTTGATCACCAATTAAAGTGAATATCTTAACCCGATTTTAATCACTAATTCGAGTGATTACCTTATTCCCAATAGATTTGTCTAATTCTAAAGGGTGAGTTATTCATAATCTATTTGCCTCCCCTTTTCTTTCCCCAATGGAATTGGCCATTTAGGATGAGACATAAGATCGAACTACGACGGTTTTCGATCCATGAGTGGATTCCAATCCCACAATGATGGTATGTGTGCAACTTCTGCTCAAACCAACCATGTACAAATGATATATTGGCCCTCTTAAAAATTATTGATGTGTATATGTGCAAATTACGTGATTTTTCTTTCTTTTGAATAGCCATGATTACTTTAAAAATGGAAAATAACGCATTTAGTAAGAGCCCGTTCTATAGAACGTATGAGGAGACGAGTTCCGCATGTTCGCACCTCTTAACCTAAACCCCGAACCCTATCTCATGGAATGAAAGACCAATTTTCAAAAAGCCTTATCCATACGAAGTCATCATCGTTTTAAAGGATATTTCTTGAAATTGATTTTAAAACGATGTATTAAATAAACTCGTCCTATTCGTATATTAATAGGGTGGTGTAGGCGTTATTTATTTCCACCTACGCGGACGAGCGCATATTATATTTAACTACCCCATTGTTGAGGCTTTATTGAAAATTATTTTGAAAGAAGTCGCCAAAATTCTTTTTAGGAGGAATCATAAACCTATTGGATATGGGAAAACCGTAGGGACAAATTATCCAATGTAGATTTCCCCGTCCCGACTTCATAGATGGTCTAAATGTACCAAAGATCGTGTTCAAAGGGAGGGTACTAATATAGTCATAATGAACCACATCCGTCCGTAGTTGTCTTCTACTAAATATCGATTCATTGCGCATTTTATGCCGAGAATAATCATATAATATTTTTATACACTCTAAAAATAATTAGTCTAGGTAGGTTCAAGAAACACATACAAAGACTATTTTTAGTGACATGTTATTAGGCAATCAATTTACAAGGAATCTCAGCTGTTGTCCAAATTAATTTGATTAATGTTAGAACAAGTTTCTTTAGGTCTTTGATTAGCAATAAATAACATGTGGGTGATAAAAGCATTGAAACAGACAATCATAATAATATGTATAGAACAATCAAAGTGACATATAATAATGTATGAAAATAAATAAAAAAAGAAGGAGGTTTAGAATTTACAAGAGAAGCGATTTTATATTAAAGATCTACATCATGAAATAAATGGTTTAATTTGTAACTTCAATATAAAAATAGAATTTATTCAAGTATCCTCAGGATTATACCTACGCCCTTAGATTGGAGGAATGCGCAACGATCTGTGCTTGAGCTTAATCGTGGAACCAAGAACACAGATGTGATTAAGAATTGATTGAAAGCATTGAAAGTATTCGAGTGTTTGAGTATTTGTGAATTCGAAGTGTATCAGAGGTATTCGTAAGTTTTTGTATTCGTGAAAATAATAATACAAAAGTCGTCCGTAATTCACGAAATCACAGGTATTTGTGAAGACAAGGCACATGCGCCTCACGCACGCCCGCGCAGCGCAGCCTACGTGGCAGCGCTGAGCCACGCGGTTCTGCGCATTCGTGTCAGAGGCTCGACGGCAACAAGACTATCAACTTTTTAGGCACGTGTAAACGCGTTTTAAAAAGATAGAAAAGAAAGTCGCGTCTCACACGTGAATCGGCGCGACGCATTGACTCGTGTAAGTCACAAAATCTACGTGTCGTGCGCTCATTGGCACGCCCGACGCGATATGGTTAATGTGTTGGACGCACGTGGGCGCGCCGAGCTGCTCTCGCGTCCGGTGCATATTTTGGAATATCCGAGCATGTTCCATTGCACGCCTTTCGAATATGGGGCCTTTTTATCCCTAAAATTCCGGAGATGAAATTCTTACGGATTGAAAATTCCAGCTATTTATCAAAAATAATAAAATATTTATGAAAATATCTATTAAAATAATAAATATTTGATCGGGCTTTTTAAATGGACTTAAAACATTTTATAGCTTGAAATACAATTAATCATCATGAACAATTAATCTGGCTTTACTATATCATTTCAAAACACATTTTGGATTAGTTCTTCTAGATTGTTTTTGTTTAGTCGCGCTAACTAATGCCGCAGAAGATGTTTCATCATCGTGATCCTTAAATCGGGAGACACAATTGCGTGTCTCATGTAAGCCCTCCACTTCGACCGACGGTCCTGTGAAACCGATAGTCAAAGTATACGGTGTTTCCGGGACGGAGAACGATTCCTAAACGCCTACGGCCTAGAACCGATCTATAACCGCCTGGCCTCTCGCAAACAAAGTTAAGATAAATGGTGAAAATAACTACAAGCAAACTGATCACTTGGCACATCTAAAAAAGATGTTAGCACATAGGTGCAAACAACTCGATAAGCACACAATGACGCAATGATGCAAACTTTGGGACTCTCTAAGGACGCACAAGCCGCAATGCAAGGATTAAGGTTACGCAAAAAGCTAAGTGGATGACACGGCCATGCAAGGTCGTGGTTATGCAAGATTAGAATGTATGAAATGCAACGCAAGGTCATTGTTTTGTAAAGCTTGCAATGCAAGGTCGAATTTTGCACTGCTAGAAGATGTGTAGAATGACAGAATGATCGACCGATTATAAATGCATGCAATGATTTTCGAAAATCGCTTTTGTTGTAAAATGACCTGGGTCCTAAACGAGGTTCATGGGATTACAACTCTTCGGGAGTTTGACTTCAATCTGAGGAACCACCACACGTATGAAGCTTCCTCCCCACTTTGGGTCATGAGCTTGCTTTTGAATTAGGCATGAACCTAATCGAAATGTACTTTCGATCTGGAGCATGGAAACGTAGCCGATCCCATATTGAAAGTTTTCACTAATTGGATCGTACTGGGATTCTTCTTCTTTGGTATGGGCAAAGTCAAACATCGCCGTAAACCATGGAATCATCGAAGAGTCCTTCTGTAGGGAAAAAGGAGGAGTATTTGGATCGGAAAATAAAAGGCTCTAATTTGAGACTTAAATAAATGTAGGTAGGAAAAGGCTTTATCGAGGCTAGTTCAGAATTAATCTATGTTTCGATCTAGAAAGAGTATGCTCCTAAATTCCTAGAAAGCCAACTCATTAGACCATGACTAATTTTTCTTATTGAAGCGGCCGAACCTCGAGATGAGGATTCCTAAGTATTTCTTGTGAACTCGACCATTCGTAGTTCCGAGATCCGATTTTTTTTTATTATTCTTTTTTTCAGCCTCCTAACTTTCTGCCTAGCCCGCCCTTCTCTGCTTTCAACCTAGCGGGCTTCGACATACCTTGGAGAAGGAGTTAGGATTTGATGAAAGGATTATAAATTTGGATTATATATGGATTAAAGGCTCATGAATCGAATGGATTTGAATGAGGAGTGGGGAATCTTCAGGTGCAAGCCCCCTAACTCGACTTTTATTTCATTTCTCGCTCTTTTTCTTTGTCCCGTGCGTTTGCTTTTTTCATTTTTTTGCATCTCTTTGAATTTTTTTTCACTATTTTATTTTGCCCGGCATTGATTTTTTTTTAGTGAGGTTTGCACACAAGTTTCGTTTAGGTATCCGTAGGCTTCAAGGATATTTCAAGTGGAGCTTGATGTTCTGGCGATTTTGTTTTTTTTCTTTGGTCAGATGAGGACGACTTCTTATGAAAGGTAATGGAAGGGTAGTGGAATAACTCCGATCCAAAGGATGTCCTCTTTTTTTTATTCTTCTTTTCATTTTTTGTTGCTATTAGTCAAGTTCATTAGGTGATTTAAGTTTCACTATCAATTAGAAGCATAAATAAAATGACGAAGGCCAATGAAAATGAAAATGAAAATGAAAATGAAATTCTTTTATTAATCGAAATAAATAGAACAAGGCTTATTAGAAATAAAAATCTAAATGCCA